>OY856413.1:536304878-536904878 GCA_963693085.1 Alisma plantago-aquatica
TTTTGGATGTTTTCTCTATCTTCTTTTATTTTCCGCAACGAATTGGAAAATTATCAACTCACTAACTGCTCAGTTTACAAACATAACTCCGATAAGAGTAGACGTCAGTTCAATTTATCATTTAGATATATAGTGCAGTACCACTTATAACTCACCATCTCAGAAGTACACAACCATTGAATGACATAAAACAAATAAGGTGTTGATGAATTTTGATTTAAATGGTATTGCTGGTTTAATTTACATACCATGATGTCCTCTTCGTGAATGAAACATGTATTATAAAAGTACACGATAGATCAGTGGTTTATTATATTTTGTGAGGTGGCGAAACGTATGAGATAAATTTTGGCAACCATAAATCTTTCCCATAAACGGCCATTTTCATGGTGTGTGATTTTTCCAACCATTGTTTCAAAATATTTCAAAAAAAGCCACTTTTCTTATTATATTAAATTCTATTAAAGTGAAATGACCCGTTTATTTTATTTTTGGTATGTAGTGAATGAAGGAGAGGGGAGAGGAATGTATGGGAAGTGAGGGTAAGAGAGGGAGGATACTTATATTAGTCGGTTTGGTTAGCATGAAGAAAGAAGGGGAGGAAAACATGAAAACAGTATAATTATAAAAAAATTAGGTGGCATAGAACATTGGTGATATGAAAATGGGACAAGCTCTTATGTTATTATATTCATTGCGGTTATATAAATAGCTTTCTCTATATATCTTTATTTCTGTTAGAATAGTCTCATACCGCTGAACTCTGGGGAGATCCTGGAACTTATAAGGTATGTGGTCCCTTCACCCATTGCCAATTGGTTTTAGGTTGAATACCACACATTCTAATATGGTATCAGAGCGGACCCCACGGGACAAGTGTGAGGACCACACCCTATCTAAAAAAAAACAAGTACAAGCACACAAAAGTGGCTGCACTTGAGGGGGGATGTTAGAATAGTCTCATACCGCTGAACTCTGGGGAGATCCTGGAACTTATAAGGTATGTGGTCCCTTCACCCATTGCCAATTGGTTTTAGGTTGAATACCACACATTCTAATAATTTCCAACTATTTTTTTCTCCACTTATTTAAATTCTCTTTATTGTTCAGGACTCGCTTTCTCATTCCCTCACATTTTCCTCCAATTATCTGTGTTTTTTCACATTGTAATATTTGTAATTTTCATTAATGTTAATCTTTTCAGGTTTTCTACCAAAAAATCTAGTGTTTTTAGTTTTTTTCAAAATTCTGCACAAAATTTGTTCTAATTTCCTTTTATTTTATTTATTTTTTTCACTAAATTTGCATGACAACTTTTTTTCAAATTTTGCTTCAACATTTCATGTCCTTTCAAATGACGTAGAATATACATGAGAGACTATCTCTTCTTCATTCTCATTGGTTCATCATCATCATCAACTAAGCCTGAATCCCAACTACGTTGGGGTCAGCTACATGGATCCTTCTTTTCCATTCAGCTCTATCATGGGTCATATTCTGGTTGAGATGAAGAGATTCAAAATCTCTCTTTATAAGCTCTTCCCATGTTAATTTAGGCCTTCCTCTTCTTCTATTAATTGTACTTTCCTCAATAGTATTGCTTCGTATAGGCGCATTACTCGGTTTGTGTTGCACATGTCCATACCATCTGAGTCGGCCCTTGCGCAACTTGTCCCCAATGTTCGCTACCCCCACTTTATTCTTGATATAGTCATTTGTCAAGCGATCTTTTCTTGTCTTCCCACACATCCATCTCAATAAACGCATTTCAGCCACGTTCATCTTGTTGAGTCCTTGTTTCTTCACTGCCCAACATTCACTCCCATAGAGCATGGCTGGCCATATAGCAGTTTTATAAAACTTACTTTTTAGTCTGAGAGGGATCTTTCGATCACATAATACTCAAGTTGCACTCCTCCATTTCAACCATCCTGCAGTGATCCTATGACAAACGTCATTTTGGACATCCTATGCCCAACATTCACATATTTGAATGATAGAGCCCAAGTAACGAAATTTATCACATTTTGGTATATCTACTCCGTCCAACTTGGCTCCACCATTCACACTGCGGGATTGGCTGAAATTGCAATGCATATACTCAGTTTCATATTATTTTTCCCTCTTGCATTTTATAGAATATAAATGTTTACTACTGCAAGGTACTTATACTTGTTAGATGTGAGTCCTACAGTATGCACCATTATATCTAATAGAAATCAATTGCATAAACTATAATTGAGTGGGTATATGGATATACAAGGTATGGGTATATACATAATCGTAACCTTATCCAATGAGAGGCGGGTGTACGGGTATAAGGATAAGCGGTTTCATGATTATATAAATTTTATACCCATGGCAGGTTTAGAGATTATTGGTGTGAGGATATGCGGGTATACCCATATCAATTACATCCCTGACTCCGGGTCGACATTTTTTCATCGACCCAAACATTTGACTGACCCACAATGGGGCAACCCACCACGTTAAACGAGATTACTCAAAACCAAAACGCCGTCGATCACTAATTAATCATTTTACTAAAATGGTGCAAAATAAAAACTGAATAGCATTTCATCATTCCACAAGAAAACATTTTATACATATATTACACATATATCGAATACCTTTACATATGTTTCATGGCCTAAGCCATAATCTGTATACAAAGGATGTTGTCCACATAATTACAACATTTGCATAGGGCAATTATACTACCAAAGACTCGAGTCGTTTTACATCACATACAAAATTCCCCACCAGGATATGAGAGTACATGGACAATTTTAGGACTCTATATAATGTAACCAACCTTCTGTTTCTACTGATTTTCAAACGACTCCACCCCGCTATATTGTGTTTGACGACGTCGCCAGTCACCTAAAAAGATGTAGTGACCCACGAGATGAGACCCATGTCCTAGCGAGATATTTGAATAACATCTTTGGCTTACAAGCAGGTTAGATAATTATTTTAAACAATTAAAGCAGATAGTATTACATAGTTAAAAGGCTGTATATATTTGCATAAGATCTGGCATATCTAGAATCACAAATGCAGTTGATTTCTCTTCCCACATTATAAATCATCTACAAATTAAAAGAAACAAAGCAAGGATCATCATCCGATGTGATTCGTCAAGTAACCCTAGCAGATATGCTACAGGCTGGATTACATATTTTATTAAGCCCTACGTAGTTTGAGGCATACCACTCAAACTACTAGCTGACTACTGCAAAGTCAAAATCAGCCCCGTATAAGATCTAGGATGACCGGAATCTTAAGATTTCTACGAGTGACAACCGTAGTGGCACATCGGTCCAACTACTAAAACAACCTAGTTCCTGGGTACACATGCCACGACACTAGAAGCTAGGGCATAAACCCTATAATCCGAGTTACAACTGCAATCGCTCTCAATTACTTTCACATCCTAGACACTGCCTCGATCACTCTCTAAAACCTTTAAGATTAAGATGACAAGGGTTTACCCTCCTTGCACCCACATATACTCAATAGTAGACGACTCCGAGCTGAGATTGTTGTTAATTAAAAAATATGGAAGATTTATGTAATTATTTAATTGATCATTTGATTTTGCAACAATGCTACAACTATAAGTTTTAAAGATGTAACAAATATAATTGATTTGTATATTTGATGCCTTGTGCTACATTACATAAACACCTTGCTTCATATTCATGCAACTTTATGTCATCAATAATAATTTTTTTATTCAAAACATTTTAGTTTTATACTAGGATATATTTTTCATCTAATCTAGTGAAAAGTAACTTTAGTTTTTATATATCTCATGAGTTGATATCATGTTATAAATTAATATGTATCTACATATAAGTCTTGAATAATAATATTTTATCACATTATACGTATGTTGTAAATTTTAGAATCAGTCATTGCTTAGTCCTCACCTGGAGATCATTTGAAAGCATTATTACTAATTTGATTCGTTCTATTCGATTCATACATGCAAATATATATATATATATATATATATATATATATATATATGTCAGGCTAGAATACACTCGAGTGTATTCGGAGCAGAATACACTCAAGTAGTTTTTCATGATGCAATATTTTTTTTCAAAAATCTAACCCATTGATCTTCTTAAACATGTTGTGAATAGCTCATACGCAAAATTTGAGCACATTTGTACATTTATAGGTCATGTTATAAAGACCGCAAATATTACGCATTTCAAATTAGTTTCGGGCGTCGATTTTGTTGCCCTCGGATGAGTGACTTACACTCATCCAAATGGGCTCAAAATTTGTATGTAGCCTAGTTATAGTGTGACGGTGAAGATCAATGGTTTACATTTTGCAAAAAATAGTCTTGATATGCAAACACACTTGAGTGTATTCGTGCGATCTGTACACTCGAGTGTATTCTAGCTTGACTCTCTCTCTATATTTATATATTTTAATATAAAATATTTGTAATCTGGTCTACTTGGTTCAACCTCTTTTTAATGAATTTTGATCAGATTGGATCAAGGACTAGAATCATGATAAAAAACAAAGGACTGGACTCAAATTGAAATAAGTCTAGGACCACAACAAATCTAATAACTGGCACAGTGCGGTCCTTCCCCACCCCATGTGGTTCTAACTTTGATTATGAGGGTTGTTTTGTCATGGTGTCCCCCAAGGTGGTGAACACTTGGGCGTCCGATTGCCCTGGCCATTTTTCTCCATCTAATTCTTTGCAGACACCTTAGACACTTCTTCTGAACTCGATCTATATCTTTCACTTTGACAAATGAATTTATTGTTCACATTCTCATCTATCAGACTTAATATACTAGAAGTTAGTTAACGAAAACATGTTTGTATGAATTTGAATTTTGATTATCGTACTCTTTTTGATATGTTACATTATATATTTCCTGTTTTACATAGCCTGTTATTTGTTTTGTTATTTCTCTTTTATATATGGACCTCTCTGTAATTCTTTCAGTATTATATATATGAGGATGCACACATTGTGCAACCCTGAGCTTTCTGAAAACCCTGACTCTGTCACATGGTACCAGAGTAGGTCGAGACCTAGCCGTCTCTCCCTCCCTCCCTCCCTCCCTCCCTTCTCTCTCTCTTCTTCCCTCTCCGCCCCCCAAGCCCGCCGCCAGTGCTGCTGGCCGCCGCGGCTGTGCACGGCTAGCGCCGCCGCCCGTGTAGGGGCAGCCTGCCCTCCTCGCGTCGCCGGTTCTCTCCCGCTCGTGGCTCCTTCTAGCCTCCTGGTTCGGTGTGTCGCTAGTGCTTGAGCAACATAACCAATTTTTTTTGGTAGTTGTTCGCACAGCAGGTGCACTGCCGGGTGGCCGTCTTCTACGGGACCACTGAGCCGCTTGTATATCTGGACTAGTTTCGTCTTTAGGGGGAGATCAGCGTGTTGTTCGTCTGAGGGACAACCTTCCGTTCGTTTTCGTCTGTGCCTGCCTGCCCGTGTAGGCTTCGGCCTTCGGGTATCCTGCTACGCTTCAGCGCCGTCCGTATGTGAGAGGTCCGTGGTGATTTTGTGCCTTCTTCTACCTGCCTGACGGTGTAGTCCGTCTCCTGCCTGTGCCTGCTTGTCTGTACCTGCCTTCCTGCCTGTCCTCATGGCGTCTTTTGGGGATGACTTCGGGAGAGACTCGCGCCATCAAGTGACCACTGTTAAACTTGACAAGCCCAATTACCAGCTTTGGGTGTGCTCCTTTGTGATATATGCCAAATCACAAGGGAAGTATTCTCATCTGATCCGCACTGGTCTGCCTCAGCCTGCAGAGAACGCGGATGAAAAGGACGTCAAAGTCTTTGATGATTGGGTCCGTGAAGACTCAACTGTGATGACATGGATTCTCAACAGCGCCGTTGAGAAGATCAGTGTTACATTAGTTCGGCTACCTACGGCGAAGCAGATGTGGGATCAGCTCGCCAGTACCTATTCTCACAGTCAGAATCCCAAGAAGGTCTTTGACATAACCAAGCAACTGGGGCGACTCCAATTCACGGGATCTGACATCTCCGACTACTTCTCCACCTTCACCGGCTTGTGGGGTGAGTTGGAGACCTAGCACCCGCTGTCTACTGATCTGATGACTATGCAGAAACAGCGGGCGGAACTACAGCTGATCCAATTTCTGTGTGGCTTGCCAGAGTCCTATTCTGGCGTTGTGGATCAGATCTTGACGAGTGATCCACTTCCTACCTTACAGAGTGCCTACAAGCGCCTCCAGCGCCTTCCGTCATCGACACCACCTCCTACTGAGACTGGAGATTCTACTGCCCTGGCTGCTTGGGCCGGGCGTGGCCGTGGCCGTTCCATTGATGGCCGTCCTCCCCTGGGTGCAGGACGGGGTCGTGGACCTGGTGCTGGACGAGGAGCCCCTCCTACTGCCCCACCTCCTGCTGCTGCGCGTCCTCAGCAAGGACAACGCGTGTGTACCTTCTGTGGTCGGTCTAACCATATTGAAGAAAAGTGTTGGGAAAAGTATGGTAAACCGGCTTGGGCCAATGCTGATGCAGATTCATCTTCTACTGCTTCTGCGGGTGTTACTCCGAAGCCTGAGCCAGACACTGCGGGAGCGACCGCAGACTACATTCGTGCTGAGGTGGAACGTCTCCTTGAGCGTGCTGGCTCTTCGACTGCTTCTTCTACTAGTGGAGCACATGCTGCATACTCTGGTTATGATACTGCATTCCTGAGTTCCTCCTCACCTTCTACTTCTGGTAATACAAAATGGGTGATAGATTCTGGTGCCTCTGCATATATCTCTGACAATAGATCTCTGTTTAAATCTTTATCTAAACCTGCCCGTAACTCATATGTTATGCTTGCTGATGGCTCAAAGTATTCGGTGTTTGGAGTCGGAGACATTATGTCTCAGTTTTGGCTCAAGTCTGCCTTCTATGTGCCTAGATTTCCTCTGAACTTATTATCAGTCAACAAAATTTTACGCAGTTTAAAATGTAGCCTGACATTTGTTCCTAGTTCATGTGTCTTTTAGGACCTTCACACGAGGGCGAAGATTGGTGGGGGGTATGAAGGTGTTGATGGGCTATATTACTTGGACCAGTTACCGAGATCAGAGAAAGCTGCTGTGGTATCTGCTTTATCGGCTTCTGATTCTGCACTGCAGTGACACTACAGGCTGGGACATCCATCGTCAGAGAAGCTGCGTCATTTAGTTTCTGATATTGACAGTTGTAATTTTCAGTGTGAATCTTGTCAGTTGAGGAAACAAACTCGTATTGTTTATCCTAGACGTAGTACTGTGAGCAGTAAAAACATTTTTGATTTAGTTCACTCTGATGTATGGGGCCCATGCCATGTACCAAGTTTGTCTGGTTACAAGTATTTCATTCTATTTATTGATGATTTTTCTAGGACTACTTGGTTGTTTCTCTTAAAAAGTAGGTCCGAAGTGCTGTCTACTATCAAGTATTTTTTTGCTGAAATAAAAACGCAGTTTGGTTTGCCTGTGAAACTTTGCCAAACCGATAATGCTTTAGAATTTGTTAAGCAAGAAGTGGCGGTTTTCTGTAAATCTGTTGGTACGCTCCACTAGACTTCATGTGCCTATACCCCACAACAAAATGGTGTCGCTGAGCGGAAAAATAGACACTTATTCGAAGTTACCAGGACTATCATGATGCATTCTCATGTGCCCCGCTCCTATTGGCCTGAGGCTATTTTGACTGCGTGTTTTCTGATTAATAGGATGCCATCATCTGTTATTGGAAATAAGATTCCTATACAGGTTCTGCAACCTGAGACTTCTTTGTTTGTTGTGCCTCCTAGAATTTTTGGGTGTACCTGCTTTGTCAGATTACTTGGACCCACTTCTGATAAGTTGTCTCCTCGAGCTGCTAAATGTATTTTTTTGGGCTATTCTAGAACTCAGAAGGGTTACAAGTGTTATAATCCCAGTACCAGGAAATGGTTTACTAGTAGTGATGTTGTCTTTTTTGAGGATACACCGTATCATTTTTCAACAGGAGATAGTTTGCAGATAAACATTCTTGCCCCTCCTTTGCCTGTTATTCCTGACTGTGTGCCTGACAATACTGACATTGTGCCTACTGAAAATCAAGATCCTCCTCTTATTGTTTATCAACGCAGGAATAGAGCACCTTCTACACAAGTACCCGCCCCAAGGCAACCAATCTTCTCCTCCAGAAGGTTCTGCTGCACCTGAGGTACACTCTGACCTTAACATACCTATTGCACTCAGAAAGGGTACTCGTTCCTGCACTTCTCATAGCATTGCTCAGTTTGTATCTACTGCTCATCTGAATACTCATTCTAGCAATTTTGTATATGCTTTATCTGCTGTGGTTGTACCTAAGAATGTTCAGGATACATTAAAAAGTACTGCTTGGACTTCTGCTATGAAAGAAGAAATGATTGCTCTTACTGACAGAGACACTTGGGAGATGGTGGATCCACCTCCTCAGTGTAAGCCTGTGGGCTGCAGGTGGGTATATGCTGTAAAATATCAACCTGATGGTACGGTTGAGAGGTTGAAAGCACGGTTAGTTGCAAAAGGCTATACTCAGACATATGGCATTGACTACTTTGAGACTTTTTCTCTTGTTGCTCGCCTTAACTCTGTCAGGATTCTCCTATCTGTTGCTGTGAATCTGAACTGGCCTTTTCTGCATCTTGATGTAAAAAATGCTTTTCTGTATGGTGATTTGTAGGAAGAGGTGTATATGGAGCAACCTCCTGGGTTTGTTGCTCAGGGGGAGTCTCACAAAGTATGCTGGCTTAAGAAGTCTATCTATGGGCTCAAGCAGAGTCCTTGTGCCTGGTTTGATAAGTTGAGCAGGATCATGACTGATTTTGGTTTTCTGAGGTCGCAGGTTGACCACTCTGTGTTCACAAAAAAGACTTCAGCAGGTATTACTGTTCTGATTGTATATGTTGATGATATTATTATTTCTGGCAGCGACTCTCTTGGTATTCAGGCTACCAAAGATCATCTGGGCAAGTACTTTGCTATAAAAGATTTGGGCAGACTTCGGTACTTTCTTGGCATAGAGGTCTCTAGAAACTCTAATGCCCTGGTGCTTTCTCAGAGAAAGTTTGTTCTTGATATTCTGCAGGAGACTGGTATGCTTGGAGCAAGACCTGCGGATACTCCTCTTGATCCCAATGTGAATTGGGATGATGATTCCTCTTCTGTGTTTGCTGATCATAAAAAATTCAGGAGGTTGATTGGTAAATTGATTTATTTGACTGTTACTCGCCCTGATATTGCTACTGCAGTGAGTATTCTTAGCAGGTTCCTTGACAAACCCAAACAGTGTCACTGGGATGCTGTATGTCAAGTTCAGAGATACTTAAAAAAGTCGCCTGGCAAGGGACTTCATTATAAAAAGAATGGACACTGTGTTCTTGAAGGGTATTCTGATTCTGATTATGCAGGAAACAAAGTTGATAGAAAATCTACCTCCGGTTACTATACGTTTGTAGGAGGCAATCTTGTTACCTGGAGGAGCAAGAAACAGAATGTCGTTTCCAGATCTAGTGCTGAAGCTGAGTACAGGGCCATGACCCATACTGCCTGTGAGTTACTGTGGGTGCGTTCTCTTCTGAAAGAGTTTGGGATTGAGTCTTCTTCGGCCATTCCTATGCACTGTGATAATAGAGCTGCCATCTTCATTGCAAATAATCCTGTCTATCATGAGCGCACCAAACACATTGAAGTTGACTGCCACTTCATCAGGGAATCTATTCTTGCTGGCAAGATATGCACTCCATTCACGAGATCAGAAGATCAAGTTGCTGATATCTTCACCAAGCTGCTGGCGAAGAAATAATTCTGCACACTGATGGACAAGTTGGGCATGATTGACATCTATGCTCCAACTTGAGGGGGAGTGTTACATTATATATTTCCTGTTTTACATAGCCTGTTATTTGTTTTGTTATTTCTCTTTTATATATGGACCTCTCTGTAATTCTTTCAGTATTATATATATGAGGGTGCACACATTGTGCAACCCTGAGCTTTTTGAAAACTCTGACTCTGTCACAGGATAGATGGATACATAGAGTACCAATCATTCTGGACGTCCTTAAACATTAAATTCACATATCATTTGGTACTTGTTAAGAAGTGAATCGTAAGAGGGCCATGGTTATAAATGTTAGCCCTTATAGATGTGGGGCATATTTCCAGCGCAAGTGGAAAGGGAATTGAAAAGGAAAATCAGGAAAAAATAAGTAGAAAAATGTTAAATGACAGAAGTGGAAGTATACAGAGGGAATCATGGATGCTAGCTTCTAAAATGTCAAAATAAAAGGGTCGGAAGACCAAGATGGAAATGAAGGACATGAGGTGGATTATAATTTAAAACAAGACCCGTGATGGGACGCCAAAGTATGTTATCAGTACATTTGTATGCCTATATTTAAAATTGAGCAATTGACAGATGGTGGCAACCTTTTAAACTTTCATATATTATATTGTCAGCTCAGTGGAATTTGTATCGTCCATGAAATTGGAGAAAACGAACAGTCACAATGCCTCACATTCTCTCACGCAAGGTTGTCTCGCACCAGATCACTACCCTATATACATATATGTATATATATGCCATTCATTCATTATCCACACATGTAACTAAGGTTAGTTGCCAGTGGATCTGTTTTGTAATAGGGAATCACATAATTGTAATGAGATGGTAAAATTATAATGAGACGGCCAAAACTTTAATAGAAAGACTCGTTTTGTAATACAACGTAAGATTTTTCTTGGCTTTGTCATAAATATCATTTTTATTGTTTTGGACAGGACAAAAGAAAGGTTCACACTGTATATACAAAATGAGTCTTTCTTTGACAGTTTTCGCTCTCTCATTACAATTATGTGCCTTCCTAGCCAAAAAATTCACATTGTATTTACAAAACAAATCCACAGGTAACAAAAGTTTGTTACCTGCGCAGGCAACAAATATATCACATATATATATATATATTCCTTTCTTTTAAAAGATGAACATTTCTGTCCGGCCAGAGTTGCCCGACTGGTTACGGCTTGGTAAGTCCAGATAAAGAACCCGGGTTCGAATCACGCCGAAGGCGCTCTGCAAAAAGTAACACGAATTTGATTGGGTGCAGGAGGGGGGTGACCGGACCACACCCTCTCATGCCCCGAGAGTTTACGCTGTCTGGGGGGGGGTCACGATTGTGGCGCTTCTACGGGGGCGGTTCTCTCGTAAATAAAAAAAAAGATGAACATTTCTATCATCCTCAGGAGTCCTGTGTTTGGAAAGCGAAGAACAAGTAAAAGTTTCTAAGCACATATCCTAGTAACAAAAAATTGTAGTACAAACATCCAAGGAAGAAAAGCCCTGAAATGCTCACAGTTGCATGACTTGTGGGCATAGTAACAAAAGCCTCCAAATTTTACAAAAAATCGGCAATTTTTTATGATATTATAGGCTCCCGAATATTTAGCACGATTTATACGTCAATTGCCGATTTTTCACGAATTTTCTCACTTTTTCGCGATTTATACATTTTTCACGATTCTTCAGGACTTTTCATGATTTTTCACTATCTTTTAAGTTGCTTGCTTTATTTTTACCAAACCATTTACACAAAACTACTGTTATACACTAAGCCTCCAACTCCCAACTCTCCCGACAGTCCATTGTTATTGTTCATCTATTCTTTAATTCTTTTCCTACTTTTTCACTTAACAAGATTGTATGTCTTGTGACCTTAAAAGTTACATGTATCTGATATGTATGTATGTATACATACACACACAGTTTAAAATTTCGACGAAATAGTCAAAATTTCCACAATTATTCCATACCGATGGCCATCGGACACTGAAATGCATTGTCGAAACGCACTGTCTATCGAAATTTTCCTTTCTTTTTAATGTACTATGGACTGTCTAGAGCATATTTTTTTTGCATAGTTTTGTGTCTTTAAGTCTATACATTGTGCTTGCAAACTATAATGACTTAATTCCTTCATTTAACCATTGAAAATTGAAATCAAAATTCTCCATCAAAATCCCCATCGAAACAGTTCAGGGTCCTTCACTAACACATGAGGAGATCCCCACCCCACATATCCGGTATGAAATATTATTGCATATTTGAGTAGATCTACACTAGTAGATAAATTTGGTAAAATTTCATAAATTAATTCGTTGATTTTGCCGTCGAAACGTTAAGAACACATTTGTTGAAATTTCCATCGAAACTTTGGTAAATTTCTGTTTCTGTGGCCAGCGAAACGGCATTGAAATCGAAATTTTCTTCCTTGCATACACACATACATATATGTGTATATATACATATGACCTCTACTGCAGGTTGTGGTAGAGGGGAGGATCTTTATCTGAATTCCATATATTTGTGTATACATTATATTACATATATATATGTATATATAGCCGACTCATTCTCAATATTTTCGAATACTTGACCGAACTTTGACCGAGATTTATCGATTTCTTTACGAATTTTCTCAATATTTTCCGAATTCCGATTTTTTCCAGCCAGCCGAAAATATGCCGAATCCTGAATTTGTCACTATGCTTGAGGGAATGCATGCATACATAGTCAACAGTAAGTTTACCCTGCTCACAGTTTTGTTTTGCAGACACCGTAGGTGTATATATACATGACTGAATCACAATGCTGCATAGCCAACCTGATGGTACATGAATCCATTGTAGAAGACATACTGGAAACAAGAACTAGTATCAATAATGGATGTTTCAAAATTGGTGCAGCTTATTGTCTATTGAGCTGTCCTTGAAGCAGATGCTCTATGAATATGGTAGTCTGATTGTATCACAAATGCTATTTCTTCAGGGCTCAACAAGATTTCTTCTTATGAAATGACCTGGACCTCATGATTGGAACTTGGAATCCAAAATGAACAAGTCAAGTCTTAAATGACCTAAAGAATGTGGAACCAATTTCTTTCTAAGGTTTCAAATTGAATCAAATGTTTTTTCATCTAATCTGTGCCAAAATAAGATGATCGACAATGTAATAGCAATTTCGCATAGAAATAGTATTGGGTTTGATATTTTCCTCTATATCCCGATATTTTAAGCCCAACAAGCTTCTGGATTCGTCGAAGCAAAATTTACTGACTTTTCTCAATATTTGTGTTGATCAAAAGTTAGAACTTTTTTCGCTGTTATCTAGTAGATTATGTTTAATGTTGGGAGGCTTTTTACTTTTTCATACAGAGCAGAGTTGATATCGAAAGATGAAATACAATACAATGATCTTGTAAGGAAGGCAAATGCTTTGGATGAAAATGATAAGACTGCTGAAGGTAATTGTTTGAAGATACAAGTAGAAATTTCTGACAAAGGATTGTAAAACTTATCATATGTAGGCCTTGTACCATGTGACAATATAAGTTTGTTTCACTATTGATTTTTATGGTTTTTGTTCCACAAGCAAGGGTGGAAGTTCTTTCCATTTGTAATTGGTACTTCCAAACCCGTTCTCTGACTTAGGAGAAAACTGTAGACGCCTTCTATGTTACCTGATCATATTCTTAGAATGAGTGCTTACTTGTGGTAATTGGATGTTAGGTTTTCATATTTGATTTAATATTGGTTTCATTCACTTGTCACAATTTAATTTTCTCAAACTTGGCTACAATTTTTTAAGTTTATTGTTGTCCTATAGGATTTTTCTCTCTGAGCACTAAACTTTTTTCCTATTTTTTTAAACCTTTCTTTGATTGTTAACATTTTGTCTTTTGGGCAGGTGATCAAATAAATCCAAATGATCCTCGGGTGCGTCTCAAGCGGGACTGTGTGGGTATATTGGCTGCTTTTAGACTAAGAAATCCTAGCCAAGATGTGATCATTGTGGGAAACACACACATATATTGGTGATTATTATCTAATACCAATTTTTTTATGATTGGATGTCAGGCATTTTTCTGTGTGGAAATGAATTCAATGCATTTCGTGTTGCAAACTCTATAATGTGCATTGTTAGAGAGTCTATATTAACCTATTTAGTTAATAGGTTAATTAGTTAGTAGGCTTTTGTATTTCAGCCCGTTTAGATTACTTGCGTCCTAAGTCTTAGGGTGTCTCCTCCTAAATAAAGGAGAGGGCTTCCAGTCTTGTATTCATCCCATTGCATTCAATTCAATTTAATCTTATTCTCAACATGGTATCAGAGGCAGCACGTTCGCTCCTGAAAGAATCCTAAGCCGTCGCTCGGTTCCCTCTCCCATCGTCGTGCAACAACAACCCTAGACATAGCCGCCGCCTCTCCCCGAGAGAGCACAAACCGGGGGGAGAACCCGCCTGCGGGCGGCCACCACCGCCTCTTCCATGGCTTAGGCCGGTTGTCCGCTAGGCACTCCCGGCCTCCATGGCATTTCTTCCTTGTTCTTAAACGATCAAATATCTTTTCTCTACGTCGGTGCTATATCTCCTGACGATTCCATCAACCACCGTTTCCGTATCCAGCGCCAACAGCAACAGCGACATGTGCCACATCAATCCGCCGCCGACCAGCAACAGTGTTGCCGCCGCCAATCCCAACAATTTACCGGTGCTGGACCCTGCTACGCTGCTGTTCCTGCCGCCAATTTCTTAGCTGACGCTGCCATCTGAGCACCACTTTGTGCCTTGCGGAATCAACCCAGCTGCTCCCAAGGTTGGCAGCCCATCCTGTGTCGCCATCTATCGCCATATTCAATGCACACCGCCGCCAGCTGCTCCCATCTCCTACTTTCTTCCAGTAGACACCGTCGTGGCATCCTCTATGTTGCCTTCACTAGCAAAACTCTACTGCTGCTGCTATGTGCTGCCCAACTGATGATCGAACATGTTTCTGTTTGCCATCTGCTGCTCGCGCGCGGCTACTATTGCTGCCCATGTTCGTCGCCATCAAGCACCACCGCAGACACTGTTGCGAGCCACCGCTGCTTTGCCACGCAGCCACTGCTGCCTTTTTTTGTGATACTTGGCAACCATCGACTCACACTGCTACTGTCCACCGCCATGTCCTTCTACCCACCACTCTCCACCGCTATCAAACAACCCCAATATTTTAACTGCCCCCAACTTCTACGTCTCTATTGATATTCAAATCCTTACTTGGATCTATCTTTGGCTAATCGGATCCATTTTTAAGCCTAATTGGATTTTTTGCGGGGACTCCACCCCTGCACCCCCGAATTTGTTGCCCTAACTGGCCAAACAAATCCCTTTTTGGGTCGGGATGAGATCTATTTAATTTTCTATCCGAATATTACATTGACCCATTTAATATATTCTCTCCGGTTATTGGTTTCATTCTCCACATATCACACATCTCCATATCACAAAATCCTCTCAAATCCTCCAATTCCTTTCCCTCCCACCCACCCATATCATGTGTGTATCCCTTTCCACAGTCCCGGGGGGGGGTCATATATCAATTTCTCCACACCAAACACTCACTCTCGTCGTATTTGGTGTGCGGGGGGGATAGAGAGGAGAGGAAGAGATGATAAGAGAGAGAGAGAGTGTGAGAGAATATGTATGAGAGAGAGTATGGGAAGAGATGATATATGTATTCAGGTTATATATGTTCCAGGCTATTATCTTGATGGAGCTTCGCATTGTTTAGCACATCCGTTCTCTACTTCCAGACAACAATGAAGGATCTTCATTCAGCGTCAACAACGAGCTTTCCACGTTCATACCGCGTTATGTACATCAGGTGTTGATGGTATACTTCAGCTGCATTCACATGAGACAAATGGGTGCTTCTTCATATTTTCGGAAGCTCAACAAACCTGCCAATCTACTTTTGCAAGGTTGATTCATTCAGTTTATCTTCACCGAGCTGCTTCATCACATCTTCTCTGAGCCGCATCTGCTATTTCGACATCACCTATTGCTAATCTACTTGGGACTTTCCTTGATGGATGATCTCCTTTCCCATTAAGCCCCCAAGGTTCACGCGTCAGAGTTTTATGGTACATGCATCGTGTCATCAACACATCGTCCGTTCGTGTTCGTGCCATGTTATGCACGTCTTCTCAGACAATTCAAAGATTCCGCTACTGCTACATCGACATTGGGCATCCGCGTTCGTGCCGCGTTAAGTACGTAATCCAATGAAGATGACGTAGTGATGGTGTTGAGGATCGTCTGCTCCAAGTGGTGAATTACTGCTGTAGTATTAGGTTCCATTCTTCAGATTCTCTTCATTCCAGATGCACTCCATAGACATTCTTCAAAACTCGAGGATCTCCAACCTGCAAAATACAATTTCAAAGAAGAGAGGCATTGTCACCACATGGTTCAGGGGGAGTATTAATTAAGGGGGAGTATCAATTTTTGTATGGGAAGTGATATTTATCTTTTATCTTTCATTATCATTTCTTTTATCGTTTTATCGAGTCTTGTAACCTCCAAGCTTTGGACATGTGTTTCACCCATGCTCCAGCTTGAGGGGAGTGTTTGAGAGTATATTAGCCTATTTAGTTAATAGGTTAATTAGTTAGTGGGCTTTTGTATCTCAGCCCATTTAGATTACTTGCGTCCTAGTCTTAGGGCGTCTCCCTTCTCCTTTATAAAGGAGAGGGCGTCCAGTCTTGTATTCATCCCATTGCATTGCATTCAATTTAATCTTATTCTCAACACGCATTTTTCACACATGGAATTATAACTCCTGGTTGGTTGTTGGTCTCATTTTGTCCAAGTTGTATTGTTCTTTTCAGATTTTGTGTCTTTGAGTTCATCTATTTTATGTTGTATCTTGTGTAAGGACCTCGAATAGTGGCATTATTTCTCATGGTTACATTGTCATTGTATTTTCCATAATGTGGAGAGTAAAATTTACTTGTTGATACAACAATTACATTCTCTTTATTTGTTAAATTAAGGAATGAAACAAGAGGAGATGACCATATTATATTGTTGTAGATCTAATGCTATGCAGATGGCATGAGGAACTTGTACATGACCCAACAGTATGGCTGTACATCAGTCCAAATGTGGACCGAACCAGACCGAAACCCATATCCGTTTGGACCGAGGACCAAGACTGAATAGAAACCGGTCTGGTCTAGACGGGACAGAAAAAATGTAGGACTGAACCGGACCGAATAATAAGAACAATAATATATTTTAACTAAGTCCATTCTACAAACTAATAATCCTTACCATTTACCAACATGCTTTCTTATTCCATTGATCGTTTTCGAGCTAAAGAACCGATGCATACAAAGTCATTGTTGTAATACTAACTTGGACTGCATATTGTAGCGTAGGGAAGTAGGCACCGACTAAGTAACAAATTAGGAATTATGTAACTCTTAGGCTCACGTTTGATTTTGTGAGTCAGAAGGATACTTTGTAGATACTTTATGGAAGTTCAAATCTGGCACATCAGTAATTAGCGTACCCTACTATTCACTAACATGGATATGTAATGAGTAGTAGTGGGTAGATGAGAGGCAAATGCTATCAACATGTTTACCATGTAAGTGGGTGGTTGAAAGGACAACTGCCATAATGTTAATTTATTGTATATCTAAAGTGAGTAGATGATAGGACAAGGCTTGTGGCAATAAGGGAAAAACTTGGAAGAACTTACTATAGGACGGGTCCCATAATAATTTCGTAGGATCCAATTGAACTTTGTTATAGTGTACAATAGGTGTCCTCATACTTGTCAAGGTGTCTAGGCGGTGGGTTTATGCCAAGGGGGTGCCTAGCTCACCTAAGCGCCTAGACTTTTCTGGGTAATTTTTTGATCTTTTTTTCCAGTTACATTTTAAAATGTTTGTACACATGATACTATATGTGATAGTGTAACTTTTATTTGTTAAATGTTATTATAAGTCTAATTTAAATTGGTAACTATAGGAGAATCGGGGACAAGAATTAACAGGAAGAAAACAAAGCAACAGTAAGAGGAAGATAAGTATGAATTGGAGAGAGAAAACGGGATAAAAAGAAACATGAAAATGGTAGGAGTTGTGCAGGAAGAAGTCAGACTGAAACAAACACAAGGGAAGTATAATGAGATTGAAAGAGGAAAAATTCAACAAAACAAATGAAAAACACTAGAGGGGGGGTGAATAGAGTTTTTAAATATTTTAACAATTATTTAACTCAAACAACCACAATTGAAAATGGAAGAAGGAGACAAGTGTTTAGAGTGGTTCCAACCTTAGCAAATACTAAGGTTGTCAGTCCACTACCCGATTTCTTACCCAACCGGGATTTTGAAAGTATTAATTTTATTACCTTCACAAGGATTTACACAAAATACAATACTTTCTTACACCCCTTGAACAACCTTCACTTGAAGTAGATGCACCAACCCGAGGTAACCTTCTTGAAGTAACTCCAAGCTCCCCCTTGAAGTAGCCTTCCTCTTTAGAAGTAACCTCCCGTTGCACCAGCCTTCTTGAAGTAGTTCAAGGTCCCCTTCTTCACCAAGAAGATCTTCCAACCTCTCCAATCCGCAACCTCCAACCTAGGAGTAGCAAGGAGAGTACAAACAATAATAGTGAACAAGAAAGGAAAATGGAAATTACAACTTATCCTTTGAAGCAGAAGGCTTGATTTGCCTAGATCAAGCGTATAGATCTCCTAACCAATGTGTATGGAATTGTGATTGCTGTGGATAGGAGATGCTAGCCTATAGGACACGAAATTTGAGCTAAGAGAAGTAGCCAATTGTCAATATGCTCAATTGCTCACAAACATGTTGCTCAATGTAAGTGTATGCTCAAAGATTGCTCAAGTGTAAAACAAGTGAGTTTAGGTGTCCTAAGGCATGTCCTATTTATAGGAATGTCCTACAAGTGCTTAAGGACGTTCTAGACACTTTCTAGGGGTTTCTAAGTGCTTAACTAGCCGTTAGATATAAGTTAGTTGCTTTAACAACAGCTAGTTAATTAATTCTGCAGTTGCTGTCAGAGACCATCTCGGTCGAGAAATGGTCGACCGAGACACCTACTCGGTCGACGTTTTGTCGACCGACAGGCTCTCTGGATCAAGTGTATGCAACGTTTATCTCCAACTGCCAACTACCTTGTCAGCTGTGTCTAACGGCTACTTGGGTCTTTCTCGGTCGAGAAGATTGTCGACCGAGAGTGTCTCGGTCGAGGATGTTGTCGACCGAGATGGACCCTGTTTCAATGTTTCAAATGAAGACATTAAGTGTGTGTATGAGTGTGCATATGTGACACTATTAAAGGGGATGACCTATCTAAATGTGGTGTTTAGCTAGGGAAGATCTAACACTTGATTTACATGAAATCTAAGTACTTGTACATTATATATTTGTACAAGTTTACAATTGATTACATTTCATGACATTTACAATCATTCAAGCATATAGATTCCCTAGTGCTTTGTCATCCACCTTATTCCTGCAACACTCAAGTAGCACGTTAGATTAACAAGAATGAAATGTTTGTCATTATCAAAACAAAGGGATTTACAGATGTCCATTTAGCCAACAATCTCCCCCTTTTGAAGATGACAAACATTTCCTAAATATAAAATAAGAAAGTATAAAAACATGTGAGTTTCATACCTGAAGATTACCTTTGTAAATTTCTTCTCTTGTTTATAAAATTTGTGCTTATTATTCCCCATGAATTATGGAACATGAAATCCAATCCTTTAGGGAATATAGCAACTTTCAATGTAAAGCAAAGAGTTTATGAACCTCATTGATTGAGTTTTGCACAAATACTAAGTTTTATATTTATTTCCCCCCCTTTGTCATTTCAAAAAGATATCCGTTTAAGAATAAATATTGTATGAAAAGTATTGCTCCCCCTTAAATACATATCCGTTTTCAGTAGATGGTCAATTTAGCCACAATTTTAAATTTCAGGTTTTTGCAAAGATGTCATCCTTTTTGATTTATGACATATTTATTACTCCCCTTACTTTGTATGTTCTACTAGAATAGTCTTATAATCCATAAAATGATGCCATAGAGGAATATCCAATATAATCAGTAAAGATAACCAATTCATTTGAATCATGGAATTTTTACAATCATGCAAAGATAACCATTTCATGTAAAGATAACCATTTCATTACAATCATGCAACGATAACCATTTCATTACAACTAATACAACAGACACTTTAAATCTCACTGGAAAGACTTAAGTATTACATCAATATCAGGGTCTTTTCCAAGAAATGGCTCAGCTCCATAATATTGGACTAAAGTTTGCCACTCCAAAGCACCTGTGTTGGTTAAAGAATATGCTTCCAAGAAGGTAGGAACACGATCAAAACGGAAATGAGCAGCAATGTCTTGTAATTGTATTGAGGAGAACTGAGTATGTGTGAGATCTGTAGATGGTGGAGGTGGAGGTTGGTAGTAGTTGTAAGATGGATTATATGGGTTGAGCATGCCAGGATTTAAAGAATAAGGATATTCATCTGGTTGATTTGGAGAGAGGGTTTGCATCCTTTGATTTAGGTAGGTCATGGCATGGTGGTTATAGTCTAATTGTCTGCTTAGATGATATTGTGACCCAGCAACATAGGTTAGGGTGTTTTGGATGGGATCATAGGATGGGTTGGTAGGAGGTGGTGGTGGTATATCTTGAGTAGATGTCTCACCTTCCGCCCTAGCCCTCTTGTGACCAAAATCAATTCCCATTTTCTCTACTGTGTTTTTGCTTATTTTTTGTGGTCTTCTTTCCCATGTGTATCCCATATCTTCAATTTGTGTTTTAAGAAAGTGTTGAGTGATTTGGCATACAAAATCAGCATATGGGGGATTGCCAGAAAACTCAAGCATGTTCTTAAGGATTATGTAGATAAAATTTGTGGGAATACGTTTGATAATGGCATAAATTAAACACATGCGAAAAACAGGAATTTCAGACTTGTTAGCTCTAGGATGTATGTTTGTGGAAACAATAAGGTTGACAATCCTAGCTGCAGGTTTGAGATTAATGGCATAGTAGGTACCCCTATCTTCGTAACAAGTAGTATTAGATTGAAAAATGGCTCGTTTAATGTCACTAAGACTGACGGTATTATCACCTTGGGAAAATGTATTGAGTGGATTTCCAGTTGTAAGGTCAAGAGTGTCTTGATATTCATCTAAGTCGATGTTGAGCATGTCAAGAATATCCTCTTCAGTAAATCGAAAGCTATGCCCATTGACCATAGAGTAGAAGAAGTTATTTTCATTTTCGGAATGGGAGATTAGGTTTGCATAGAACTCATTTACCACTTTTGAAGAGTAGGAAGGGAAGGAAGGGTTAAGAAATTCTTTCAAATTTTGCACCTCAAAAAGATCCTCCAGGTCGACGATGCTGAGGAAGTCCATGACGTCAACCGACCGTCGTGGAAGAGGAGTTTTGGAGGAGAGCCTGAGATAGCGATCACCAGCATCTGCGTCGACGAAGGGGATGTCGTTGATGATCGTCAATGGAGGAGTAGCCGCCCTTCCTTTCTTGCTAGCAACTTTCTTCTTTCCACGTGTAGAGGATGAAGCCATTTCTTTGCTTTAAGGTGGAGAAGAAGCAAGAAAGTCTTGGGGATGAAGAAGCTAAAGGATTGCACAAGAATGCACTAGAGAGAAGCTATGGAAGTAAGAATATGAGAGTGTGTAACAATGACCCGTTTTTGGTCCTTTTTATAGCAATCCAGTGACCAGGTCGGTCGATAATTTGTCGACCGATCGACCGCAACGGTCATATCCCAGACGCGCCACTCGGCCCCCCAACGGTCGGATTGATGTGTTGCAACGGTTATAAAATGGTCGGATTGCAACGGTCATATCCCAACGGTCAATTCTCGGTCGAGCAATTGTCGACCGACATCCGCTCGGTCGAATAATTTTCGACCGGAAGTGTGTCCGATGTAATTTTTATCTGAGGTCTGTCGGTCGAAAGAGATAGGCTGACCGAGATATTTTCGGTCGAAGAATTCGTCGACCGACAGACTTTCTGTGAATGAATTTTTAAGATGATTTTTAATGTAAATGATAGACTGAATTTGTAGAGCATATACATATTTTCTAAGGGAGTAATATTGTGATTATTATTACCAATATTTGGACAATTTTGTGATCATAAATTAATTGTTCTTTTGATCACAATTTTTATATAGAAAATGATATTCAAATAAGTATTGTGCCAAACTTATTTTAGGTCGACTTTGACTACGACCATAGCGCCCCTTGGTCAAATTTTATTTCAACCAAGAGGCAAATTTGCAGATTTCTAAATTGAACATTCATATATCTGCATGTAATTTGATTTGATATCAATTTGAAGCATTTAAAAATATTCGTCCTTGATTTTTCTAGAAAATTTATATGAACTTTGTTGTAGATATCAAATTCTATTTCTTCTTAAAAAAAAATGAAAACATAATTAATTTCTCAAGTCTTTTAAAAATAACATTGTGCTCCTGCAAGCATTAAAGTTCTAAGAAACATATTACTAATGAATTATTATGCATCATCAAGGATCAATGCATACAATTATCATTCTCTATTCGTGCTAACATAACATCTTCTTTGAAAGCATATCTATGATGTAATGACAGAACAATAACAACATATAATGATAATTCCATGAAATACAATGATTGTGATCATTTAAGCTAGATGTCATGATTTTTAGTGAATAAATCAGGAAATACTTTAGGAAAATCATGTGAAACAGTAATTTCTTTTATTGAGCCAAGCATGATTTTCAGTTTTAACTTATTTAGAAAATCGTCCAAAAATAATCTCATTTATATTTCAAACATGGTCTTCAACTTGTTTTACATGTAGCATCAGTTATTAACAATGAATAGATAGCAATTTGATCAATTGAAAACACATTCAGCAGATTTTATTGCAGACTGGAAATATTGACCTGCTCGGTCGACAGTTTCTCGACCGACGATTCATTCGGTCGACAGTTTCTCGACCGACAAGGTTTCTGGAATGTTTTCAGAACTGTTAATTGCTTCCAAGTAAAACAAAATTATGCAAGTTAGAGCTCGATTGTTGAGACATGACATTTGTATATCAAGAATCAGTTTAGGTCAAATCTCAACTTAATTCCGTTCATTTAGTTTAAAGGTTTTGGAACCCAAACTAACTCGACATCCTTTTTCTTATAAGGACATGAAAAAGAATAGTGACCAAGGCGCAAACAGTAATGACAACATATAGAATCAACCTCATATCTTTTTCTATGATTTTGGTCTAGGTTGTTCTTGGGTATATATGTATTTGTGCCTTTAGGTACATACATAGATTGACTCTTTGGCACTTGTGTTCTTCCCCAACTAGGCTTTTGATAAGATTTTCCTTTAGGCTTGTAACCTAGTCCTCTCCTTCCAATTTGATGGTAAGAATTATCTAAAATTTTATCAAGCGTATCATTTTTATTCAACCTACTAACTTTTTGTTGCAACTTAACAATCTCATCCATTCTTTTATTTATGTCTAACTTTGCTTGATCTAGATTAGATAACAAGGAATCTCTTTCTTTCACAATAGTATCATAATCTAGATGTGTACATAGAACAGGTTGTTTTTGAAGATCATTTACTTGAGTTTGCAAATTTAACTTTTCTAGAGAAAGAAGATTACAATTTGCTTCTACAGATTTTAGCTTAATATCATGATCTTCAATAACCTTTTTGAGATCTTCATTTTCAGATGTAAGAACAAGAAGCTTAGCATGTAACTCATCATTTGCTTTATTAGATTTCTTTAATTTCTTCTTGCACTCAATATATTTATTGTGTGTCTCTTCAAGAGTAGCAACTAGTTCTTCTTTAGATAAATCAAAAAGGCTTACCTCTTCTTCTTCTTCTTCACTTATTGTAGCAATAAGACATTCTTTATGCGTATCTTCCTTCTTTGACCTCCACGGGCAACCAAGTGTTGTGTGGCTTGTTCCTAAGCACCAACTGCAACTTGTTGAAGATTGCTCCATATTTTTCTTTTGTTTGCGGTTGTAGACACCACCACCCTTCATACTTCAAGACTCGATTAGAGCTCTTTGAAGCCCGCTCTGATACCAATTGAAAAACACTAGAGGGGGGTGAATAGAGTTTTTAAATATTTTAACAATTATTTAACTCAAACAACCACAATTGAAAATGGAAGAAGGAGACAAGTGTTTAGAGTGGTTCCAACCTTAGCAAATACTAAGGTTGTCAGTCCACTACCCGATTGCTTACCCAACCTGGATTTTGAAAGTATTAATTTTATTACCTTCACAAGGATTTACACAAAATACAATACTTTCTTACACCCCTTGAACAACCTTCACTTGAAGTAGATGCACCAACCCGAGGTAGCCTTCTTGAAGTAACTCCAAGCTCCCCCTTGAAGTAGCCTTCCTCTTTAAAAGTAACCTCCCGTTGCACCAGCCTTCTTGAAGTAGTTCAAGGTCCCTTCTTCACCAAGAAGATCTTCCAACCTCTCCAATCCGCAGCCTCCAACCTAGGAGTAGCAAGGAGAGTACAAACAATAATAGTGAACAAGAAAGGAAAATGGAAATTACAACTTATCCTTTGCAGCAGAAGGCTTGATTTGCCTAGATCAAGCGTATAGATCTCCTAACCAATGTGTATGGAATTGTGATTGCTGTGGATAGGAGATGCTAGCCTATAGGACACGAAATTTGAGCTAAGAGAAGAAGTAGCCAATTGTCAATATGCTCAATTGCTCACAAACAGGTTGCTCAATGCAAGTGTATGCTCAAAGATTGCTCAAGTGTAAAACAAGTGAGTTTAGGTGTCCTAAGGCATGTCCTATTTATAGGAATGTCCTACAAGTGCTTAAGGACGTTCTAGACACTTTCTAGGGGTTTCTAAGTGCTTAACTAGCCGTTAGATATAAGTTAGTTGCTTTAACAACAGCTAGTTAATTAATTCTGCAGTTGCTGTCAGAGACCATCTCGGTCGAGAAATGGTCGACCGAGACACCTACTCGGTCGACGTTTTGTCGACCGACAGGCTCTCTGGATCAAGTGTATGCAACGTTTATCTCCAACTGCCAACTACCTTGTCAGCTGTGTCTAACGGCTACTTGGGTCTTTCTCGGTCGAGAAGATTGTCGACTGAGAGTGTCTCGGTCGAGGATTTTGTCGACCGAGATGGACCCTGTTTCAATGTTTCAAATGAAGACATTAAGTGTGTGTATGAGTGTGCATATGTGACACTATTAAAGGGGATGACCTATCTAAATGTGGTGTTTAGCTAGGGAAGATCTAACGCTTGATTTACATGAAATCTAAGTACTTGTACATTATATATTTGTACAAGTTTACAATTGATTACATTTCATGACATTTACAATCATTCAAGCATATAGATTCCCTAGTGCTTTGTCATCCACCTTATTCCTGCAACACTCAAGTAGCACGTTATATTAACAAGAATGAAATGCTTGTCATTATCAAAACAAAGGGATTTACAGATGTCCATTTAGCCAACAACAAAATAAAAAAAAAGCAGTAGTAGGTGCTGAAATAGAATATATAGAGGAAGGAAGAATAGATCAGTAAAAATAAATGGAAACATGCAAATAACAGTATCTGCGAGAGGAAATTTAGGAAGAAGAATCATAAAAAGAAGAACAAATAAATGCAAATAGTAGTAATAGATTTGGGAGCAGGAGATATAGTACAAATCTGAAATAAGAAATATGCACATAGTCACATAGTTGTAGGAGGGGATATATGAGGAATGACTTACAAAAAAATGCAGCAGCAGTAGAATTTAGGACTAAAATGCAGGAGAAAGGATAAAAAAGAAATGAAAAAGAAGCAACAGACATATGAGAAAGTAGAATTTTGAACAAACAACACTATGAGGACTTTACCAATTTGGCCCAAATCAAACCTAATTTCCCCAAATTAGACCTATTTTCCCCAGATCAGACCTAATTTGCCAAACTTTGACCTGAATTGGCCTAAATCAAACTTATTTCAACCATAAAATGACCCAAGGTGATCTAATTTGACCGAATCTAGACTCGATTCATGCTAATTTAGCCTTTAAATGGCTTCATTTGGGCCTAAAAAGCCTTAGACGTCCACTTAATGCACTTAATAGGCTGGGCACGGGGTTTGAGGCGCCTTACCTAGTGCCTAAGGTGCCTAGGCGGGCACCTTGACAACTAAATGTATTTGTAAAAAAAGTATAGAACCCTTCCTATACTACACTTTGCTGGCAATAAGATTCCAACTTAATTGCATACAACAACAACTGACAGATTGTGTGGAACGTGCAATGTGACTGTTTGTAAGAAAATAACATTTCAATACTCGATAATTAAATTGATGCATGTATAATATATACGGGAAATATGAAGTAATACTTAGTTCGGTCTAGTGTTTCAAAAAGCGTTTTTATGCGGGGCATATGTGGCCACATATGCGGTGCGGCCTACTTGCCACACCACATGCATAAGCGGCTCAGTATGCGGTCATGGCCGCATACGCGGTTCGGTGCAGGGCATAAGCGAGGTATATGCGACCCTTTTTTTTATTAGAAGCTTTGCAATTTTTTTTCAATTTAATTTGTTTTAATTTAATTCAAACTACTTATTTACCCACACACCTACATGTACATATGTGTGAACAAGTGTATTCGATGTTGTTGTGTTGTTGTTATATTGATATGTATACCCTTGTCCTATATATATAAGACAGGAGGCAATTAAAAGGAAGCACAAGGAAGCGGACTAAACCCTAATGGGCCATCGACAACATGCCCATGTACACAATAGACTAATTAACCTATTAACTGAATAGGCTAATATTCTAACAATATGTATATGTTTATTACCTTTCAATATCTATTAAAATTTGTATACGTTGTAGTAATACATCAATGTCATACTTACATATAATACACAAGTATTGTCAAATGTTTAATATTCTATTTTATGTATATGCATTTTGATACATATGGACATGCATATGTAATATATATTGCCATCTACATTCACACATTTTCATGTATATGCATATACTGTATATATATAATTATATATATACATGTCAATATGTATATATCTACATATTATATACATATTTCACATGTCCTATTTATGTGTACACATATATGAATATTGAAATATATTATACATCTATATTTGTATGGACGCTTATAAATATACATAATTTTGTGTTCTACAAATGAAACATATAATTTCTGTGCTCAATATGTATTTTTATGCTATATATTATTAATTTATTAAAAAAATCCAAAAACACATACTCCCACATACAACATATACTTTATATGTTGGCTTCTCCGCACGCATAGCACATACCACTTTTTAAAACTATGGTTCAATCTATAACCGGTCCATACCATTTTACCGGGTTTGGACTGGACCAAACCAAAACTCGAATAAGGAAAATCTAAGGACCGAATACCGGACCGATGTTCTAACTGGTCCCGGACCGGACTGGGCTGAATACCCAGTCCGGTCTTGTCAACCGATATATGTACAACACTACTCTATAGTTTTCTACATTAACACCTGAAACCTAAGCCATACACTAAAACATTATAAATTTAAACACTCGAATACTTCCTCGAGGGGGAGCATTGATGGAAGTCATGCCTAGCTTGAACATACATGAAATTGAAATAGAGCTCGAACATTATATAACAAGCCCAAACAAGTACATAGTAAAAGCTGCTCTCGTTAAGCAAGATAAATTAGAACTTCCCTAAAACATGTGGATGCAACTCAAATTGAGGAGTTTTTGAAGGAGATGTAGTAGTGTGAAACTCTATCTATCACTTAGGTTCATATGACATCTATGGCACTAGAAGTTGTAGTTAGTTCAACTGATTTGACATCGATGACATCTGTGGCACTGAAAGTTGTAGTTAGTTCAACTGATTTGACATCTCCCAAAAGAAAGTCAACAACCATCATACCACGAAGAATACAATTTCTCTACATGTAGAATTTTCTATTTTTTATCACTCCCACTCTTTCTTTCACTTCGACACTATTGTTATGCAATATCACCCTTAAGAATTTATCATTTTCTTGGGCCTTACTTGGATGTCGAAGACAAATTTGTTTGAGCGAAACTGAAAAAAGAATCCCCTCACTTGGAAATCACATGGAGAAACAAACATGTGAGTTGGAATTGTACGTGTTAGAGGAAATGTGATAGTAGTATATAGAATATTGTTGTTTGAGAACACAAAACATATCTTTGTTTCTTGACCATGAGAAAGTGAACAAATTATAGGATAAGATAATTATCATGATCAACTGATACTCAATTCCAAGTTCCAACCATGTTGGGGTCGGCTACATTGATCCTTCTTTTCCAATAAGCTTTGTTATGGGTCATATTCTAATCAAGATGTAAAGATAAAAAATCTCTTGTTATAAGATCTTCCCAAGTTTATTTGGGCTCACCTCTTCTTCTCTTGACTGCGCTCGACTCAATTGCATTGCTTCAAATAGGTGTTAGTCGGTCAGTGTTACACATCCATACCATCTCATCCGACCTTCACGGAACTTGTCCTCGATACAAACCACCCCCACTTTGTTCTTAATATAGTCCTTTTTCAAGTGATCTTTCCTTGTCGTTCAATACATCCATCTCAACATACCATTTCAGCCACATTCATCTTGTTTAGACCATGTTTCTTCTCTGCCCAACATTCACTCCCATAAAGCATGACCGGTAGTATAGTTGTTCTATTAAAGTTACTTTTTAATATGAAAGGGATCTTCCGGTCACATACTACTCTAGTTGCATACCTCCATTTCAACCATCCCGTTGTGATTCTGTGACAAACATCATCTTGGACATCTCCATCCATTTGAATATTAGAGCCCAAGTAATAAAACTCGTCACATTTTGGTACATTTACTCCATCCAACCGAGATATGTTGGATTGAGTTGAAGATCCATTTGGGATAAGATGATAAAGAAATGAAAATGAGAGAACATGAGTATTTATATTGTTGTTGCACATCCAATTTGGTTTGGATGAAAACTTAGTATCTTATCTTTACAAAAAATTAGAGGACTGGATTGAACTTGAAAAAAAAGGGCGCAATAGACTCAAATTGATAAACACAATATTACTCTGACTTATTGAATTTAGAGTAGAAACTTATTGAATCCATACGAGGACCAAAAAAAAGAACTTATTGAATTCATATCAGTTGTGATTAAGCCCTAACATGTTTCAATTAGATTAGAGGATAAGGTAAAACGGGCACAAGTGATCGTTACACAAGCATGTGTAATGTGCTACTTCATTCTTGAGCGAGGGGAAATTTCTAATGATTTAGCAGTTGTAGCTACAACACTTCATGGTGAGAGATCACACAATTTGGAAAGTTCCATTGTGTACTTTATTTTGGTGGTTTCTTGAGGGATAAGATAAATCCAAGACCAAGACATGAATTGGAGACTGCTTACAAGAGAAAGTACATGTGACAATCGAGGATAAGCAAAGACTTCCTAGCACGAAAAGAGGGAAAAAGTTGATGGTTAGGATTTGGATACTACATAAGCAATTACTGCTATCATGCCGTATTTTCACTCCTAAGAAGATGTAGGTCCACAATGATTGTGGGATGCCACAATAACATCAGTGAGGGTAGCAAGTGTCAACAACTGAATGATGATGTCTAAAGGAGTCACAAGATGAACATGGTTGTTAGCATAGGCAACTTATTAGTTGTTGGGACTGGCCCAATTATGTTTTATGTATATGTTTTGTGGGAATGGCCGTGTTTTCTATAGTGACAAAAGAGAAAACTCACTCCTAAAAATAGAAGGCGGATGTACAAGGAAGCAAACTGAAAACCCTAATGGGCCAGTTTATACATGGGCCCATGTTATAGACTAAAGAAAGAACTTGAAACAAAAATACATTTTGTTAAAATATAAAAGATTGATTGAATAGGAATAGATTGTGATAGATGAATACAAGACTGGACACCCCTGTCCTATATATAGGAGCAAGGGAGAAACCCTGAGACTTGTGTCCCAAGTAATCTAAACTAGACGGGCCGGAATATAAAGGCCCACTAAACTAATTAGCCTATTTAACTAATAGACTAGTATAGACACTTTAACACATTTAAACATGAAATACAATAATATCTCTCAATAATCCCCTCAAGTTGGAGCATAGATGTCAATCATGCCCAACTTGCAACACTGTTCCTCAACTCGCTTGCCAAAGAGAGGCTTAGTAATTATGTCTGCAGTATACTAATGTGATGACATGAAAGGAGTAGTAATCTTCTTATCCGGTACAATCTCTCAAAGAAAATGACAGTTGACTTCAATATGCTTGGTCCTCTCATGGAATACATGATTGCTAAAGGTAGCAACACAATTATCACAATACATCGGGATAGCGTAGGTGATAGGGAACCCAAAGTCTGCAAAAAAAGATTTAATCCATAACAGTTCACAACTAGTATGTGCCATTGCACGATACTCAGACTCAACTTAATATATCTCTTTATATTATGATTTTGTAATTTCTATTTGTTGCTGGACCTCTATGTAATTTCTCCAGTTCTATTAATAAAAGGGTGAGTGGTCTTGAACCCTCACTCAAGCTGCATTGCAAGCAACCTTGCAACTTATGTTTCACATGGTACTAGAGCATGGCTCCTAGGGTTCCATCGAGGGAGTGCCGCTTTCCCCCCTCTCTTTCTCCCTCGCGCCGCTGCCACCGGGCAGCGCCGCTGCCGGCCGCTGCAAGGCAGTAGCACAATGCCACCGGGCAGCGCAAGCAACGCCGCCGGCCGCTGCACAATCGTGGCGCCCCGTTGGCAGCAGTCGCTGCCGCCTAGGAGGGCAGCCGTTGCCGCCGGCCGAAAGGGGCAACCACCGCCGTCGATTTTACGGCCGCAACAGTCATTGGCTAGGACAGCGACGTAGCCGTCGGCTCCGGGCAGGCCCACCGCCTGTCAGCAGCCTCCGATTCCTCTAGTTGACTCCGAAGGCAGAGTCTACGTTAGATGGCTCGTTAAAACTCATACTGGAGGCTCCGTCTGTACGCAACAAATTCCTAATCACATCTCCTCCATGTGTGATTAGGGAATTTTTCAATTGGGGGCTGTGGATGCGTCAGAAAAGCATCTAATCTTCTGACGTGACGTGTATCTATCCGTCACTTTCTATTCTTCTGTGAAGTGTATCTCTCCGTCACTTTCTATTCTTCTGTGAAGTGTATCTCTATGTCACTCTATCTATCCGTCACTCTATCTATCCGTTAAATCATGAAGGACACCAAGGCATCTACTATCTACAACGAGATGTGCCTATCCCCTCCATCAAGTTTAACGGGAAAAATTATCTCTTGTGGATGAATGCTGTCCATACAGCGTTAGAATCCCGAGATAAAGCACGACATGTTGATTCTGATCCTCCTGCTTCTACTGATAAAGACTATGCTGAATGGAAACGTCATAATAGTCTGGTGGAGACCTGGCTATGGGGGAGCATGAAACCTGCTTTTGCTTCTAGGTTCATGTTCTACACTACTGCTAAAGACATATGGGATGCTGTGAAGAAGCATTACTCTCAGGAAAAGAATGCTCTTCGTCAGTTTATGATATATGATCGACTCTTCGCTAAACGACAGGGAGACAAGCCTTTAGAAGAATATTTTGGAGTGATCTAAGGTATTGCTCAGGAGTTGAGCTTCTATCATCCAGTGACTGTCCAAGAACAAGTCAAAGACAGAGATGACTTGATTACTGCAAAGTTTCTATCAGGTCTGAATTCATTTTGCAGTTCAACCCACAGTGTCATCCTCACTTCTAACAAACTTCCCAGCCTGGAAGAAGCCTACTCGAGAATTCTACAATCATCTTTTGAACCAGTTGATTCTACAACATTCTCGCCTTCTGGAGACTCTCATGCATCTGTAGCCGCTGCAGTTCGAGGAGGCCGTACATGTATGGGACGAGGACGTGGAGCACGTCCCAAGTGCACCTTCTGTGACAAACCTGGACACACCATTGAGAAGTGCTGGAAGAAGCATGGAAGACCTGCTGCACCACCTGTGGGGGCAACAAACTATGCAAGTACTGCTGAGTCTTCTGAGCCATCTGCATCAAGTTCTGGTTCTTTTGGCATCACACTCATAAAAGTAGAATATGATAGATTTCTTCTGGCTACACAACATATGAGTGTGGGATCCTCTTCTTCCTCTGCAAATCTGGCGTCTACCACTGGTAATCAGGCTACCTCTCTACTGGCTTCTGGTTCAACTTCTTCATGGGTGGTTGATTCTGGAGCATCTCAGCATATGACCAGTATGAGGAGATTACTTCACTCCATTGACTCACATATTCCTCACAAATATGTGACCATAGCAGATGGTTCAGTGAGGAGAGTGTTAGCAAGTGGATTTGTTTCTTTGACTCCTAAAATTAATCTTAAATCAGTTCACTATGTGCCTACATTTCCTTTTAATCTTCTCTCTGTTGCAAAATTAGTTGATACTGTGAACTGTACAGTGACGTTTGGGCCTTTTTGCTTTGTATTATAGGATCTCAAGAGCATGGTACAAGACTTCGACTTCGTGTCGACTTCGTTGGGTGTGGAAGTGGAAGTTTGTGGAAACTTCGAGGAAGTTTAGACACAAACTTCGACAAATTTCAATGCCGATTTTTGAAGAAAATGATGTGAATTTGAAGGAAACTTCGATTAAAAACTTCTAATTATGTTATACCTCTCTCTTATAATTACTAATTTAACAAAAATACACGATTCATGAGTCTTTATCCCTAAGTAGGTTGATAATATGATGTGCGCCTACAATGGTCAAACATGCAATACACATACTAATACAATTCAAGTGTTAAACATATATATTGTATACAAATATACAACCAAATAGTAGTTACAAGACCCTCTCTAGGAAAGAGTGGCAGAAACAAACATAGGAGTTGATATTAGAAGTTGTGAAGAGGGTTGGAGGCGACACTTATGTATTATATGGCCGTTAGTGCACTAGTTAGAATTAATGTTGTGGGTCGTCTCAATTTCGCCCCAACTTCGCCAACTTCGAGGAAACTTCGACAACTTCGGTGAAGTTGAGACGAAAATACATACAAAAAAACCAACTTCGACGAAATCAGGAAAACTTCACCCCGAAGTTTAGAGGAAGCCGAAGTATTGAGGATTCGACTTTGCTTAGGCTCGAAGTTTGAAGTTTCGACGAAACTTCGCCCAACTTCGCCGAAGTTTAGTTCCGTGCTCAAGAGTATGAGGATGATTGGTGGGGGCCTAGGAAAGGTGATCTCTACCTCTTCCACAGTGACAGTCTGCCTCACCAAGTATCTGCTCCTGCTCCAGCTATCCTTTTGAGTGGTTCTCCCTTACTGTGGCACTACAGATATGGACATCCATTGTTTTGGAGAGCTTGAGAAAGTTAGAACCTGAGTTGTCCCAAGTGTCTTCTTTAGAGTGTCAATTGGGAAAACATCATAGACTGTCTTATCCCAGTCGTGTCAATAAACGGGCATCTTGTCCTTTTGAGTTAGTCCATAGTGATGTTTGGGGTCTTGTAAAGACCAATAGTTATAATGGTTTTCGCTATTTTATTTCCTTTGTGGATGATTTTTCTCGCATGACATGGATTTATTTATTAAAGAGTCGAGAGTCTGTGTTGTCCATTGTCAAGCATTTTCATTAAGAAATAAAAGTTCAATTTGATTGCAATATTAAAATTCTTCAATCTGATAATGCCTTGGAATACGTTCAAACTACTAGGCTGATTTTTGTAGCTCTGTTGGGATGACTCATCGCACGTCTTGTCCTCACACTCATCAACAAAATGGAGCAGCTGAGCACAAAAATCGTCATCTTCTTGATATTACCAGGGCTGTTATGTTTCAATCCAATGTCCCTAAGAGGTTCTGGTCTGATGCTCTACTTACTTCTTGTTTCCTGATCAACAGGCAACCCTCTTCGGTGCTTCAAGGACGTACTCCTTTTTCGGTCTTACATCCAAAAGATCCGCCTTTCCTTGTTCCTCTCATAGTGTTTAGGTTTACTTCATTTGTCCACAATTTTGATCCTAAGGTTGATAAGTTATCTCCTAGGTCTATTAAGACTCTTTTTCTTGGGTACTCCAACACTAGCAAAGGATACATGTGCTATTGTCCCAGTCTCCGCCGTATGTTTGTGTCTCGGGATGTAACTTTCCATGAATCCACACCATTTTTCTCTAGTGTTCCCAGTAAGGGGAGCAATTGTGTGAAAGTGAGAGAGTGCCACCATCATACATCAGTGAGAGAGTGCCACCTATCATTCCTGACTATACTGTCATACAGGAAGAGCAACCAGCAAGTGATACTTTAATTCAATAATAGCAACATATTTATAGCAGACGAGGCAGGCAGGATCCTGAGGAGGTAGCGACTCCAGTCTCTGAGCCTTCCCCATCTTCCTTTACTCTAGAGATTTCTGCCGAACCATCTGACCTTGATGTTCCCATTGCTGTTCGCAAAGGTACTCGTTCCTGTACTATTCGACATCTTATTGCAAATGTGTGTTGTTTGTCGAAATTATCCAAGCAGACTCGATCATTTGCTCTTAGGATTGACTCTGTGGTTGTTCCAAGAAATTATCTTGATGCTATGAAGGATACTGGATGGAAACAGGCGATGCATATGGAAATGTCTGCTCTTCTACAAAACAACACCTTGGATCTTATTGACTTACCTCCAGGGAAAAATGTTGTGGGATGCAAATCGGTATTCACAATTAAACATAATCTAGATGGTTCAGTTGAGAGGTTAAAGGCTAGATTGGTGGCAAAGGGTTATACTCAGACATATGGAGTTGATTTCTTTGAGACCTTTTCACCAGTGGCTCGTCTGAATTCAGTCATCATCATCATCATCATCATCATCTAAGCCTTAGTCCCAACTATGTTGGGGTCGGCTACATGGATCCTTCATTTCCCTTCAGCTCTATCATGGGCCATATTCTGATTGAGATGTAGAGATTCAAAATCTCTCGTCTGAATTCAGTGCAAATTCTTATTTCTCTGGCTACTACATTTGACTGGCCTCTATTTCAGCTTGATGTCAAGAATTCCTTTCTCCACGGTGATCTACAATTAGAGGTATACATGGAGCAACCTCCTGGTTTGTTGCTCAGGGGGAGTATCAGAAGGTGTAAATTGAAGAAAGGCATTTACGGGTTGAAACAATCTCCTAGAGCTTGGTTTGACAAGTTCAGTGATGTGGTGCTAAAGATGGGCTTCTCTCGTTCTGTGACTGATCACTCCTTATTTTATTCTAACTCTTCAGTTGGATCCATCATTATTGTTGTACATGTTGATGATATAGTTATCACGGGCAGCGATTCTACAGACATATCACATGTGAAGGAAGGATTGCAGGGGCACTTTCATACAAAGGATCTGGGCAAATTGAGATATTTTCTGGGCATTGAAGTACTTAGATCTCATGCAGGTACTAACTTGTCTCAGAGAAAAAATGTGCGGGATTTACTACAGGAAGCTGGCATGAGTGAATCCAAGCCGGTGTCTACTCCTATGGACTTTCATGTGAAGGAGATGATTGATGATACTGATTATCCAGATCCAGGCTACTACAGGAAAATTGTTGGGAAGCTGATATACCTGACAGTTACTCGTCCTGATATTTCTTTTGTTGTAGGTGTGGTGAGTCAGCATATGAGCTCACCACAACAGTCACACTGGATGACAGTTTGTCGTATTCTGAGATATCTGAAGGGTGCACCTAGTAAGGGGATCGCCTACTATAGACCCAAGACTCTTGTGTCTACTCTTGTTCTTACTGGTTATGCGGGTTGGTAATCTGAATGACAAGAGGTCTACTTCTAGGTATTGCACATTTCTGGAAAATCACCTTATCACCTGAAAAAGTAAAAAGTAGAATGTTGTAGCTAGATCAAGCACGAAAGCTGAGTATCGAGCAATGGCTCATGCCTGTTGTGAGTTGCAGTGGGTTCAGTCTGTACTTTTTGAGTTAAAGATTTCTGTTTCGTCTCACATAGAGCTTAGATGTGACAATCAGGCTGCTATCTACATTACCAAGAATCCAGTCTTCCATGAGCACACTAAACATATAGAGGTTGACTGTCACTTCATCAGAGATCAGATCAAGATTGGCAAGGTGGTGACTCCGCATGTCAAATCTGAAGATCAACTTGTAGATGTCCTCACAAAGCCATTGAGTCCAACAACATTTCAGAGCTTTTGCAACAAGCTGGGCAGACACGATGTGTACACCCCAACCTGAGGGGAAGTGTTACTATATCTCTTTATATTATGATATTGTAATTTCTATTTATTGCTGGACCTCTATGTAATTTCTCCAGTTCTATTAATAAAAGGGTGAGTGGTCTTGAACCCTCACTCAAGCTGCATTGCAAGCAACCTTGCAACTTACATTTCACAACTAGACCTTGCAACTACATTTTGTTTCTTGCTCCTCCAAGTAACCATTTACCTCCTAAGAAGGTATAATGGCCAAAAGTGGATCTCCTGTCAGACTTACATCCTACATAGTCAACATCAAAATATACAAGAACATCAAGATGTCCAATTCTTTTATAAAATAACCCCTGTCCAGGTGCATTCTTTAAATATTTTAGGACACAACATGCAACCTCCCAATGACATTGCCGTGGGCAATCCATAAATTGACTAAGAACTCGTACAACAAAGGATATATCTGGTCTGGTAATAGTGATATACAGAAGTTTGCCAACTAGTTGCTTGTAGCAATATTTATCTTTTTAGAGGTGAGTGGACTCCGCCCATAGATCATGCGCCTAATCCATAAGTGAGATAACAGGTTGACAACCCAACATTCTAGTTTCAGATAATAAGTCTAGAGTATACTTACTTTGTGATAGAGAGACCCCATTTTTGTTATATGCTACCTCAATGCTAAGAAAGTACCGAAGACGTCCAAGGTCTTTGATTACAAAGTGCCTCATAAGATGTTTCTTTGTATCAACAATCCTTGTGGTATCACTACCAGATATAATGATATCATCCACATATATAATAAGAATAATAATTCCAGAAGTGGTGGTCTTGGTAAAAACAGAATGATCACACTGAGACCTTGTGAAGTCAATTTGCTGTAGTATAAGAGAGAATTTGTCAAACCATGCTCGAGGGCTCTGCTTAAGACCATAAATAGCTTTCTTAAGAAGACAAACTTTTCTAGAATACTCCCCATCAACAACATAACCTGGAGGTTGGGACATGTAGACAGTTTCCTGCAAGTCACCATATAGAAAGGCATTTTTGACATCTAGTTGATGCAGACACCACCCTTGGTTGACAACAACAAAAATAAGAATATGTACATAATTAAGACGAGCAACTGGGGAAAAAGTTTCAAAATAATTAATTCCAGATTCATGAGTGTATCCTTTGGCAACCAATCTTGCTTTTAAGCGTTTAATCGTTCCATCTGGCACATATTTAACAGTATATACCCAGCGACATCCCACATAATTGCTTCCTGGAGGAAGATCAACAAGGACCCATGTCCTACAAGATCAAAGAGCATCCATCTCCTCATCCATATCCTTCTTCCATCCAGGATGAGAAGTGCTTCCCGAATAGTCTTTGGAATACATATAGTAGGCATTGCAGGAGTAAATTTATCCATGAAATCATTTAAATGATCTTTAGAAACATGTTTACAAATGCAATACTTTGCACCAGATCGCTGTCCTTTTCATAAGGCAATATGCATGCCCAACTTAGAAACTTGACTAGAGTCAGTAGAATTACCATGAGTTGGTGGTGGATCATCAGTCTCCGAAGAGGCCATAGCAGGGGATACTTCTGGTAGAGGTCCTTTGCTCTGTTGCTCATATACTTTCAGAACTGGGGTGGAAGACTCGTTGACGGACTAGACGGTAGGAAGAGGTACATTAGGAAGTGGTACGGTAGGAGAAGGCACCTGTTGACTTGGTTCAGAAAAGAATGAAGTATCTTCAAAAAAGGTTACATCCGCGCTAACATACAATCGACTGAAACAAGGTCAAAACACTTGTACCCCTTTTGTGTTTGAGAGTATCCAAGAAAACAACAACGAACAGCTCATGGAGACAATTTATCAAGTCCGGGTTGGTAATTATGGACGAAACAAAGGCAACCAAAAACTTTTGGTGGTAGGACAAATATTGATTCATGTGGGTAGAGAAGTTGGTAGGGAATTTTATTTTGTAGGATGGACGAAGGCATGCAGTTGATGAGGTAGTTGGCTAATAGAATGCCATCAGACCAATAGAATTTGGGAAACTTCATTTCAATGAGGAGAGTTCGAGCAACATCAAGGTGTCTGTTTTTCCTTTCAGCAACACCATTTTGCTGTGGACTATAGGCACATGAGGTTTGATGGACAATTCCTTTTGAGATACAAATGTTCTGAAAATGATGTTTGCACGTACTCAGAAGCATTATTAGTGCAGACAAATTTAGGAATAGCAGAAAAGTGAATTTATGTTTCATTCAAAAACATGGAGAAAACATCTAAAATTTCAGAGAGATCTTTTAAAAGATAAATCCAAGTGGCACGAGACCAATCATTAATAAAAGATACAAAATATCGCACACCAGTATGATTACCAATATGACAGGGTCCCCATATATCAGATTGAATTAAATAAAACAAACTAGAGCTCCTGTTATCACAACGAGGAGAATACACATATCAGTGATGTTTCCAAGTTGACAAGATTCACAAGCAAATTTTTTCAGATGACAAACTAGGAAATACAGATTTCAACTTATTGGCTGAAGGGCGACCAAGCCGCATGTGCCATTGATACAAAGATGTACAGTAAGCCATAAGAGCACTAGTGGGAAAATTTGACGAGGTCTGTAGATAGTACAAACCATCTCCACCTTCATATCCCCCACCAACCGTCTTCTTCAACCTGAGATCCTGCATGGAGACAGTGTAAGGAAAGAAGGTTACACTGCAGTTTAAAGATTTGGTAATTTTACTAACAAACATCAAGTTCAATGGAAATCGGGGCACAAATAAGACAAATTTAAGGAGATTGTTGTTAACATCCCCTATTATAGTGACCGGAGAAGTGGATCCATCTGGTAGATGCACTGGAGGATGACATGTAGATTTCTTTAGATGAGTGAAAAGATTTTTAGTACCAGTCATATCGGCAGTGGCACTAGAATCAACAATCCAATCGTCTTTTGTCAAAGAGGAAGAAGCTTAAAGACAGGAAGGATCACCTGAGTGTTGAGCAATGTTTGCCTGAGGTGTCGTAGTAAGAGCAGAAGCAACTTTCATTAGTTTGTCAAGGTCAGACGAACTTAGTGTTACCATCTGAGCAATAGCAACACTAGGAGACTCTTATCATCATCATCTAAGCCTCAATCCCAACTATGTTGGGGTCGGCTACATGGATCCTTCGTTTCCATTCAGCTCTATCATGGGCCATATTCTGATTGAGATGTAGAGATTCAAAATCTCTCTGTATAAGCTCATCCCATGTTAATTTAGGCCTTCCTCTTCTTCTATTTATAGTGTTTGGCTCAATAGCATTGCTTTGTATAGGCGCACTAGTAGGTCTGCGTTGCACATATCCGTACCATCTGAGTCGACCCTCACGCAACTTGTCCTCAATGCTCGCCACCCCCACTTTATTCCTGATATAGTCATTTCTCAAACGATCTTTTCTTGTCTTCCCACACATCCATCTCAGCATACGCATTTCAGCCACGTTCATCTTGTTGAGACCTTGTTTTTTCACCGCCCAACATTCACTCCCATAGAGCATGGCTGGTCGTATAGCTGTTCTATAAAACTTACTTTTTAACCTGAGAGGGATCTTCTGATCGCATAAAACTCCAGTTGCACTCCATTTCAACCATCTTGCAGTTATCCAGTGACAAACATCATTTTGGACATCCCCGTCTATTTGAATAATAGAACCTAAGTAACGAAATTTGTCACATTTTGGTATATCTACTCCGTCCAACTTGGCTCCATCATTCACACTGCGAGATTGGCTGAAATTGCAATGCATATACTCAGTTTTGCTCCTGCTAATCATCAATCCATTTGATTCCAACTTTATTAGTAGAGACTCGGTTTGCCCATTCGGGATTTCCATGCTTCTTCTAATATTTGTGCTCAGTATGATTATCCGTCTACAGAAGTTGCAATACTGAGGATGAAGAGGAGAAGACCATCTTCCATAGGACTGAGGAGGCCCTCTTCCACCATTGTTAAGACCTCGACCTCGTCTACGCGTAGAGTTTCCACGTCCTCGTCCAACAACAACCAAGGCAACAAGCTCTTCTTTGGTAGTAGAAGACACAGACCGAGATGGCCGAAGATAAACATCGTCCAACATGGGTAATGGTTCAGATGCAAGGATTTGTTGGCGGACGACTTCATAGCTGGGGGGGGGGGCAAGGATGCCAATAACTGGCATAACTGGACTTCATCTTGTTGTTTTTGCAGTTTCTTGAGATCAATAGATAAGGGATGGTGGAGTTTGAGTTCTCCCAAATACCTTTGAAGGTATCAAAATGTGAGGCAAACGAGGTAGCTTCTTCAAGTCTTAGAGAATTCAGGCATTTATAGAGTTCAAAAACACATGAGGCATTTCCTTATTGGAATAGATCTGAGCAATATGGTCCCAGGATTCCTTGGCAGTATTTCTTATGCTCGGCCTTCTTTTTGTCATTTGTTTCATCTTTAGGAGGAGGTTGTTCAGTGAGATGCTCAAGCTTGCCCGCAGAGTGAGCATAAATTTGAAAGGATCGCGCCCACAAAATGTAGTTGGATCCGTTGAACTTGACAGAAGTGACACATCTAGCATGTGTCTCCATGATCTCAGAGGAAGATGAAGCCATAGAGCAATAGTGATATCCAAAGAGTTTCCAAAAGCAGCAACATGATGTGTCTAGAAAAGGACAGGACATGTCAGACAATGACAAATAGTCTTCTGGAAAGAGACACGTGTCAAAAATAAGACACGACATGTCAAACAACAACAGATAGTCTTCTGGAAAGAGACACGACGTGTCAAAAATAAGACACGATATGCCAGACAACAACAGACGGTCTTCTAGAAAGAGACACGACATGTCAAAAATAAGACGACGTGTCAGACAGTAGCAGATAGTCTTCTGGAAAAAGACACAACATGTCAAAAAATAAGAGACAACATGTTTGATGATTCGCCAGTGTGAGACACGACATGTCTAAAATTAGACAACACGTTAAAGGTCGGGGCAACAACAAATCAGATGATTCACCATTTTAGGACAGCGTGTCTGGCAGGACCACAGCGTGTCAAAGGTCGAGGCAACAACAAATCAAGAGCAAAAATGGTGAATTCAGCAGAATAAGGTCAAAAGAGACCCAAAATAAGTGGAAAATACTTATGATTTACCAAGGAGAAGCAGTGTGATATGTTGGATATACCCAATCATACCAATAATAGAGTGGACAAAACCCTAGAATAGGTGGTCATGAATGACCCCAGATCTGCCGTACGGTTCTTCCAAATAATAGTTCTTCAGGGCATAAGAACCTTGGAAGGACCGTCGGCCATGTCCCTAGATCCTCTTGTTGGAAAAGAGGATAGGGCTAGAAGGAGAAGTAAATCCCTTAGGTGTGATCAACAGCGGCAGTGAAGATGGAGGATGCGGCGACGGTGACTGATGGAGGGAAAGGGAGAAAGAGGGAGAAGGTGGTGGCGGCTGGTGGAGATCAGGGCTAGGTATCCTGCTCTGATACCATGTGGGAATGGCCGTGTTTTCTATATTGACAAAAGAGAAAACTCACTCCTATAAATGGGAGGAGGCTGTAGAAGGAAGCGAACTGAAAACCCTAATGGGCCACTTTATACATGGGCCCATGTTATAGACTAAAGAGCGAACTTAAACAGAAATACATTTAAAATGAAATACAGTAATATCTCTCAATGTGTTTTTTCTTTTGTAAGTGATCAATTTAGGATTCATGTAACTGTAATTCCTCTTTTATATAGGAGGTGATGTACTTAGATGCAACACGTTGGCCTATTCTAATCTCTCCTTTTCTACATGGTATCAGAGCAATAAGCTATAGAACCTTAGACTCTCCCCCTCTCAATTCTAGCTCCCTCCCTTTATTCCTTTCTTCCCTTCTTGCTTCTCACTCCTCCCCTTTCCTTTCCTCCAGCAATAACCCTAGGAAAGGGCAGCTTTCAGTCATAGATTGGGGCCGCTGACCCCATGTGATAGTAGTACTCAAGAGGGGACCATTGCTGGATACATACAGGGGTGCTCGATCCTCTTCTGCATGGTAGTGTTGCCCCATGAGGAGGCTGTCAGTGCCTTGCAATACTAGCAAGCGACAGACCTACGGTGCCACGAGTCTACCACTACTAACACACACGACCACTGCAACTAGCATCCGAACATCCTCTCTTTGACCCTCTGCTTGTTATGTAACTAAACAAAAAGAGAGGGAAAAGACCATTAATAACTTAAAAAGAGAAGACAGGGGCAAAGCATGGTATTTTTCCCCTCTCCATGCAGTTCACTATATGCATAGATGAGTGTTTAATGCTTTAATTTAGGGATTTTTATGTTCTTTTATCACAATTCTGTATTCCTATGATTTCTTCCTACCATGCCATTTTTGCATCTTTGTTCGTATTCTACCATTCTATATTCCGTTAGCACTATCTTTTTGTCTTCTTGTACCTATTTTGCCTACATAGGGGTATTTTGTTCTTCTATTTACCGTGCATAACTTTGGTATTATATTTCTACTTTGAAAATGGCTGAAAAAATTGGAATGTCTCTACTATCATTTGTAATTACTTGCCGTCGATTTCTATTATATAACATAACCATATCAACTACTTTCTATGGATGAATGTGGTTTTGACATTCCTGGAGTCAAGGAACAAAATGAAGTTTATCACGAAAGACCCATCCATAAAAAATGAGTGAAATCCAAACTTGGGCACTAGAAAACAAAGTGTCCCACTAGCTATGGGGTAGCATGGAACCCCAAATTACAATGAAGTACATGTTTCACCACAATGCCATAAATAATATGGGACAAAATGAAACAGTTCTACACACAGGACAAACTGACACCTGTCTTTACAAAATTATGAGCATAGTTTGGAAGCATACGACGATGCTACAAAGGCCTTAGTCAACCAACTCAACTATGTCTCTTAATACGTCGGTTGAGTCCTCTAAAGAGCACCATTTCACATGGTCTGACAAATATATGAATGTCCTGCATCCACAAAACATTGCCATCCACCAACTCCTACTTGGCACTGCCTAATCACCTTCACTGGATGAGGTACATAAGATTGTCTTAATCAGACATGCTGTAGACATACATTCTTCAACGGAGCCACCAAAGGTTATGCAATCGTTGTTGTTGCAGCTCGAGGCTGTGGAGGTGGAAGCAACCCCCCTGCGCGCGCGCCCCCAAAATGCATTACTAGCACATGATTGGCCACATCGAAGACGTATACCATTCCAAGCATGGCTACCCACAACACTACTACTACAACTGTGGCCGAGGACTACTTATCTAGCTCGAGCTAAATTTGCGACACATTGCCTACCACTGTTCTCGTGGCATTGAGTCATTGACAACTGAATCATCCCACATCTCTTTCACAATAGAGGAATATGATCGTCTCCTTTAAACATTGCAACAAGTAGGTGATTCCCTCCTACACGCCCAAATGTAACCTCTCTCTTCATACCTAGCAGGCTAGCGCCATATTACTTGTCAAGGCATGCGCCTAGGCTTGCCTTGCACCTTGCCCATATCTGCCGTGGGTCATTTTTACCAGGTCCTGGGGCTAATTTATGCGTTTTAATGATTTTTATCCTATTTTTAAAATTAAACATTGTATCCATGTTATGTTCCAAGTATTATATCCATTTAGGTTTAATACAAAAAATGCACATTTTCTTATCTATGTTATTATGCGCCTTCAGTTTGTATTCTATTTTGGGGGCCATGATATGAAGAATAATTATCATTTGCTTCAAACATGGAGCCATGGTAGTAGATTCCAACTTAATGATGGATTTTTATCTATTACATAATTAATAATATTTCTCTTCTTGATTTTGGCATTATTGTTAATTAGGAAGTATTAGAAATGTAGGTTGGTTATGTTTAAATACTATAGAATATATGTATATGAGGAAATTAACAATAAATATATGTATGTGCCTACATGATAAATGCTGAGAATAAAATTATATTGAATTGAATGTAAAGGGATGAATACAAGACTGGACACCCTCTCCTTTATATAGGAGAGGGGAGACGCCCTAAGACTTAGGACGCAAGTAATCTAAACGGGCTGAGATACAAAAGCCCACTAACTAATTAGCCTATTAACTAAATAGGCTAATATAGACTCTCTAACACTCCCCCTCAAGCTAGAGCATGGGTGAAACACATGTACAATGCTTGGAGGTTACAAGACTCGATAAAATGATAAAAGAAATGATAAATGAAAGATAAACGATAAATATCACTCCCCATAACAAAAATGATGCTCCCCCTTAATTAATACTCCCCCTGAACCATGTGGTGACAATGCCTATCTTCTTTGAAATTGTATTCTGCAGGCTGGAGATCCTGGAGCTTTGAAGGTCTTTGGAGTGCATATGGAATGAAGAGCATATGAAGAATGGTACCTGATACTACAACAATAATTCACCACTTGGAGCAGACGATCCTCAACACCATCACTACGTCATCTTCATTGGATTACGTACTTAACACATCATGAAAGAGGATGCCTATTGTCGATGTAGCAGTAGCGGAATCTTCGAATTGTCTGAGAAGACGTGCATAACGTGGCACGAACACGAACAGACGATGTGCTGATGATACGATGCTGGTACCATAAAACTCTGACGCATGAAACTTGAGGGCTCGATGGGATAGGAGATCATCCATCAAGGAAAGTCCCAAGTAGATCAACAACATGTGATGTCAAAATAGCAGATGTGGCTCGGAGAAGACGTGATGAAGCAGCTCGGTGAAGATAAACCAGATGAATCAGCCTTGTAGAAGTAGATTTGGCAGGCTTGAAATTTGCTAGGCTTCTGAGAAGTCTGAAGAAGCACCTATCTGTCTCTCAAGAATGCAACAAGAGTGATAATGCTGTCTGAAAGTGGAGAGCAAGTGTGTTCAACGAAACTCCATGACGATAACCTGGACTATGTAGCCTGAATACATATGTCATCTCTTCTCGTACTCTCTCTCATACGTATTCTTTCACACACTGTCTCTCTCTTCTCATCTCTTCCTCTCCTCTCTATCCCCCCCGCACACGACACACCAAATACGACGAGAGTGAGTGTTTGGTGTGGAGAAAAGGATATACGACCCCCCCCCCCCGGCACGTGGAAAAAGGGATATAGACATGATGGGTGGGTGGGAAAGGAATTGGTGAATTTGAGAGAAATTTGTGATATGAAGATGTGTAATATGTGCAGAATTAAACCGATAACTGGAGAGAATATGCTAAATGGGTCAATGTAAGATCCAGGTAGAAAATTAAATGGATCTAATCCCGACCCGAAAAGTGGATTTGTTTGGCCCGTTAGGCTTAAAATTGGATCTGATTAGCTAAAGATAGATCCAAGTAAGGATCTGAATATCAATATAGAGAAGTTGGGGGCAATAAAAAAAATATAGAGGACGTGACTCATATTTGGGAGAAGACAATGCTGATTAGGGGGTGATGGCATGGTTGAATATGGTGGAATGCTTTGGCCAGGGATAGGTGATGGTGTTGGGGCTGCAACAACGAGAACTCAACAACGATGGCAATGGATAATGGATGTTAGCGACAGCAGGATGGAGCAGAAGCCTAGGGGCCTGGATGATGGCAACGACGACTGAAGAGTGTGATCTTCGGTTGGGGATACGGTTGGTGCTAAATGAGGCAGAAACACTGCAGTTAACGGACACACGATGATGGCGATGATTGCAGCGGCTGGTGGCGACATGATCGACAACAACGGGATGGCTGTCACTGGCTGCGGTTGTCGCTGCTGATTGGCGGCGGTGGCACTGCTGCGGTGCGCTGACAGAGTCGGGCGTACGGTCGACGGGCATGGGCGGCGCATTGGCAGGCATCAACGGCTGCTGTCTTAGCCGACGGCGGCTGCGACTCCCTTGATGGTTGCCGCCAATGGTGGCAACAATATTGCTGTTGGGAACCAGGGGCTCTGCTGTTGGCCACGACGCTTGCACCGGATGCAGGAGGATGCGGCGACGACATGATGTGGCGGCGCGATGCGGCGCCGTGACTGATGGTGATGTTGACTGTTGCTGTTGACGACGGCTTGATGGTGGCTAATAGCGCCGAGAAATGACAGATAGATAGGAGATAGCCGGGATGGATAGCGCCGGCGTACAGAAATAAAATCGGATCTTGAGGAGAAGTCATGGAGCTTGGGATATGCCCGGCGGGCAGTCGACCTAAGCCATGGCAATGGCGGCAGCCGCCCGCAGGCGGGTTCTCCCCTAATTGCGCTCTCTAGAAGAGAAGCGGCGGCTACGTCTAGGGTTGTTGTTGCTCGACGGCTTGGAGAGGAGGGAAGCGGAGGTGGCTAGGGTTCCCTCAGGAACGAACACGCTCTGATACCATGTTGAGAATAAGATTATACTGAATTGAATGCAAAGGGATGAACACAAGACTGGACACCCTCTCCTTTATATAGGAGAGGGGAGACGCCCTAAGACTTAGGACGCAAGTAATCTAAACGGGCTGAGATACAAAAGCCCACTAACAAATTAACCTATTAACTAAATAGGCCAATATAGATTCTCTAACAATAAATAAGGTGGAAATGCTTATGATAGTCATAAAATGCATGTATATCTATAGGTAATATGAACTACATTATATATCTTTTAAAAGTCGCCTTGGCGATGCAAGTGCGTCAAGGCACATAGGCTTAAACACCTTAACAAGTATGACCACAATCAGATTGGTAGGTTGGTAACTCCCATTGTTGTTAAGGAGGCTAGGCGCTAGGCATTTCTTAAGTGGTCGGCTAGGCGCCTAAGTGGGCGCCGATGCTTTTTTTTCTTTCAAACAATGCATATATTCAAATATTTTGCATTCATAATTTTATATTTAAAATTATGTAACAATGACTGTTAATATCTTCACTTATCCACTGTTGTGTATTAATTATTGTTGTGTTATGTCTTTTTTAATCCCATATTGTTGGGTATCTATCATCTAATATCTCTCCATCCTATATAAGTAGTATTTTGTATCTTGTAGATCATCTCAATATATCCTATATGTGTATGTGGTATCAAAGTGCTTTGATTCCCTTAACCTTCCTAACACTGCTTTCACTAGCCTATGCTGCCGCCACCCCTTCTTCCCCCCTTCTCCATGAGCTAACTCGTTGCCCTCTTTAGACTCGTCACCCTCTTCTCTAGCCTGACCCTAGTTGTCGCCCAAAGCCCCAACCCGAGACCCCCCCTCTAACCATCACCCACAACCACCGCCACCTCCCTTTACCAACCGCCAATACCCTTCCTACCCACAACAGCCGCTGCGTGCCCTTATCCAATCCACCCAGTGTTGTTCCCCCTGCCCCTGCTACCCCATGTTGTTGCCAAGCCTACTGCGCTTCCATCTTCTCCCCTCCCTACTACCTTCTCCACCATCATCCCACATCCACCCTGGCCTAATTTCTATCCACATTTTCCAAATAACCAAAAAGAAAAACATTTGTAACCCTGTTTCCTAACCAACAACCTTCCTTTTCTGTGGGAGATCTTTTAATCCCCTCCTTCTGAGGCCTTACATGTCTATCTAATGACACTGGAAAGTCTCCTTATTCAACAATTAAAATATGACAAATAAAGTCATATGTAACTGCCTAAATTAACATTAAGAGAACAAAACAAAGATCTCTAAGCACATTGCTTCTGTGTTTCTAAACTATACCAGACTACCGCATGATGTCTTCCTCACTTGAGACTTCTCATCACCAAATGGTTTCTATTCGACCGTCTGGGAAAAACTATGCCACTTGACATAAATCTCTTGAGATCTATGCCAATTCTTAGGATAAGGTTTCTCATCTTCCGAACCGGATCCTCAGGCCGATGCCACAGTCAAAACTACATATGCCACCTAGAAAAAGGATTATTCCCTGATTAACAATTGGATTCTTACCAATGTTGATTTAAAACAAATACAAGACACTCTCTTTTATAGGACGAGAGTAAGTGGAAAACATAATTAGTAGATATGGGATAAAAGAAAGGCTAAAGACAAAGACAAGTCTAAAGCATAAAACAAATATAAAACATAAAACATTTATATTAATATTCCCCCTCAAGCTGGAGCATAGATGTCAAACATGCCCAACTTGTCCACCAACGTAGTAAAGCAAGTCTTTGGAAGTAGCTTTATGAAGATGTCAGCAACCTGATCTTTTGTCCAGATATAAGGAGTGCAAATGCGACCTGATAGAACAAATTCACGGACAAAGTGGCAATCCACTTCTATATACTTGGTGCCCTCATGAAAAGTAGGATTGTTGGCAATGAAAATGGAGGCTTTGTTGTCGCAATACATATGAATAGGATCTGAATCATAAATATCAAATTCCTCGAGGAATCCTTGGGCCCACATCAGTTTACAAGTAGTATGAGCCTGGCTCTATACTCTTCTTCAACGCTAGATCGAGCAACCACAATGTGCTTCTTACTGTGTCATGTAACCAGATTGCCTCCAACAAAAGTATAGTAGCTAGAGGTAAATTTTCTTTCACATCTACTACCAACATAATCAGAGTCAAGTGAGTTTGCAGTGTCCATGTTGCCGGTACAACAACCTTTCCCTGAAGAATAGGCAATCACGTGATTTTTGATTATTTTTGCGATGAGTGTCTTGATGGCTGGCGCATTCAAGCTGTTTTTGAATAGGCAATCAACAAGAGGAGTAGCGTTATAGAATTGTGAGTCTGTCACTGGGCATCACATATTCTAAAAAAGTAAATGACAATTCTGTGAAAAGGCGTTTGTTTATCTTGGATGTACTGCGAAATATATGATGGGGCACATGCCTACAAAGAGATTGCATTATGTTGTTATAGATTATCTGTTTTCTATCCAGGTTGTCATCCAGAATATCCCGCATGATGAAGATATCTCGAACTTGCATCCCTTGCAAGCAGTCCAAGCCCAAATCCTTCTTTTTGCGAGGGAGTTGAGGTGGAAGATGTAAGGTTGGTTCCGGGAAGATAGGATTTTGAGGCCGTGGACCAATGGTAGACAAAACTGTTAATATATGTCTTTACTTACTGTTATATTATTTTCCTTTTCTATTTGGACCTACATGTAATTGTTCCACTAGTATATATATCAAGGTACACACATTGTGTAACCCTACGCTTCCTAAATCTGTTTTGTCTCATGGTATCAAAGCAGGTTTAGATCCGGAGAGCCATCTCTCCTTCTCTTCCCCCCTCCCTCCCTTTCTCTCTCTCCCACCCCCCCGCGCCCCGCCCCGCCGGTCGGCCCCAGCGCCAGTGCCCCCGCCGGGCAGCAGCAGCCGCTCCGGGCCAACCCCTGTCCGGGCACCGCTGCCGGTGTTGCTCACCGCCGTCTGCTTCTGTGGCGTGATATGTTCATAGCCACCCTTCGATCCGCCAGTTCCCGGACACTGGTCTGAGGGTTCGTCTTCGGATATGTTTCCTGCCTGCCCGTGTAGGCCTTTGAGCCACCGGGTTTTTTGCTGCGCCTCGGCGTAGCCCGTATGTAACTGGTCCGTCCAGTCTCTCCACCGTGCCTACTGCCGCCTAGCTGAGGAACTAGGCGGTCGTTTTCTGCCTGTGCCTGCTTGTTCTTCTCACTGTCGGTGATTGGTGCTCTGCCTGTCATGGCATCTTCACATGAGGATCTGCGTCGTCAGGTTACTACTGTTAAGATGGATGGGCAAAACTACCAGCACTGGGTCTGTTCTATGCAGATCTATGTTAAATCTCAAGGGAAACTGTCGCATTTGACGCGTGATCCGCCTCCTGTGCCTGTTGTCAATGCCGACTCCAAGGATGTTAAAGCGTATTGTCAAATAAGAAAAGACGACTAATCGTTGTATTAGATAAGAGAAACCCTGCTCCTATAAATAGGAGAACAGGGAAGCATACAAACTTAACTAAACCCTAATGGGCCAAGACACAGTGAGACCCATATTACAAGGACAATATAATAACTAATAAACAGACTCTCTAACACTCCCCCTCAAGCTGAAGTTGGGAGAATCCCAAATCAGCTTGCAGATAGAGAGTCAAACTAGAAAACAAATAGACAGAAATAAAAGGATAAACCAAGCCCATACAAAATTTTTCTCCCCCTCAATATTACATTAAAGCACTCAAACACTCAAACACTTAGAAACTCATGCACTCCCCCTCAAGTAGATACTCCAAGCAAGCAGACAAGCACGTCACAGAAGCTTCTTGATCATCATAGTAGAATCTGGAGCAGTAGTAAGCATCACAGCAACATAGTCTTCAACATAGTGGCTAACGTCGCATCCCAGAGAGTGCCGGGTCACAGGCAGCAAAGTCCAGAGAGTGATGGATCACAGGTAGCAGTAGTAGTCTACGTACAAATAAAGTACGGCCAAACCAGAGAGTGCTGGCACACAACAGTAGGCAGTAGAAGTCGACGTACAAAATAGAGCACGGACGAGTCGACATGCACAAAGCATGGACAAGCCAAAGAGTGTTGGCAACACAGCAGTAGAAGACGTAGCCGGATAGAAGACATCAACTAAATAGGCAGCAGAAATAAACTCCAGATGTGAAAAACTCCAAGAAGCAGACAGTAGTATCAATGACGTCCAAGTATGTAACTTCACAGCAGTCGATGTAGATGATGAATAAACAATCTAGCAAAAAAATATACCAAATAGAACAACAGAATAAAATTCTTCTTCTTCATCTCATCTCTTCTATTTCTCCCCCTCACACCGACCACGGAAAGAAGTAAGAGTGGTTGGGGTGGATAATGATAAAGGAACACCCCAGAAAGAAATATAGGCGGTAGCACTGCCGGGGGGTTTGGGGGGCGCGGCCCCCCAATGGATGGGCAAAACTACCAGCACTGGGTCTGTTCTATGCAGATCTATGTTAAATCTCAAGGGAAACTGTCGCATTTGACGCGTGATCCGCCTCCTGTTCCTGTTGTCAATGCCGACTCCAAGGATGTTAAAGCGTATTGTCAAATAAGAAAAGACGACTAATCGTTGTATTAGATAAGAGAAACCCTGCTCCTATAAATAGGAGAGCAGGGAAGCATACAGACTTAACTAAACCCTAATGGGCCAAGACACAGTGAGGCCCATATTACAAGGACAATATAATAACTAATAAACAGACTCTCTAACACGTATGATGACTGGGTCAAAGATGATTCTACTGTGATGACCTGAATTCTCAATAGCAATGAGACAAAAATCAGTGTCACCTTACTATATCTGCCTACAACAAAGCAGATGTGGGATCAGCTTGCTAGTACTTACTCTCACAACCATAATCCGAAGAAAGTCTTTGATATCAACAAGCAACTGAGCCGTCTACACTTCTCGGGATCTAATCTTACTGACTATTTTTTTGCCTTCAAGGGACTTTGGGGAGAATTGGAGGCCTACCATCCCTTGTCTACTGACTTGGCTACCATTCAACGTCAACGCTAGGAGTTGCAGGTAGTTTAGTTCCTGTATGGGTTACCTGAATCATATGCTGGGGTTGTGGATCAAATCCTTACCAGTGATCCACTACCTACTCTACAGAGTGCCTTTCAACGTCTACAGCGACTGCCGTCATCCTCATATGAGTCGCCTTCTGATACTGGCGATACTACTGCTCTTACTGCTATGTCCGACTGTGGACGTGGTCGTTCTCACGACACTCGTCCTCCTCTTGGTGCTGGGAGGGGGAGGAGTTCTTCTGGACGTGGAGCACCCGTTGGTCCTCCCAATGTTGCTCACCCTCAGACTGGTAAACGGTTCTGCAACTTATGTGGCCGGTCTAATCATAATGAAGAAAAATGATGGGAGAAATATGGAAAGCCTGCCTGGGCTAATGCAACATCTGATACCCATGCTACCACTAAGGTAGTGTCACAACCTACTGCTACTGATGCATCTAGTTCTACTACTGCTGACTTCATCCGTTCTGAGGTGGAGCGTCTACTGCTCGAGCGCACTGGGTCATCCTCTGGAGCTGCTTCTGGAGCTCATGCTGCTACATTTTCTGGTTGTGCTTCTGCTTTCATCAGTGCCCCCTTGCCTAGTACTGGTAATAAAAAATGGGTGATTGATTCAGGTGCATTATCTCATATATCTGGAAATCGGTCTTTGTTTAAAACCTTATCTAGACCGGTCTCTAATTCTTCTGTTATGCTTGCGGATGGCTCTAAGACTGCTGTAGCCGGGATTGGAGACATAATCTCTCAATTTTTGTTAAAATCTTCTCTATATGTGCCTCGATTTCCACTGAACTTATTATCTGTTAGAAAGATTGTGCGTAGCTTGAACTGCTGTCTCACATTCATTCCTGGTACTTGTACTTTTCAGGACCTTCGCACGAGGATGAAGATTGGTGGGGGCATGAAGGACCTGATGGCCTATATTATCTGGATGAATTGAAAAAGTCTGACAACTTGGCGCTAGCTTCAACTCTATCTTCTTCAGTTTCAGCTTTGCAGTGGCACTACAGACTTGGACATCCATCTTCTGAAAAATTAAAGCATGTTATCTCTGGTGTAGGAACACGGTTTTCAGTGCCAGTCGTGTCAGTTAGGGAAACAGTCTAGAACTGTCTTTCCTGAAAGGTCACAGATTAGCAGTAAAAACATTTTTGATCTTGTTCATTCAGATGTATGGGGTCCGTGTCATGTGCCAAGTTTGTCTGGCAATAAATACTTTATTCTGTTTATTGATGATTTCTCTCGTGCCACCTGGTTGTTTATGTTGAAAAATCGGTCTCAAGTGCTATCTACAATAAAATTCTTTTTTGCTGAAATAAAAACTCAATATTCTGTGCCTACTAAAATTCTGAGAACCGATAATGCTTTGGAGTTTGTTCAGAAAGAAGTTGGATTGTTTTGTCGATCTGTGGGTACTATTCATCAGACATCGTGTGCCTATACGCTTCAACAAAATAGAGTTGTAGAAAGAAAGAATAGGCATTTACTTGAGGTTGCTAGAACTATAATGTTGCATTCTGATGTACCTAGGCATTTTTGGCCAAAAGCTATCCTAACTGCCTATTTTCTGATTAATAGAATGCCGTCTTCTGTTATTGGCAACAAAATTCCTATTCAGGTTCTACAGCCTAATGTAACTCTATTTTCTGTACCTCCACGGATATTTGGCTCTACTTGCTTTGTGGAGTTACTTGGACCAAACTATGATAAATTATCTCCTAGAGCAGAAAAATGTATTTTCTTGGATTATTCTCGTACTCAAAAAGGGTATCGATGCTATAGTCCTACTGCGAAAAAATGGTTTACGAGTAGTGATGTAGTTTTCTTTGAGGATACACCTTTTTTCTGCTAAAGGAGATACCCTGGATTATGATATAATCATAGCACCATTGCCTGTCACAACTGATTGCACTTCTGATACTTCATCTGCTGAAAATACTACTCCTCCACTTATTGTGTATAAATGCATGAACATGTCCCATGTTACATTATATATTTCCTGTTTTACATAGCCTGCTATTTGTTTTGTTATTTCTCTTTTATATATGGACCTTTCTGTAATTCTTTCAGTATTATATATGAGGGTGCACACATTGTGCAACCCTAAGCTCTCCAAATCTCATTGTTTTTCACATGGTATCAGAGCGGGACGATCCACCTTAAACCTAATCCCTATCTCCACCAACCCTAGCCGCCACCACACTCCGAAATCTCCTTTTTTTCGCCGCTACAGTACTGCTACAGTACCGCCGCTGCTACAGTACCGCCGCCGCTACCGATCGCCGTCCACCCCTCCGCAACCCTCCATCCACCTCTAATCCCCTAATAAACTCCATCCTTGTGGCCTAATCCACCACAGGACCCTCCGTCTAGCTCCGTTTCTCTTTCCGAAATCTCCGGACAGCCTCGGTAACTTTCCAGTTCTGGCAGGTTGACGGCGTAATGGGCTTCATCCTCTCTGTCTGCCTGCGCCTCATGGTAGAGTGATTGATCCTCCATTTTGGCGTAGGTTTTTTCTCTTCATCTGCTGCCCCAACATGGTTTTTTTTTAAGATCCATTCGTGGATCTTCTACCTTCTACTACTGGTCCATGTGTTGGACTTCTGCCTCTGACTGCTAACTACTCCTGCCTGTGCCTGCTTGCCTGTGCCTGCCTTCCTGCCTGTTCTCATGGCGTATCCTGGAAAGACTCGCGTCGTCAAGTTACCACTGTTAAACTTGATAGGCGCAATTACCAGCTTTGGGTGTGCTCCTTTGTGATATATGCCAAATCACAAGGGAAGTACTCTCATCTGATTCACATTGGTCTGCCTCAGCCTGTAGCGAACGCGGATGAAAATGACGTCAAAACTTTTGATGATTGGATCTGTGAAGACTCGACTGTGATGACATGGATTCTCAACAGTGCCGTTGAGAAGATCAGTGTTACTTTACTTAGGCTACCTACGACGAAGCAGATGTGGGATAAGCTCGCCAGTACCTACTCTCACAGTCAGAATCCCAAGAAGGTCTTCGACATAACCAAGCAACTGGGGCGACTCCAATTCACGGGATCTGACATCTCCGACTACTTCTCCACCTTCACCGGCCTGTGGGGTGAGTTGGAGACTTACCACCCGCTGTCTACTGATCTGGCGACTATGTAGAAACAGTGGGCAGAACTACAACTGATACAGTTTCTAAGTGGCTTGCCAGAATCTAATGCTGGCGTTGTGGATCAGATCTTGGCGAGTGATCCGCTCCCTACTTTGCAGAGTGCCTACCGGCGTCTCCAGCGCCTTTCTTCATCGACACCGTCTCCGGAGACTGGAGATTCTACTGCCATGGCTGCTTGGGCCGGGCGTGGCCGTTCCACTGATGGCCGTCCTCCCCTGGGTGCAGGACGGGGACGTGGACCTGGTGCTGGATGAGGAGCCCCTCCTGCTGCCTCACCTCCTGCTGCTGCGTGTCCTCAGCAAGGACAGCGTGTGTGTACCTTCTGTGGCCGGTCTAGCCATATTCAAGAAAAGTGTTGGGAAAAGTACTGTAAACCGGCTTGGGCCAATGCTGCTGCAGATTCATCGTCTACTGCTTCTGAGGATGTTTCTCCGACGCCTGAGCCAGCGACTGTGGGAGCGACCGCAGACTACATTCGTGCTGAGGTGGAACGCCTCCTTCTTGAGTGTGCTGACTCTTCGACTGCTGCTTCTACTAGTGGAGCACATGCTGCATACTCTGGTTATGATACTGCATTCCTGAGTCCTCCTCACCTTCTACTTCTGGTAATACCAAATGGGTGATAGATTCTGGTGTCTCTACACATATATCTGGCAATAGATCTATGTTTAAAAGTCTATCTAAACCTGTCCGTAACTCTTCTGTTATGCTAGCTGATGGCTCAAAGTCTTCGGTCTTTGGAGTCGGTGATATTGTTTCTCAGTTTTGGCTCAAGTCTGCCTTATATGTGCCTAGATTTCCTCTGAACTTATTATCAATCAGCATAATTTTACGAAGTTTGAACTGTAGCCTGACTTTTGTTCCAGGTTCATGTGTTTTTCAGGACCTTCGCACGAGGACGAAGATTGGTGGGGGGTATGAAGGTGCTGATGGACTCTACTACTTGGACCAGTTACCGCGATCAGAGAAAGCTGCTATGGTATCTGCTTTATCGACTTCTGTTTCTGCACTGCAGTGGCACTACAGGCTGGGACATCCATCGTCAGAGAAGCTGCGTCATTTAGTTTCTGATATTGGCAGTTGTAATTTTCAGTGTGAATCTTGTCAGCTGGGAAAACAGACTCGTACTGTGTATCCTAGACGTAGTACTGTGAGCAGTAAAAACATTTTTGATTTAGTTCACTTTGATGTATGTGGTCCATGCCATGTACCGAGTTTGTCTGGTTACAAATATTTCATTCTATTTATTGATGACTTTTCTAGGACTACTTGGTTGTTTCTATTAAAAAGTAGGTCCGAAGTGCTGTCTACTATCAAATACTTTTTTGCTGAAATAAAAACGCAGTTTGGTTTGCCTGTTAAAGTTTTCCGCACCGATAATGCTTTAGAGTTTGTTAAGCAAGAAGTGGCGGTTTTCTGTAAATCTGTTGGTACGCTCCACTAGACTTCATGTGCCTATACCCCACAACAAAATGGTGTCGCTGAGCGGAAAAATAGACACTTATTAGAAGTTACCAGGACTATCATGATGCATTCTCATGTGCCCCGCTCCTATTGGCCTGAGGCTATTTTGAATGCGTGTTTTCTGATTAATAGGATGCCATCGTCTGTTATTGGAAATAAGATTCCTATACAGGTTCTGCAACCTGAGACTTCTTTGTTTGCTGTGCCTCCTAGAATTTTTGGGTGTACCTGCTTTGTCAGATTACTTGGACCTGCTTCTGATAAATTGTCTCCTCGAGCTGCTAAATGCATTTTTCTGGGCTATTCTAGAACTCAGAAGGGTTACAAGTGTTATAATCCCAGTACAAAGAAATGGTTTACTAGTAGTGATGTTGTCTTTTTTGAAGATACACCGTATTATTGTTCAGCAGGAGATAGTTTGCAGACAGACATTCTTGCCTCTCCTTTGCCTGTTATTTCTGACTGTGTGCCTGACAGTACTGACACTGTGACTACTGAAACTCAAGGTCCTCCTCTTATTGTTTATCAGCGCAGGAATAGAGCACCTTCTACGCAAGTACCCCCCCAAGGCAACCAATCTTCTCCTCCAGAAGGTTCTGCTGCACCTGAGGTACACTCTGACCTTGACATACCTATTGCACTCAGAAAGGGTACTCGTTCCTACACTTCTCATAGCATTGCTCAGTTTGTATCCACTGCTCATCTGAATACTCATTCTAGCAATTTTGTATATGCTTTATCTGCTGTGGTTGTACCTAAGAATGTTCAGGATGCATTGAAAAGTACTGCTTGGACATCTGCTACCAAAGATCATCTGGGCAAGCACTTTGCTACAAAAGATTTGGGCAAACTTCGGTATTTTCTTGGCATAGAGGTCTCTAGAACCTCTAATGCCCTGGTGCTTTCTCAGAGAAAGTATGTTCTTGATATTCTGCAGGAGACTGGTATGCTTGGAGCAAGACCCGCGGATACTCCTCTTGATCCCAATGTGAATTGGGATGATGATTCCTCTTCTGTGTTTGCTGATCATAAAAAATTCAGGAGGTTGATTGGTAAATTGATTTATTTAACTGTTACTCGTCCTGATATTGCTACTAAAGTGGGTCTTCTTAGCAGGTACCTTGACAAACCCAAACAGTGTCATTGGGATGCTGTATGTCAAGTCCTGAGATACTTAAAAAAGTCGCCTGGCAAGGGACTTCATTATAAAAAGAATGGGCACTGTGTTCTTGTAGGTTTTCTGATTCTGATTATGCAGGCAGCAAAGTTGATAGAAAATCTACCTCCGGTTACTGTACTTTTGTAGGAGGCAATCTTGTTACTTGGAGGAGCAAGAAACAGAATGTCGTTGCCAGATCTAGTGCTGAAGCTGAGTACAGGGCCATGGCCCATACTGCCTGTGAGTTACTGTGGGTACGTTCTCTCCTGAAAGAGTTTGGGATTGAGTCTTCTTCGGCCATTCCTATGCACTGTGATAACAGAGCTGCCATCTTCATTGCAAATAATCCTGTCTATCATGAGCGCAGCAAACACATTGAAGTTGACTGCCACTTCATCAGAGAATCTATTCTTGCTGGCAAGATATGCACTCCATTCACGAGATCAGAAGATCAAGTTGCTGATATCTTCACCAAGTTGTTGGCGAAGAAACAATTCTGCACACTGATGGACAAGTTGGGCATGATTGACATCTATGCTCCAACTTGAGGGGGGTGTTACATTATATATTTTCTGTTTTACATAGCTTGCTATTTGTTTTGTTATTTCTCTTTTATATATGGACCTATCTGTAATTCTTTCAGTATTATATATATGAGGGTGCACACATTGTGCAACCCTAAGCTCTCCAAATCTCATTGTTTTTCACATCCAACCTGCTCAAGACCCCCCCATACAACACCAATCTTCTCCTCAAGAAGGTCCTACTCCTGCTGAGGTATATTTTGACTTAGATATGCCTATTGCTCTCAGAAAAGACACTCGTTCTTGTACTTATCATAATATTGCTAATCATGTTTCTACTGCACACCTGAGTATTCATGCTAGTAACTTTGTGACTGCTCTATCTGCTATTGCTGTTCCAAAGATTGTCCATGATGCCTTATAAAGCTCAGTCTGGATGACTGCCATGAAAGAAGAGATGACTGCTCTTACTGATAGAGGAACTTGGGAGCTGGTGGATCCACCTCAGTGCAAACCTGTTGGCTGCAGATGAGCCTATGATGTAAAATATCAACCTGATGGAACAGTGGAACGTTTGAAGGCACGCTGGATGCAAAAGGGTATACTCAAACTTATGGAATTGACTATTTTGAGACGTTTTCACCTGTTGCTAGACTTAACTCTGTCAGAGTTCATCTTTCTGTTGCTATTAACGTAGATGGCCTCTTATTCAACTGGATTTTAAAAATGCCTTCCTGTATGGGGATCTTCAATAAGAGGTTTATATGGAGCAACCTCCTGGGTTTGTTGCTCAGGGGGAGTCACATTAAGTTTGCAGGTTAAAAAAATCTATTTATGGACTCAAACAGAGTCCTCGGGCATTGTTTGATAAGTTGAGTAAAATCCTGACTGCTTTTGGTTTTCTGAGGTCACAGGTTGATCATTCAGTCTTTACAAAAAAAAGACTTCTTCTGGTATTGTCATTCTAATTGTTTATGTTGATGATATTGTTCTATCTGGTAGTGATTATTTTGAGATTCAGGCTACGAAAACACACTTGTGCAAACATTTTGCTAATAAAGATCTGGGGAGGCTAAGATACTTTCTGGGCATTGAGGTATCTAGGACTTCTAATGCTCTTATTTTATCTCATAGGAAGTATGTTCTTGATCTGTTATAGGAGACTAGGATGCTTGGTGCACGTCCTGCTGATACTCCTCTGGATTCCAATATTAATTGGGGTGATGAGTCTTCTCCTATGTTTCCAGACAGTAAAAAATATAGGAGACCGATTGGTAAGATGATTTATCTGACTGTTACTAGAGCCGATATTTCTACTGCTGTTGGTCTTCTTAGCAGGTACCTTGATAAGCCTAGACAGTATCATTGGGATGCTCTCTGTAATATTCTAAGATATCTTAAGAAATCACCTGGCAAAAGCTTCTACTATAGAAAGCATGGGCACTGTTCTATGGAAGGCTACTCTGATTCTGATTATGTTGGAAGTAAGATTGACAAGAAATCTACTTCAGGCTACTGTACTTATGTTGGAGGTAATCTGGTCACTTGGAGAAGTAAAAAGCAAAATGTTGTTGCCAGATCAAGTGCTGAAGCTGAATACAGGGCGATGGCCCACACTGCTTGTGAGCTCCTATGGGTACAATCTCTTTTGAAAGACTTCGGGGTTGAGTCTTCTGATGCTATCCCTATGCAATGTGACAATAAAGCTGCTATCTTCATTGCCAATAATCCTGTATATCATGAGCGCACAAAGCATATTGAAGTCGATTGTCATTTCATTCGAGAGACTATCTTATCTGGCAAGATCTGTACTCCATTCACTCACTCAGAAGATCAAGTTGCTGATACGTTTACAAAGCTGCTGGCCAAGAAACATTTCAACTCGCTTGTGGACAAGTTGGGAATGATTGATATCTATGCTCCAACTTGAGAGGGAGTGTTAATATATGTCTTTACTTACTGTTTTGTTATTTTCCTTTTCTATTTGGACCTACATGTAATTGTTCCACTAGTATATATATCAGGGTACACACATTGTGTAACCCTACACTTCCTAAATCTGTTTTGTCTCAAAAACAATCTACAAATCACCATTATCTTCATCGGAGGAGGCGTGGTCGTCGTCTGCTAGACTATCATCATCAATTTAAGTGCATTGTCTTCTTCATTGATGCCTAAAGAGATGACCTCAAAAATATTAAGCTGATTGCAAAGGGAGTGGATTGGACTATCATGTTCAAATAAGATTGTTTGTAAGAATTTCAATGGGTTTTTTGTAGAAGGGTCATTGTCAGGAGGAATCTGCGAAAGAGGTACTTCGTCATAGAGGACGTCTGTAGGAATATTTTATGACGGGAGTGCTTGAATATCCTCGGACGGGCTGACGAGTGGTGGTTCGATAGAAGAACAAATTCCTGTGTTGATGTTGACTGAAGGGATTAGCGCAGGAGAAACTGAGGGCAGGTTCTCGTGGGCAGCGACAACAGTGGAAGAAACATCATTTTGACCATTATTGGTCGTGAGAGTCTCTTGTACTCGATAGACAGACAGTCTAGAAGATCTGGATGAATCTTCGGAAGAGAGACGTTGCTGCTCATCTCTTTTATCGCTTGATGTATTCAGAACAGATGAAATCTAAGGAAAAGACGAGGAAGATGGAGACAAGCCTCCTTTTGAATTCTGGGTCAATAATTCGTGATGACGTTGTCGCTGGGCAACATGACGTTCTTTTTTTCTCCGGAGCGCATCATCTTTGGTCCTCTAGTAGTTATACATCTTCTATTGTAAGGTCAGCATTTCCAACATCTGCTGGGGGAGGGTAGCCAAAGCGTCGACTTTACGCTCTAGAGCGGCTACCTATTGCGACTTGCACGGTCATATTGAGGGTCTCAACCTGGTTGGATAAGAGATGCACATCTTGTTTTTAGCAATGTCAAAAATGTGTGTGGTAGTTACCTCTCATAAGATATCGAACTCTAAACCAAAACTCCACCGAGTGTGTCTGGATAGACCATATCAGAAGAGTGATGTGAAGATGGTGTGTAAGGGGGTTCTGTCTGTGGTGCAGTGCGAGAGTTGGAGGGGCCGACTACATGTTTGCGGCGAGGTGGACTGTGCGGAATCTCATGAACCTCATGAGTAGGAGATAGAGGCGGAGCATGTTGAATTGGCACAGTTGTTGTTGTACCAGTTGGAGGTGATGGAGGGCGAGCAGGCTGTACTGATGCAACAGGTATGGCTGTAGTAGTAGAGATTGGGGATTGGGGTGGAGTTGCCTTTATGATTTTTTCCGTGAATCCTCCACAAGTGTCTTTTTCTGTGCAGGAACATCAGGAGTGACGTGTTTCTTTGTGGAGGAAGGCCACGATGGAGGTGGAGGAACCTCAGAGACATGGTCTACTAGCTCATCCCGCCCGCTGTCTTTAGAAACTTCTACAATGATAGAAAGTGGTTTTTGTGAAATGATTGGAATGATGGGCATTTGACAAGTTCTAGTGGATGAGACGGCGCGTGTACTTCGTGGAGTTGAAGTAAAAGCTCTGGGTTGGGCAAGAAGTTTTTCGAGTTCAGTTTCTGTATAGAGTAGATTCTGGGCATCGTAGTCGTTGAACTCCGGTAGGCGGATGATGATATCTGACCTCATGAAACGATAATGAAGCTGCCCTATCGGCGCACTAGAATGCTAGTGTAGATCAGATATTTGACGTCGATTAGACACTTGCCTTTAGTTTTTGTGAAACTCTTGAGGGATTGCGATGTCGGAATGCCCGATAAATAAGACAGATCAGGCCACCCATGCAAGTCATGCTGCAGGGCTGCTGCAATCAGTGTTTAAAAAGAGAGAAGCGGGAGGCAAGCGGACAACACCTTGTGGCTGCTTGAGCGCTAGGCGGGTGCTCAAGCGGTCACTTCTTAAAAAAAGCAGGTGCTTATTGATTTTGTGTAAAATTACACACATTTGTATATTACGTATCATTATCTAGGAACTTTTACTCATATCTGAACCACATGATAAATGTAAACACCCTACACAACTATGTAACTAGTTTATAACATACCTATATTATAAAAAAAATGTAAAACAATATAAAAATTTGAGTACTGTTTAACTGTCATAAGTAGTAAATTGCCTGAATCGTGATATACTTATATAATAACACACTAAATGACTAATTTAGTATACAATATACATAACGGTAGTCAACACATTATATATAATTGTAGTTCATCGGCTAGTGGTACACATTAAATACAGTGGTCAGTTGCATCCAATTATTTAAGTATAAGTAGTAAATACATACTGGTAGAAAATACATATGATGGTCAGTTACATCTAAATATTTGAGTATAAGTAGTTAATTACATCTAGTAGATGATACACACACAAAAGTTTAGAACAGTACAAGAGATAGGATATGCAATACAGTAGAATAGATTGTTACATTTAAGCTTAAGAATATTAGCATAGACAAATATATATCACATAACAATATAGGTATTAAGTAATTAAATGTATGCTAGTTGATAATATACTATGCTATATAGTAGAAATACAAGAGTACAATAGTATATTTCCATATTCCAGCAATACATTTCAAATTACAGTAGTATATTTTGAATATCACAGTAGCATAGATATATTGGAATACTACAATACTATTCTAGAAGTTGTTCCGCAACCTGCAGACTTTGGAGGACTCCCTCTGAAGCACAAATCCTGGAGGTTGTTGCATATAGACCTCCTCGTGTAAATCCCCATACAGAAACACATTTTTCACATCCAGCTGGTACAAGGGCCAATCAGAATTAATAGCAACAGAAATAAGAATGCGTACGGAATTCAACCGAGCCACCGGTGAAAAAGTCTCAAAGTAGTCGACCCCATAAGTCTGCGTGTAGCCCTTGGCAACAAGTCTAGCCTTGAGGCGCTCAACCGTGCCATTCGGTTGATATTTAACAGTAAACACCCAACGACAGCCAACTGGAGAACAATCAGTAGGAGGATCGACTAACTGCCAAGTATTGCGATCAGTAAGAGCTTGCATTTCCGCTTCCATGGCCTGACGCCAAACTGGATGTTTAAGAGCCTGAGAAGCATTTTTAGGAACAAAGACAGCAGAAAGAGCAGCAGTAAAATTTGCAAAATTAGTTCCCAAATGATCAGAAGTACATAAATTGCCAATAGGATGTTTAGTACAAGCTCTAGTTCCTTTCCTCAAACTGATAGGAACATCTAAGTCAGAGTATACCTGTGGTGGTGTTTGATCTGGCACGGAGGACAAGGACTCTGGAGGGGCCATAGAGGGAGTTGCTGTCTTCTGTCTTCGTTGATAAACTTTCAGAGGAGGACTTTCAGCAGGAGGAGCAGTATCATCAATCATAGGTAGAAGTGTCTCCATTAATAAATCCAATGTAAGGGAAGACCCGACAGAGGAGTAGAAAGGCATGTGCTCAATGAAAACAACATCAGTAGATACAAACCATTTCTTTGATACGGGATCATAACAGCGGTACCCTTTCTGAGTGCGAGAGTACCCTAAAAAGACACACTTTATTGCTCTAGGATCAAGTTTGGTGAGACCAGGACGAAGATTTTTGACAAAACAGGTGCTCCCAAAGATACGACGAGGAACAGAAAAGAGGGGCACATCCGAGTACATGATTTGATAAGGGACTTGATTCCCAAGCACAGAGGACGACATGCGGTTAATAAGGTAACATGCAGTGGAAACAACTTCAGGCCAAAAACATTATAGGACATGGTAATCAAACAGTAAAGTGCGAGCAACTTCAAGGAGGTGTCGATTTTTGCGTTTGGCGACTCCATTTTGCTGTGGAGTGTAGGCACAAGAAGTTTGGTGTATGGTACCCTGTTTGCGACAAAAGTTGCTGGCCGAGGCTTGCACGCATTCAAGGGCATTATCAGTGCGAACTTTTTTGATAGGTTTGGCAAACTGGGTACGGATCTCAGCAAAATAAGCAGTAATGGTATCAAGTATAGTAGATCTGTCCTTGAGCAAGAAAATCCGGGTAGTTCTAGAAAAATCATCAATAAAACTCAAAAAGTAGCGAAATCCAGAAATACTGGACACAGAACAACGACCCCAAACATCAACATGAATAATATCAAATGGCTGCTTTGAACTAATACATGATTTCTTAGAAAAAGATGCTCACGTCTGTTTGCCCAATTGGCAAGTCTTACAATGAAAAACAGAATCTAAAACATCAGGAAGTAAATGTTTCAATTTCGCTGCAGAAGGATGTCCCATACGGTAGTGCCACTGGATGCCTGTCTCAGAGGATGTCAGATATGCTGCGGTCTTTGGAACGTCTAAGTAATATAGCCCATCTGGTCCCTCATGGCCCGAACCATTCGTCGTCCTCGTGCGCAGATCCTGAAACACAACACCATCCGGGTCAAAGGTAATAGAGCAACGAAGACTTTTTACAGTTCTATTGACAGATAACAAATTTATAGGAAATTTTGGAACATAAAGAGTAGACCGCAGAGGCAGGCAACCAGGAGTGCAGATATCACCAATGCCAGTAACATGTGTCTTAGACCCATCAACCAGTGTAACATGAGGTTTAACAGAAGTATTATGTAAGTTAGAAAATAAAGCAGGATTTCCAGAGATATGGAATGTCGCACCCGAATCAATCACCCATGAATTTTTACCAGATTGGGTCAGAAGTGCAACACTCCCGTCAGTAGAGGCTTCAGCAAAAGTAGTAAGACGAGCCTGAAGAAGTTTCTTGAACTCCGACCGGATCCAATCAGCAGAAGGAGCAACAGAGGTAGTGGTAGTCTCAGGTTGATATGTAGTGACTTGGTTTGCCCAAGCTGGCTTGCCATGCTTGATCCAACAACGATCTTCATTGTGATTCGTGCGCTTGCAGAATGTACAGAAGCGTGGTTCAGTAGTATCAGTACCAGAGCCACGTCCAGGTGTAGAGGAGCGCCCGCGACCACGACCCCGTCCTCAACCGCGGCTACGAGAGGAGTCACCTGTGCGAACAACAAGGGCCGCTCCATCAGAAGTGTCAGGCAAAGACTGAGATACAGAAGGTAGACGTTGAACACGCTTCAGAACATCTCGCAGTGTAGGAAGATGATCACTCGAGAGAATCTGATCAACAACTCCGGCGAAGGAGGAGGGTAGACCAGCGAGGAACTGGACAAGCTGAAGTTTGTTCCGTTGACGCTGGATTTCAGTGATGTCGGCAGAAAGCGGATGGTACACCTGAAATTCATCCCAGAGAGCACAACGGTTGTTGTAGTAGTCCTCGATAGAATCAATAGTAGAAAACTTTTGCTTGGCCAGCTGCTTGAAGATCTCAAACACCTTCTTTGGATTTTGCTGGTGAGAGTATACATGAGATAGCTGGTCCCACATATCCTTTGCAGTCTTCAGACGAAGGAGAGACTGGCTGATCTTCGGTTCGACGCTGTTGACCATCCAGGTCATAACACCATAGTCCTCCTTGGACCAGAGATCATAGGCCTGCTTGGTCTTGTCATCAGCATCAGCAGTGGGAGCGTCCGGTCCCTTGGTCGATAGATGAGAATAGCACCCTTGTGCTTTAACATAGAGTTCAAAGAAAGCTGCCCAGAGGTGATAGTTGGAGCCATCCAACTTCACAGTAGTAACACACAGAGTACGTGGAAGATCCAAAGTCGCCATCGGAAGGTGCAGTCAGGGGCAGAAGCACAGGCGCAGAGAGCAGTAGTAATCAGCAGTCAGAGGCAGTAGTCCAACACATGGACTAGTAGTAGAAGGTAGAAGATCCACGCATGGATCTTAGAAAAACCCACGTAGGGGCAGAAGATGAAAAGAAAAACCTACGCCAACATGGAGGATCAGTCACTCCACCATGAGGCGCAGGAAAACAGAGAGGATGAAGCCCGTTACTCCGTTAACGTGCCAGAACTAGAAAGTTACTGAGGCTGTCCGGAGATTTCGAAAAGAGAAACGGAGCTAGACGGAGGGGCCCGTGGTGGATTAGGCCACAAGGATGTGAGAAGGGAAGGAGGTTGGTGGAGAGATTGGATGGGAGGGCGGCGATACTGTAGCAGTACTGTAGCGGCGGAAAAAAAAGAGGTGGGGGTGGCGGCGGCTAGGGTTGGTGGAGAAGATGGCGGTTAGGGTTGGGGTGAGAGAGGGATTAGGTTTAGGTGGATCGGCCCGCTCTGATACCATCTAGAAGTTGGCAACGGGATTGCTTATTATTGGATGATCTAAAAAGAATACAATGGTCTCTCTTTTATAAGACAAGAGAGTGTACAATATTTAGAGATGAGCAATATGGGATAAAGAGAAGAAGAGAATAAAGAAAAATAAGCAAATACATTAAGTAAAGAAAAGTAGTAAAGTCTATATACTAATAGAGATAGAGGATATAGAAGAAACAAAGGTGTAATATGAAGGTGAAAGATGGTTATATGAAACAAAATTAGAAATAGGGTAAGCAACATTTTTTAGGGTGCAAGATTGAACACCCTTGCTCAGGGCAATGAGAAGATTTTGCACTTGAGGTGGAGTTGTTTCTACTTGACCTTCCGAAGAGGAGGCGTCTGGAGGAGTTGAACTGGCAGGAGCTTCTGTTCCACCTACATTGATACCTAAACCGGACTGTCCACTTGCACCTGTACGACGAGTGTAGACTTGAGTGATTGGTGGTCTAGCAGAGCTAGGTGGAATAACATCACAAGAATCATCATTGCTAGCAGACTCAATAACAGGAGGCTCGATAATGATAGCAAGCGACGAGCTCCTCCACAACTACCGATGTCACTAAAGAATTATCAAAATAGGATGTGTCTTCAAAGGTGACATCTGTAGATACAAAGAAGCGATGTAAAGTAGGACTGTAGCACTTGTACCCTTTTTGAACGTGAGAGTAACCTAAGAAAACACATTTGACAGACTTTGGACTTAATTTATCCATTCTTGGACCAAGACAATGAACAAAACAAGCACATCCAAACACTCTAGGTGGAACATTGTACAATGGCTTTATATGATGAAGGATCTAGACATGTATGCGATTTTGGAGAACAAATGATGGTATAGGATTGGTGAGGTAGGTGACAGTGAGAACTGCATCCCCCAAAATTCTTTAGGAACATGCATATGAAGGAGAAGAGTGCGAGTGGTCTCAACAATATGACAAATATTTCTCTCAACCACTCCATTTTGTTGTGGGGTATGTGGGCAAGATGATTGCTGAATGGTGCCATGTGTGGAGGTGAAATGAATGAACTCACGACTGAAGTACTCTCTGGCATTGTTAGAACGAAGAGTGCAAATTTCCTTTTTAAATTGGGTTTCCACTTCTGCACAAAAGTTTTTAAAAATGGACAAAAGTTCAGATCGTTCCTTCATCAAATAAAGCCATGTAGAACGAGAATAATCATCGCAAAACTAAGAAAATATCTAAATCCAAGTGTAGATGTAACACGACTCAACCCCATATATCGGAATGTGCCAGTTCAAAGACAGACTTTGTAGTTTGACTCTCCCTAGACCTAGAGACAGACCTTGTGTGTTTCCCTATTGACATGACTCACACTACAGACTTTCCAGGTTGGACAATCTTGGAACCAAAAACTTAAGCTTGTTCACAAACGCATGACCAAGACGACTGTGCAACCCCAGTGGAGATGCAACGACACATGCTATGGAATGTTGTTGCTAGTAGTAGCTTCCCCGTCTTTAAGTCCTGTATAAGACAAGTATCTGGTAAGAAAGTGACAGAGGCTTGAAGAAAACGAGTTAAATTGCTAATTGATAATAAATTAAAAGGAAAGTGTGGAATGAATAATGTTCATGGAAGGGATATATGTGGGGTTGGTGATACCGTCCCAAATCCCTTTACAGAAGCAACAAAGCCGTCTGCAAGGGTGACACCAGGTAGGTTGGGCTTATGGGTGTAGGTGGTAAACAACTTTGATACCCCGTTGATGTGGTTAGTTGCACCTGAATCAAGTACCCAATCTGACTTTGACGTTGATTTCTTAGATGCTTGTGAAATGCATGCTGACAAATCCAAACTCTATGTAATAGAGACTGAAGTCATTGCCTGCTTTGAAGCTCGAAGACGCATCAACTGAGCATATTCTTCTTTAGACAAATACACTTGAGGTGTGGCCTCTTGAGTGTCATCAATACCCACTATATTGGTGGGCTTCACATGGAATCCACATAACTCATCTTGGACCATCATAGTGGATTGCTGAACCACAAACTCCTTGTTAGTCATGTTGACCACAAATGCACCAAACTGAAGAAGATTGAATAGATTGGCAAAAGAATGGATCAAGGGTCAGCAAATCATCCTTAATTTCCGAGTTCTAGACTTTTCCTTCACCAAAAGAGACTTTTTCTTTTCCAAGTTGTGAACTCCTTCTTTGACTTGACTCCAATGAACATGTGATAAAGTGATCCACGTGGACTATTAGACCAATGAGGCTACTTGGTAAAATCCTGATTAATGACAGCAAAAGATAACCAAAGAATCCCACACAAAAATCAAATAGTACTATGTAATCAGCAAGCTGCAACAGTGATAGAACAGTTCTGCTACAGTACCCGACTGGTATAGGAGAGATAGAATGGATCACTGCTCCCTCGGCGTGACTCTGATGCCCTTGACCTTCTGGGGCAATGTAGTAGGGGTATTGGAGTCCCTTACGGATCAGATTTCAGGGAAGAAAACAGCCCACAAATGCGATTGGTGAGGCAAATCTTTGGGATGCAGAAAATTCTGTTTAAGGCTTCCTTAAGGACGGAAGATTTGGAACCAACCAAAGGGCATAATGGCCGACTACCAACATCGTAGGGTGGCTAAGACCAAGGGGAAGGTGGCTACTCCGAATTCTGACTAGAGAAGGAGCAACATCAATCACCGTTACCGCCGTGCTACAGTGCGGTTACTCTAGCAGCAGCCACAAAGTGATTTGCTATGATAATTCTTAGTACTCACGACTCTGGAGGCTACCGTGGAGAGTTTGATGGCTCTCCTAGAATTGTCACTGTTGCTTTGATACCATGAATAAGCGGAGCGAAATGAGAGAAAACCCTCAACCTTGACTCACACCACACGGTCAGCGTGTTTGGATATCCATATACAAGGGACTTTACACACTTTACACAGAGGTACTTGACATTTTCTCACATTTACGAGTAGGTCCCTGTTAACGAGAGAGAAGGAAGACGAACAACATTGGCGGCTGCAAGGTGCAACTCTTGTGTGTGAGGGCAATAGCCGTCTCACTCCTTTTTATATATTAGGGTAAGATACAAGGTGGTACAAAGGAGTAAAACCTAGAAAGGTTGTACAAAGTAGATGGAGGCACCTTGGGTTTGGAATATGTGATCCCTTTACCTGGAGCACTCTTCAGATATCTCAGAATCCGAAAAACTGCTGTCCAGTGTGACTGTCGTGGTGAGTGCATATGTTGACTCACAACTCCTACAATAAAGGAAATGTCAGGTCGTGTAACAGTCAGATATATTAGCTTGCCAACTATTCTCCTGTAATATCATGGATCTGAGTACTCAACATCATCAACCGTCTCCTTGGTGTGATAATCCATAGGAGTAGATACCGGTTTAGATCCAGTCATGCCTGTCTCCTGTAGTAAGTCCAACACATATTTCCTCTGAGATAGATTGACACCTGCATGAGATCTAAGCACCTCAATGCCTAGAAAATATCTCAGTTTACCCAGATCCTTCGTTTGGAAGTGTCGCTGCAATCCTTCCTTCACACGAGATATGCCTGCAGAATCACTCCCAGTAATGACTATGTCATCAACATATACTGCCATAATGATAGAACCACCTGAAGAGTTAGAGTAGAATAAGGAGTGATCAGTCATAGAGTGAGAAAAGCCCATCTGGATTACAACCTCACTGAACTTGGCAAACCACGCTCGAGGAGACTGTTTCAAACCATATATGGCTTTCTTCAATTTACAGACCTTCTGACACTCCCCCTGAGCAACAAACCCAGGAGGTTGCTCCATATATACCTCTTCCTGGAGGTCACCATGTAGAAAGGCATTCTTAACATCAAGCTGAAATAGGGGCCAATCAAAAGTAGTAGCCAAAGAAATAATAATTCGCACAGAATTTAGACGAGCTACTGGAGAAAGTCTCAAAGAAATCAACTCCATAGGTCTGTGTGTAGCCTTTTGCCACCAATCTGGCCTTCAACCTCTCAACAGATCCATCCGGATTATGTTTGATGGTGAAGACCCATCGGCAACCCACAACTTTCTTCCCTGTAGGTACTGCAACAAGATCCCATGTGTCATTATGCAAAAGAGCTGACATTTCAATCTGCATTTCCTGTTTCCAGCCACTGTCCTTCATAGCATCATAGTGATTCCTTGGTATATCAACAGAATCAATCCCAATAGCAAATGCGCGGGCCTACTTAGATAAGTGGGACAGACAACACACATTTGTAATAGGATGTCTAATAGTACAAGAACGAGTACCTTTCCTAACAGCAATAGGAAGGTCAAGATCTGATGCTTCTCCAGGAATCCCATGAGTAGAAGACAAAGATGAAGGCTCAAAGACTGGTGTCGCTACCATTTCTGGTTCTGGTCTGCCTCGCCTACTATAAACATGTGGGTAATGCTCAATAACATGCCTGTCTGTTGCTTGCGCATCCAGAATAAAAGTATAATTAGGGATGATGGGTGACTCTCCCTCACTCTGCACAGATGGTGCCACTCTATCACTCTGAATAATTGGTGGCACTCCCTCTCTCAATCACTCCCCCTTACTTATAGCATCAGAGAAATATAGAGTGGTCTCATGGAAGATAACATCCCTAGACACAAACATCCGACGAAGACTAGGACAGTAACACTTGTATCCTTTGCTAGTACTAGAGTAGCCAAGTAACAAGGTTTTAACAAACCTAGGAGAAAGCTTGTCAGCTTTAGGGTCAACATGATGGACAAAGGAAGTGCAACCAAACACTCTAAGGGGAAGAGAAAAAGACTTGTCCGTGGGTCGTAACACAGAGAAGGGAGTTTGTCCTTTAAGAACCGAGGATGGTTGTCTATTAATTAAGAAGCAAGCAGTTAAAAGAGCTTTAGACCAGAATTTCTTAGGTACATTGGATTGGAACATAATAGATCGAGCAATATCAAGAAGATGGCGATTTTTCTGCTCAGCCACCCCATTCTGCTGAGGGGTGTAAGGACACGATGTGCGATGGATCATACCTACAGAACTGCAAAAATCAGACATAGCCTTTTGGACATACTCTAAAGCATTATCAGATTAAAGAATTTTTATATTGCAGTCAAACTGGACTTTTATTTCAGTGTGGAAATGTTTCACAATAGATAGTACAGACTCTCGACTTTTGAGAAGATAGATCCATGTCATTCGAGAAAAATCATCCACAAAGGAAATAAAGTAACGAAAACCATTATAACTCTGGTCTTTGACAGGACCCCACACATCACTATGGACTAACTCAAAAGGGCAAGAAGCCCGTTTATTGACACGACTGGGATAAGATAACCTATGATGCTTTCCCAGCTGACATGACTGACACTCTAAAGATGACAGTTGAGACAACTCTGGTTCCAACTTGCGCAGGCTCTCTAAGGAAGGATGTCCATAAATGCAATGCCATAGTAAGGGGGAACCACTCAACAGGACGGATGGAGCAGGAGCAGATACTTGGCGAGGCAGACTGTCACCATGGAAAAGGTAGAGATCACCTTTCCTAGGTCCCCCACTAATTGTCCTCATACTCTTGAGATCCTGTAATACAAAACAAGAAGGACCAAATGTTACCGTACATTTTACAGTGTCAATCAGTTTTGCAACAGAAAGAAGATTAAAAGGAAATTCTGGCACAAAGTGTATAGATTTGAGATCAATCTTGGGTGTTAGAGGGACAGATCCACTAGCTAACACTCTCCTCACTGAACCATCTGCCAGTGTAACAGATTTGTGAGGGATATACGAGTCAATAGAGTGGAGCAATCTCCTCATACCAGTCATGTGCTGTGACGCGCCAGAATCAACCACCCAAGATGATGTAGAGCTAGAAGTAATGAGGGATGTAGTCTGATTACCCGCAGTAGATGCCAGGTTTGCTGACGATGATGATGATGATCCCATACTCATGTGTTGTGTAGCCTGAATAAACCGATCATACTCCTGAGTAAGAGTGATACCGGTTCCAGAAGTAGGTCCCACAACAGAAGAAGACGAGGAATCTGTAGTAGTGGCATAATGAGCTGTCCCCACATGTGGTGTAGCAGGTCTTCCATGTTTCTTCCAACACTTCTCCACTGTATGTCCCAATTTGTCACAGAAGGTGCACTTAGGACGTGTCCCACGTCCTCGGCCCATACCAGTGCGTCCCCCTTGCACTACAGCAGCTACGGATGCATGAGACTCCCTAGAAGATATAACAGGATCAGGGGTAGCAGACTTGGACTCAAAGATGCATTGTTGGATTCTTGAATAGGCTTCCACAAAAACGGGAAATTTATCAGAAGCCAAGATGACACTCCGGGCGGATCCGCAAGAAGGGTTAAGCCCGGATAAATTTTTTACCGTAACTAGATCGTCTCTGTCCTTGATCTGTTCAGCGACAGTTTCTGGATGATAATAGCTCAGTTCTTGAGAAAAGTGCCTGAATAGCTCCAAAGTACTCCTCAAGAGATTTGTCACCCTGCCTCTCAGCAAACAAACGATCATAGATCATGAATTGGCGAAGCACATTTTTTTTCTTGAGAATAATGCTGCTTCACTGCGTCCCATATCTCCTTAGTTGTTGAATAGAACATGAACCTTGCCGCAATAGTAGGTTCCATGTTGTTCCACAACCAAGTCTTTACCAGACTATCATGACGCTTCCATTCAGCATATCCTTTGTCAGTAGAGGCCAGAGGACCTGAGTCAACATGTCCCGCCTTGTCACGAGACTCCAGGACAGTGTGGACGACATTCATCCATAGAAGAAAATTCTTCCCGTCGAGCTTGATGGAGGTGATAGGTGACACCTCGTTGTAGATCATAGGTGTCTTGATATCCCCCATTATAGAACGAGACTGTGTGACGGATTGATACACGCCACAAGGAAGACTGAGGTGACGGAGAGATACACGTCACCCAAGAAACAAAGAGAAATGCGTTACTGACGCATTCACAGCCTCCAGATGATTTTCCTAATCACATATGGAGGATGTGTGACTAGGAGAATAACTGTAGAGAGACTAGTCTTCTGGTTTAGATTTTAGATCGCCGTTGGATTACCCGAAGATCCTCAAGGCGGCGGATTACGGCTGCACGCCGTGCGGCGGCTCAGCTGCAGCTACTGTTGTCGGTGTCGCGGTGAGAAGATCCAGAGGAAGGAAGGGGAAGATCCGGAAGGCAAGAAGGAATAAGGAGGAAGAGACGGCGGGCGGTGGAGAGAGACGGCGGCCTAGAGCAAACCTTGCTCTGATACCATGTTAACGAGAGAGAAGGAAGATGAACAACATTGACGGTTGCAAGGTGCAGCTCTTGTGTGTGAGGGCAATAGCCGTCTCACTCCTTTTTATATATTAGGGTAAGATACAAGGTGGTACAAAGGAGTAAAACCTAGAAAAACAATAAAACAGCAGCTATAACAAAAATAGTGACATGACGCAGATCGTCGATTTCCGCCTCTGACGTTCTGTCGATACCATCGACATGGATGTCGATGGTATCGACGGACTGTTATCCGGTAGCTATGATAATCTTGATACCATTGACATGGATGTCGATGGTATCGACATAATGATGTCTGTCACTGTGACTATCTCGATACCATCGACCTCCTGTCGATGGTATCGACCGGGAAGCAGGTTGTTTCACAGTCCCTATATGTACATATTAACAAAGACAATTGCGAATATGATAAAATGGAATTTGAATTAGGTTTCGTCAATCATACCAACCTCAACCATGCAAAACCTTCCCTTTTAATTTATATATATTCTTGACATTATTTTCAAGCAGCCATAAAAGATATCTACACTTCCCTTCTTTCGAGATCTAGGTAGATTTCTATCTAAAGGTACTCTCTCTCGAGATGATAAACAATAGACCAAGGATAAACGTATGACTTTTGTTATAGTAACTCCTCACTCTCGTATCTTGATCTTAATCCATACTTAAGATCTTACTGAACTCGTCCTCTCGAATTAATCCAGATTAACATCGCAAGAAGGTAGCTAATCAAACAAGTGACACATTTATGTTGGAGTATAGAAACAAAACTGCAAGAATATATGTATTAAACATAATAATGAAAGATTAGACGGTTAAGAGGGCTTGATGACTACTCTCAACCCATTTTATGAGTTTAGCCACTCATGGTGCAAGAAAGAAACAAATTATAACTTAAATAGGTCATAGTTCTCGAAGGAAAATTATGAAACAACAAGAGAAGGGAGAAGAAGTTGATACAAGAGTAGACCGAATCTAGAGATAGATTTACCACCTTTCGTCTTTATCTAACTAGAAATTTGATTGCCCTGAGAGAGTTTGATAGATATCCCAATCGACCTTGAAGAGGTCGATCGTCTCGACTTCTTTCACTGGTGAACTTGATTAAAGAGGGCTCAGTCGAGTTTGATGAAGGAGATGGCTAGTGGCAAGGCTAGAGGTCGATAACACTAGTTAGGTCAGTCGTTCTAGTCATGGTTTTAGTCTCTGCAACAACCTTTCTGCTTGTTCGTAGAAAACCAAATGCTCTGAACTAATGCTTTTGGGGTCTATTTATAGGGTTTGACTAACCCCTTATCGACATGGTGATTGGTCCATGTGGTGTTGACCCTTGGACTTCCTGCCATCGACGTAGTAGGTCGATGTGTCTTTGACTCGATCGATTCTTCATCGACCTCAAGTCAGATTCCCTTGAGGAGGTTGATTGCTTTGTTGATCGAGCTTTGGTCTTGGCTTTATAGTCGATTGGTTGCTATTGAGAAACATCAATCTCGAGGTCGATCAGAGGTCTAGAAACCAAAAGCTCGATGGGTTCCTTATCGATCTTCTTAAATTGATTTGCTTTGTGTCGGGATCGTAGTGTGTTGGGCTCTATCGACCTGGGGGTCGATACCTGTCCGAGTGTAGTAGCTTGATATGCTGATGATCGAGCTCTTTGACTCTGGGTCATTAATCGACCTAGTAGGTCGATTGATGGTGATTTCCTTACTTGCTCGAGATCTTCTTTATGTATATTGATCGACCTTTGAGGTCGATAGGTAATCTATCGAGCTTCATGGTTTTGAGTCTAAAATCTGCATTTTATAAGGAAACTTAGTCAGAATAGAGTATTTGGTGACAAGGTGTAAAGTGAAGGATTTTGTAATCTTTATTTGCTTATTTAGATGATTACATATTAAGCAAGAATTACGAAACATTCATGAAAACTGATGTTATCAATGTCCTAGACGATAGTGTCGTTGTAGTCTAGTCATTGAAACTTTAAACAGAGCAGCAACACAACAGATCGTGGTACATCACGGTAATACAGTCCATCTGGTCCATTTTGGTCTGAACCAATCCTTGTTTCGTGCGGAGATCCTAAAACACACAACTGTTTGGATCAAATGTGTTAGAGCAATGGAGGTTCTTAACAATTTTACTATCAGACACAAATTTAGAGGAAATCTTGGAACATATAACACAAATTAAGGTTAAATTATGAGATAGAGAAATGTTCCCAATTCCTTGCACAAGAATCTGAGTTCCATCGGCCAATGTAATTAGTGGAACCCTAGTTGTTTAGTCAGGTCATAAAATAATTCTGAGCAACTAGATATATGAGCACATGCACTAGCGTCAATGACCCATTTAATTTTACCATAAGTTGCAGGGGAAGCAAGTAAAGCAGAAGAACCTCCATCTGGGTTAGCAGATTGTGAAGGCTAGGAGGCTTGAAGGAGTTTTTCAAACTCCGAGCAAGTTCACTCAACAGTGGGCATGGTAGAACTAGAAGCATCAGCGGATGGATCTTCCATATGCGTCAGTTCTAACTTAGTTTGCCCATGCGGGTTCACCATGTTTAGCTTAACAAAAATATTCAATGTGGTTCATGCGACCACAAAAGTTGCAGAATCTGCTACTAGTAGGAGGTTGTCCACGTCTAGATCCAGGAGGAGGACTACATCTAGGACCTACAGAAGAACGGCCTCGGCCTTGACCGTGTCCTCGCCATGACCTAGGCTAGATTCACATGAGCGAATCTCAAGAGCAGAATTATTTGAGCAAAGTAGAGGGTAGGGATGGCATAGATGGAATTTGTTGGATGCGCTTGAGTACATCATGTAGTGTAGGAAAAGGATCACTAGGTAAGATCTGATGAATGACCCCAGAGAAGGTATTAGGTAGTCCGCCAAAAACTGAACTTACTAAAGTTCATTGCATTGGCACAAAACTTCTTTGATATCAGAAGATAGAGGATGGTACACCTCATATTCATCCCCTAAGGCCTAACACTTGATCCATCAGTCAAGTATTCTTTTTTGTCAAATTCTTGAAGATCTCAAAGACTTTCTTTGGGTTCTATTGGTGAGAGTACACATGGGAGACATGATCCCACATGGCTTTAGCAGTCTGGCGGCGTAGTAGAGACTGATTGATCTTCAGTTCGACGATGTTAACCATTCACACCATCACGCTCGAATCATCAGTAGTCCACTGAGCATGGGCTTGTTTGGCTTTTTCATCATACGTTGCATCAGGAGGGCCGATGCAACAAAACTAAGACGGGTATACCTCCCTTGGTCTTTTACATAATGCTCAAACGGAGCCGACCATAGATGGTAGTTGGAGCCATCTAGTTTTACAGTTGTAACACAGCGATCGGGGAGGATCCATAGATGCCATGAGTTACGGGGTGGTGACGCACACATACGAAAAGTGGTGTGATACAACACACTAAGCATCAATAACTAACGATCCAGATCATCGAATAATAGAAACCCACATAGGGGTAGTAGAGAAAAGCTTTTTGTGGAATGAGCTTTCAGCTAGAGGAAGGAGGGCAAAGTTAGAGAGGAATGGAAGAAGGGAGTGGCGATTGCAAGGGAAGGGGGAAAGGGGTTGCGATTGGTGACTGTAAGAAGGGAAGGAGGCGGGGAGCGGGCAGCAGCAGGAAGGAGGGGTGGAGGGGTCGACCGCGAGTTGGAAATGAAAAAGGGGGGCTAACTAAGAAAGGAGAGGAGAGGATGGGCGGGCAGGGGGATGGCAGTGGCGGCGTGAAGGGGGAAAAGGAGGCTGGGTGGTGGCTGGCTGAGGTGGGGGGTGGCAGTGGCGGCGTGGAAGGGGCGGGGGGTGGGGCTTGGAGTTCCAAAGAAAGGGGGAAACGACAGGGTTAGGGGGGAAGGGAAGCATTAGGATGAAGGAGGGGTAAGGGTGGAGAGGCTAAGGAGGATCATAACCGTTTGATACCATATAGAAAAGGATAATCTTTATTTAATATGTCTAAAACAATTACAAGTCATTCTCTTTTATAAGACAAGAGAGCAAGTAGAAAACATGAATAATAAATTGGAATAAAAGAAATGGTAAAGTCAAATATAAGTCTAAAGCATAAATAAATCATATATATCAATAGAAACTAACGAACACTTAGTGTTGACTTTTTGGATATGCCACACTCTAATGTCGACGATAAAAATATTTCTCATTTGTGTTATTAATATATGAATTAAGTGTTTGAGGTGATCAAAGAACTTAAACAAGACACCGATAACTGTATTTTGCATCAGTATAGAAAAGGTAATAAAATATAGGTAGGAAAATCCTAGTCGAGATCAACTAGGTAGTAGACTGAAGATATTTAGGCAGGAACCACTCTACATCTTGTGCCTTGTGTGGTTGCCTATCCTGTCCATTACTTGCTTTACTCTTTCTGCTATAATTTCTTTTCCAGCAAGTTGCAATTAATTAATCTTGTGTTTTAAATTGCAAAAATAAGATTTTTTCTATTCACCCCCCTAGAGCTTTCACTTAGAAAATCTCATCCTCTTGAGAGTACAGAAAAGAAAATCCCAATTAACTGAATCATAAGTTTTTGTGAGATCACATTTGATACACATCTTAGAACTTCATTAGCAAGTAGAATAGCATCTTTGATACCCTTTCCTTTGATGAAAGCACATTGATTTCTAGCTAAAATTTTGGTGACAACCTTGTAGACAACATTGCAAAGAGCTATAGGACTCCAGTTCTTAATATCATCATTATTATAAATTTTGAGCATGAGGGTGATGCAAGGCCTGTTAGCTTCCTTTAGTAGTCTTCCACTTCTAAAAAAGTTCAGGATAGAAAAGATAACATCATCTTTGACAATAGACCATGAATTTTTTAAAAAGAGGGCATTAAAGCCATCCCTACCAGGTGCTTTGTCACCATTCATATTCATGATAACCTCCTCAATCTCTGTGGGAGTAACAAAAGTAGAGAGAAAGTCAGATCGTTGAGAACTTAGCTCTAGAAAACACAGATCCATATGATCATGGCAACAATGATGAGCTTTAGGAAGATTGAAGATAATTGAATAAAAAGAAACCACACAATCTTTGATCATATTCATATTAAAGCACATTTGATCTATAATCATGAGCCCCTTAATCTGACCTTCTTTGTCTTCTAACTTTCACAGTTGAATAAAAAAACCTAGTATTGGAGTCACCTTCCTTCAAACATTCAATTCTAGACTTTTGTCTAAATAATGACTCCTCTTTCTTCAAAGCTTTGGTTGCTCCATTTCTATTTTCAGTGGCCCTGTCTTGCAAACATATATCATAAGGAATAACATCAGCATTAGTTTGATACATATTTGCCTTAGATTTCAGGATTTCAGCTTTATCAGAATAGTTTCCTTTCTTCTTCTTCTTCTTCTTCTTCTTCTTCTTCCATTTGATCAACTTAGCTGTGCTGGACTTTAGTTTTTTATAGAGCTTGAGCATAGAGAATCCACTCATTTCCATATTCCAAGCATCAGGAATAACATCAAGTCATTTTCCTTGGTCCAGGTTTTAAAGAATCTGAAAGAAGCTTTTATAGTTCTGTGAATTCCAAGACATAAGTTGGTAATTCTGTGGTCACTTATCAAATTAGAATGGATCTTCCAGTAAAAGTCAGAAAAATTATCAAGAAAGTCTGAACCCATAACATTCCAAGATACAATAGATATTTGACTATCTATTTTCCTTAGCCCAGGCTTCATTAATGTATTCCAGGCTCTGAACCTGTTAATGACAGGAGAATGCATTCGTGTATTAATTCTTGAAGCAACTATCCTTGTTTGAGACTGTGAAGCAACCTGCATCCCGGTCGATACTATCGACACTCTGTCGATAGTATCGAGATCAGTTCAGGTTCAAGTTGAAGCCACCTGCATCTCGGTCGATACTATCGACACACATGTCGATGGTAACGAGATTGGTTCAGGCGCAAGACAATGTTCTGTCGATACCATCGACACTCATGTTGATGGTATCGACACCGACACAACGGCGGAACGGCAATCCAGCGGCAGCTCTATTTTGCTTATGAAATTTATTTTTTAGTCTTTTTCTCTCTTTGTACCTCATGTACTTACCCTAATATATATATACAAGTGTGTAGGCTTAAGCCCTACTAACGTTTGCTGCATCTTACAGCCGACATGTGATCGGTGTTCCTGTCTTCTTCCTTTCTTCATTTCTTCTTACATGGTATCAGAGCGGAGATTGATCTAGGGTTTCTCCTTTCTCTCTCCGGCGGATCTCTCCAGGTCTCTCTCTCCTTGACGGTCGGCTGCTTCCCACCCGTCAACTTGGCGTAATCCACCGGCTGCGTAGAACCACCGTTGGCTACTCTGGGTCTGCGGTAGATATCTAACTCTACCGTAGCCACTATCACAAAGTGGTTGAGGATCTCCAGGTGATCTAACGATCATCTAAAAACACCACCGGAGGACTAGTTTCGTCTCAGCCATCATCCTAGTCACACCTCCTCCATGTGTGATTAGAAAGATCATTTGGAGGCTGTGAATGCGTCAGTAACGCATTTCTCCTTGTTTTTCTTCTGTGTGTGACGTGTATCTCTCCGTCACCACACCTTTTTTGACGTGTATCAATCTGTCATATAATTCGTTCTACAATGGAGGATATCAAGACACCTATGATCTACAACGAGGTGTCACCTATCGCCTCTATTAAACTCAACGGGAAAAATTATCTTCTATGGATGAACGCCATCCACACTGTCTTGGAGGCTCGTGACAGAGCAAGGCATGTTGACTCGGGTCCCAAGGCATCTACTGACGAATGGTATGCTGAATGGAAGCGACATGACAGTCTTGTGAAGACTTGGCTGTGGAATAGTATGGAACCTGCAATCGCCGCAAGATTCATGTTCTACTCTACGGCCAAGGAAATATGGGACGCCGTGAAGCAACATTACTCTCAAGAGAAGAATGCTCTCCGTCAGTTTATGATCTATGATCGTCTGTTTGCTGAAAAACAGGGTGACCGATCTCTTGAGGAGTATTTTGGGGCGATTCAGGCTCTTGCTCAAGAGCTAAGTTATTATCATCCTGTAACTGTTGCTGAACAGATAAAGGATAGAGATGATCTGGTTACAACCAAATTCTTATCTGGGCTTAACTCGGCTTGTAGCTCCGCTCGGAGCGTTATTCTGGCTACTGATAAACTACCCAGTCTTGTGGAGGCTTATTCAAGGATTCAGCAATCTCTGTTTGAGTCTGCTTCCTTTGTTCCTGATATACCTTCTGGAGAATCTCATGCGTATGTTGCTGCTGCGGTACGAGGAGGTCGCCCCGTTATGGGTAGAGGGTGTGGGAAACGTCTGAAATGTACCTTTTGTGACAAACCGGGACATACAGTGGAGAAGTGTTGGAAGAAACATGGAAGACCTGCTGCACCACCTGTGGGGGCAGCACATTGTGCCACCACCACAGGATCCTCATCCTCTACAACTGTGGGTACTACCTCTGCCACCGACATCACTCTTACTCAAGAAGAATATGATCGGTTCATTCAGGCGACACAACACATGAGTATGGGGTCATCATCATCTTCTTCATCGACAAATCTGGCATCTACAGCTGGTAATCAAGCTACATCTCTCATAGCATCTGGCTCATCCTCATCTTGGGTGGTTGACTCTGGCGCCTCACAACATATGACTGGTATGAGGAGATTGCTCCACACTATTGACTCATCTATTCCTCACCAATCTGTTACACTGGCAGATGGTTCAGTGAAAAGAGTTTTAGCTAGTGGATCTGTCTCCCTAACACCCATGATTGATCTTAAATCAGTTCACTTCGTGCCTGAATTTCCTTTTAATCTTCTTTCTGTTGCAAAACTGATTGACACTCTAAAATGTTGGGTAATATTTGGACCTTCTTGTTTTATATTACAGGATCTCAAGAGTATGAAGACGATTGGTGGGGGGCCTAGGAAAGGTGATCTCTACCTTTTCAACGGTGACAGTCTACCTCGCCAAATGCCTGCTCCTGCTCCATCTATCCTGTTGAGTGGTTCCCCCTTACTATGGCATTGCAGATATGGACATCCTTCTTTGGAGAACCTGCGGAAGTTGGAACCAGAGTTGTCCCAATTATCTTCCTTAGAGTGTCAGTCATGTCAACTGGGAAAGCACCATAGGTTATCCTATCCCAGTCGAGTCAATAAGCGGGCTTCTTGTCCCTTTGAGTTAGTGCATAGTGATGTGTGGGGTCCTGTAAAAGACCAGAGTTATAATGGTTTTCGTTATTTTATCTCCTTTGTCGATGATTTCTCACGCATGACATGGATCTACCTTCTTAAAAGTAGAGAGTCTGTGTTGTCTATTGTGAAACATTTTTGTACTGAAATTAAAGTCCAGTTTGATTGCAATATAAAAATTCTTCAGTCTGATAATGCTTTGGAGTAAGTTCAAAAGGCTATGTCTGATTTTTGTAGCTCGGTTGGTATGATTCACCGCACATCTTGTCCTCACACCCCTCAGCAAAATGGGGTGGCAGAGAGGAAGAATCGCCATCTTCTTGATATTGCTCGATCTATTATGTTTCAATCTAATGTGCCCAAGAAGTTTTGGTCTGAAGCTCTTTTAACTGCTTGTTTCTTGATTAATAGGCAACCGTCTTCTGTTCTTCAAGGACAGACTCCTTTTTCTGTATTGCGTCCTATGGACTCTCCCTATCCTATTCCTCTTCGAGTGTTTGGTTGCACTTCCTTTGTCCATAACTTTGACCCTAAGGCCGACAAGCTGTCTCCTAGGTCCATTAAAACACTGTTCCTGGGTTACTCTAATACGAGCAAAGGATACAAGTGTTACTGTCCTAGTCTTCGCCGCATGTTTGTGTCTAGGGACGTCACTTTCCATGAGACCACTCCATATTTCTCCAATGCTATGAGCAAGGGGGAGCAGTTGAGAGAGGGAGAGCCACCAAAAATACAAAATGAGAGACTGGCACCATCGGTGCAGAGTGAGGGAGTGCCACCTATCATTCTGGATTTACTTCTATTCCGGATGAACAAGCAGGAGATAGACCTACCATTGAGCATTACACACATGTATATCATAGGCGAGGCAGGCAGGATCCAGAAGAAGTAGCGGCACCAGTCCCTGATCCCTCATCATCGCCTTCTACTCAAGAGAATCCTACAGAGACATCAGATCTCGACCTTCCTATTGTTGTTCGGAAAAGTACTAGGTCCTGTACTATTAAACACCCTATTACAAATGTATGTTTCCTGTCTCATCTGTCTAAGCAGGCCCGTGCATTCGCTATTGGGATTGATTCTGTGTCTATACCAAGAAACCATTATGATGCTATGAAGAACAGTGGCTGGACACAGGCTATGCAACTTGAAATGTCAGCTCTCTTAAATAATGGTACTTGGGATCTGGTTGATCTTCCTGCAGGAAAGAAAGTAGTAGGCTGTAGATGGGTTTTCACTATTAAATACAATCCGGATGGATCAGTTGAACGGTTGAAAGCCCGATTGGTGGCAAAGGGATACACCCAAACCTATGGTGTTGACTTCTTTGAAACATTTTCTCCTGTTGCTCGCCTGAATTCTGTGCGGATCATTATTTCTCTTGCTACTACCTTTGATTGGCCACTATTTCAGCTGGATGTAAAGAATGCTTTTCTCCATGGTGATCTACAGGAAGAAGTATATATGGAGCAACCTCCTGGGTTTGTTGCTCAGGGGGAGTGTCAGAAAGTATGCAAATTAAAAAAAGCTATTTATGGGCTGAAACAGTCACCTAGAGCTTGGTTTGACAAGTTCAGTGAAGTTATTCTTCAGATGGGTTTTCTCGCTCCAAGACTGATCATTCCTTATTTTACTCCAGTTCTTCCCGTGGATCCATTATTCTTATTGTTTATGTTGATGACATAGTTATTACTGGCAGTGACACCATGGGAATATCTCGTGTCAAAGAGGGTTTGCAAAAACACTTCCATACAAAGGATCTGGGCAAACTAAGATACTTTCTAGGCATTGAAGTTCTTAGATCTCATGCAGGTGTCAATTTATCTCAGAGGAAATATGTGCTTGATTTGTTACAGGAGACAGGCATGGCTGAATCTAAACCGGTATCTACACCAATGGATTATCACATCAAAGAGGTGGTTGATGATGCTTAGTATCAAGATCCAGAATATTACAGGAGAATAGTGGGTAAGTTAATATATCTAACAGTCACCCGACCTGATATTTCATTTGCTGTGGGCGTGGTCAGCCAATATATGCATTCTCCGCGACAGTCACACTGGACAGCAGTCTGCAGAATTCTGAGGTATCTGAAAAATGCTCCCGGTAAGGGTATCACATATCCTAGACCAAAGGCACATCCATCTACTCTGTCTCTCACAGGATATTCAGATGCTGACTGGGCTGGTGATCATACTGATAGGAGATCTACATCAGGCTATTGTACCTTTCTAGGTGATCATCTTATCACATGGAAAAGTAAGAAGCAACATGTGGTTGCTAGATCTAGCACTGAGGCTGAATACCGTGCTATGGCCCATGCATGTTGTGAATTAAAATGGGTCAAATCTGTTTTATCTGAATTACAAATTTCTCTTCTACCTTCTATGGAGCTCAAGTGTGACAATCAATTTGCTATGCACATTGCCAGGAATCCTATCTTTCATGAGCGTACAAAACACATAGAGGTTGATTGCCATTTTATTCGTGATCAAATAAAAGACGGCACTATTGTGACTCCATATGTTAGATCTGAAGATCAACTAGCAGATATTCTGACAAAGCATTTGGGTTCAGCAATCTTTCAGAGACTCTGCGGCAAGCTGGGCATACACGATGTATACTCTCCAACTTGAGGGGGAGTGTGAAGCAACCTGCATCCCGGTCGATACTATCGACACTCTGTCGATAGTATCGAGATCAGTTCAGGTTCAAGTTGAAGCCTCCTGCATCTCGGTCGATACTATCGACACACATGTCGATGGTATCGAGATTGGTTCAGGCGCAAGACAATGTTCTGTCGATACCATCGACACTCATGTTGATGGTATCAACACCGGCACGACGGCGGAACGGCAATCCAGCGGCAGCTCTATTTTGCTTATGAAATTTATTTTTTAGTCTTTTTCTCTCTTTGTACCTCATGTACTTACCCTAATATATATATACAAGTGTGTAGGCTTAAGCCCTACTAACGTTTGCTGCATCTTGCAGCCGACATGTGATCGGTGTTCCTGTCTTCTTCCTTTCTTCATTTCTTCTTACAGAGACTGTAGGAGGTGACGTTTTTTTAGGAACTGGGATGAATCCATCATCATTGCTTGGCGGAGTATCAATTTTAATTGAATTTGTATTGTAAAGTATAAGAATTGAACTAATGTAACTGTTATGATTACAAAGACTGACGACCTCTCCTTTACATAGGAGAGGAGAGACACCCTATTACTTAGGACCCAAGTAAACTAGACGGGCTGGAATATAAAGGCCCACTAAACTAATTAGCCTATTAACTAATAGACTAATATGGACTCTTTAACATGTATCCAACTGATTTGGAGTAATATGAATATCCTTTTCCAAGCTAGAAGAGATACCAATATTAATAACAGAATCATCATCATTAGATATAATACTTTGTTTTGGTATAGGAAACTCACTGAAGCCACTTCAGTAATAATCTGATCTGAGCTGAGAGCTTGAAGTTCGATGTTATTGCCATGAGTGACTACCTTAGCTGCTGCTGCAGGCTAGGTACCCAAATTTGTCTTGGCTCATCCCTCTTGTCACATAAATGTGACTTATGACCAAAAGATTTGCAGAAAGAACAGGCTGCAGGATTCCACGCATATTGAAAGGAAATAGCCTGAATGGAGCAGTGATCACTCTGAAGCTCCAAAGATTCTGGATAGCCGGTAGTAGCTGGGATTTAGAGTTGGATTCTGGCATAGTCTAGTCTCTTGTAGGAATTTGTAGAACTATCTGAGCATAAAGGTTTGCCAAGGAAGGTTCAAATTCTAGAGAACATCTTTCTGTCCTAGTGTTCCAATGGAAGATCGAAATTGTGCATCAGGATTTATATGTCTATAAGTTTATGCTTGAGAACTGGATCGTCAGCCTTCCGTTTAGTAAGGGTCATCGGCTTATTCTTAACAAACCATGGGCCAGATTCAAGAACAAGGTCCATATCATTCAGATCTTAAAGTTGAACAAGAAATAAACCTTTAACCTCAATCTCACCATTAAGACTCCAGATGGAGTAGAAAAAGCGCTCGAGAGTGAGGATGAGAGGTTGTGGCCAAGGATGTAACCTGCTAGGCAGTTTTCCCATCCTTCCAAGATCATCTTGGCTTTTGCACTTGGATAAACTAGCCTTTCATTTTGAACAACGGTTTCTGAGGCAATAATAGTGTTTTCGTTTTGATGAGGAACTTTGAACAGATCCATCCATCTAGATGGAGTGTCAGCCCTCACAGTCAGAATGAGGAAGGAAGTGGCAGATGACTATCCATTTGCCCCACTGGTCTTCAGGGAGGATCATGGCGATAGTCAGTCGTCGCTCCCATGCCCTTGTTCGACATTGTGGACAGATCAATGCCAATAACTAGAATTATTTCTCTTAATGCACATTTACTGATTTTTCATTTTTGGACCTTGCTGTCTTCAATTTGAATTCTAATTTAGGAGTTATGTTATCAGGATAGTCGCTATAAATAAATCTCTATTTCTTAATGTTACATTATATATTTCCTGTTTTACATAGCCTGCTATTTGTTTTGTTATTTCTCTTTTATATATGGACCTCTCTATAATTCTTTCAGTATTATATATATGAGGGTGCACACATTGTGCAACCCTAAGCTCTCCAAATCTCATTGTTTTTCACATGGTATCAGAGCGGGACGATCCACCTTAAACCTAATCCCTAACTCCACCAACCCTAGTCGCCACCACACTCCGAAATCTCCTTTTTTTCGCCGCTACAGTACCGCCGCCGCTGCTACAGTACCGCCGCCGCTACCGATCGTCGTCCACCCCTCCGCAACCCTCCATCCACCTCTAATCCCCTAATAAACTCCATCCTTGTGGCCTAATCCACCACAGGACCCTCCGTCTAGCTCCATTTCTCTTTATGAAATCTCCGGACAGCCTCGATAACTTTCCAGTTCTGGCACGTTGACGGCGTAACGGGCTTCATCCTCTCTGTCTGCCTGCGCCTCATGGTGGAGTGATTGATCCTCCATGTTGGCGTAGGTTTTTTCTCTTCATCTGCTGCCCCTACGTGGGTTTTTTTTAAGATCCATGCGTGGATTTTCTACCTTCTACTACTAGTCCATGTGTTGGACTTCTGCCTCTGACTGCTGACTACTCCTGCCTGTGCCTGCTTGCCTGTGCCTGCCTTCCTGTTTGTTCTCATGGCGTCTTCTGGAGATGACTTCTGGAGAGACTCGCGCCGTCAAGTTACCACTGTTAAACTTGACGAGTGCAATTACCAGCTTTGGGTGTGCTCCTTTGTGATATATGCCAAATCACAAGGGAAGTATTCTCATCTGATTCGCACTGGTCCGCCTCAGCCTGCATCGAACGCGGATGAAAAAGACGTCAAAACTTTTGATGATTGGGTCCGTGAAGACTCGACTGTGATGACGTGGATTCTCAACAGTGCCGTTGAGAAGATCAGTGTTACTTTACTTAGACTACCTACGGCGAAGCAGATGTGGGATCAGCTCGCCAGTACCTACTCTCACAGTCAGAATCCCAAGAAGGTTTTCGACATAACCAAGCAACTGGGGCGACTACAATTCACGGGATCTGACATCTCTGACTACTTCTCCACCTTCACCGACCTGTGGGGTGAGTTGGAGACTTACCACCCGCTGTCTATTGATCTGGCGACTATGCAGAAACAGCTGGCGGAACTACAGCTGATACAGTTTCTGAGTGGCTTGCCAGAATCCTATGCTGGCGTTGTGGATCAGATCTTGGCGAGTGATCCGCTCCGTACTTTACAGAGTGCCTACCAGCGTCTCCAGCGCCTTTCTTCATTGACACCGTCTCCTGAGACTGGAGATTCTACTGCCCTGGCTGCTTGGGCCGGGCGTGGCCTTGGTCGTGGCCGTTCCACTGATGGCCGTCCTCCCCTGGTGCAGGACGGGGACGTGGGCCTGGTGCTGGACGAGGAGCCCCTCCTGCTGCTGCGCGTCCTCAGCAAGGACAATGTGTGTACCTTCTGTGGCCGGTCTAACCATATTGAAGAAAAGTGCTGGGAAAAGTACGGTAAACCGGCTTGGGCCAATGCTGCTGCAGATTCATCGTCTACTGCTTCTGAGGCTGTTACTCCGACGCCTGAGCCAGCGACTGCGGGAGCGACCGCAGACTATATTCGTGCTGAGGTGGAACGCCTCCTTCTTGAGTGTGCTGACTCTTCGACTGCTGCTTCTACTATTGGAGCACATGCTGCATACTCTGGTTATGATACTGCATTCCTGAGTTCCTCCTCACCTTCTACTTCTGGTAATACCAAATGGGTGATAGATTCTGGTGCCTCTGCACATATATCTGGCAATAGATCTTTGTTTAAAACTCTATCTAAACCTGTCCGCAACTCTTCTGTTATGCTAGCTGATGGCTCAAAGTCTTCGGTCTTTGGAGTCGGTGATATTGTTTCTCAGTTTTGGCTCAAGTCTGCCTTATATGTGCCTAGATTTCCTCTGAACTTATTACCAGTCAGCAAAATTTTACGAAGTTTGAACTGTAGCCTGACTTTTGTTCCTGGTTCATGTGTTTTTTAGGACCTTCGCACGAGGACGAAGATTGGTGGGGGGTATGAAGGTGTTGATGGACTCTACTACTTGGACCAGTTACCGCGATCAGAGAAAGCTGCTATGGTATATGCTTTATCGACTTCTGTTTCTGCACTGCAGTGGCACTACAGGCTGGGACATCCATCGTCAGAGAAGCTGCGTCATTTAGTTTCTGATATTGGCAGTTGTAATTTTTAGTGTGAATCTTGTCAGCTGGGAAAACAGACTCGTACTGTGTATCCTAGACGTAGTACTGTGAGTAGTAAAAACATTTTTGATTTAGTTCACTCTGATGTATGGGGTCCATGCCATGTACCGAGTTTGTCTGGTTACAAATATTTCATTCTATTTATTGATGACTTTTCTAGGACTACTTGGTTGTTTCTATTAAAAAGTAGGTCCGAAGTGTTGTCTACTATCAAATACTTTTTTGCTGAAATAAAAACGCAGTTTGGTTTGTCTGTTAAAGTTTTCCGCTCCGATAATGCTTTAGAGTTTGTTAAGCAAGAAGTGGCGGTTTTCTGTAAATCTGTTGGTACGCTCCACCAGACTTCATGTGCCTATACCCCACAACAAAATGGTGTCGCTGAGCGGAAAAATAGACACTTATTAGAAGTTACCAGGACTATCATGATGCATTCTCATGTGCCCCGCTCCTATTGGCCTGAGGCTATTTTGACTGCGTGTTTTCTGATTAATAGGATGCCATCGTCTGTTATTGGAAATAAGATTCCTATACAGGTTCTGCAACCTGAGACTTCTTTGTTTGCTATGCCTCCTAGAATTTTTGGGTGTACCTGCTTTGTCAGATTACTTGGACCTGCTTCTGATGAATTGTCTCCTCGAGCTGCTAAATGCATTTTTCTGGGCTATTCTAGAACTCAGAAGGGTTACAAGTGTTATAATCCCAGTACAAGGAAATGGTTTACTAGTAGTGATGTTGTCTTTTTTGAAGATACACCGTATTATTGTTCAGCAGGAGATAGTTTGTAGACAGACATTCTTGCCTCTCCTTTGCCTGTTATTTCTGACTGTGTGCCTGACAGTACTGACACTGTGACTACTGAAACTCAAGATCCTCCTCTTATTGTTTATCAGCGCAGGAATAGAGCACCTTCTACGCAAGTACCCCCCCAAGGCAACCAATCTTCTCCTCCAGAAGGTTCTGCTGCACCTGAGGTACACTTTGACCTTGACATACCTATTGCACTCAGAAAGGGTACTCGTTCCTGCACTTCTCATAGCATTGCTCAGTTTGTATCTACTGCTCATCTGAATACTCATTCTAGCAATTTTGTATATGCTTTATCTGTTGTGGCTGTACCTAAGAATGTTCAGGATGCATTGAAAAGTACTGCTTGGACATCTGCTATGAATGAAGAAATGATTGCTCTTACTGACAGAGACACTTGGGAGCTGGTGGATCCACCTCCTCAGTGTAAGCCTGTGGGATGCAGGTGGGTATATGCCGTAAAATATCAACCTGATGGTACGGTTGAGAGGTTGAAAGCACGGTTAGTTGCAAAGGGCTATACTCAGACATATGGCATTGATTACTTTGAGACTTTTTCTCCTGTTGCTCGCCTTAACTCTGTCAGGATTCTCCTATCTGTTACTGTGAATCTGAACTGGCCTCTTCTGCAGCTTGATGTGAAAAATGTTTTTCTGTATGGTGACTTGCAGGAAGAAGTGTATATGGAGCAACCTCTTGGGTTTGTTGCTCAGGGGGAGTCTCACAAAGTATGCAGGCTTAAGAAGTCTATCTATGGGCTCAAGCAGAGTCCTCGTGCCTGGTTTGATAAGTTGAGCAGGATCATGATTGATTTTGGTTTTCTGAGGTCACAGGTTGACCACTCTGTGTTCACAAAAAAGACTTCAACAGGTATTCCTGTTCTGATTGTATATGTTGATGACATTATTATTTCTAGCAGCGACTCTCTTGGTATTCAGGCTACCAAAGATCATCTGGGCAAGCACTTTGCTACAAAAGATTTGGGCAGACTTCGGTATTTTCTTGGCATAGAGGTCTCTAGAACCTCTAATGCCCTGGTGCTTTCTCAGAGAAAGTATGTTCTTGATATTCTGCAGGAGACTGGTATGCTTGGAGCAAGACCTGCGAATACTCCTCTTGATCCCAATGTGAATTGGGATGATGATTCCTCTTCTGTGTTTGCTGATCATAAAAAATTCAGGAGGTTGATTGGTAAATTGATTTATTTAACTGTTACTCGTCCTGATATTGCTACTGCAGTGGGTCTTCTTAGCAGGTACCTTGAAAAACCCAAACAGTGTCATTGGGATGCTGTATGTCAAGTCCTGAGATGCTTAAAAAAGTCGCCCGGCAAGGGACTTCATTATAAAAAGAATGGGCACTGTGTTCTTGAAGGGTATTCTGATTCTGATTATGCAGGCAGCAAAGTTGATAGAAAATCTACCTCCGGTTACTGTACTTTTGTAGGAGGCAATCTTGTTACTTGGAGGAGCAAGAAACAGAATGTCGTTGCCAGATCTAGTGCTGAAGCTGAGTACAGGGCCATGGCCCATACTGCCTGTGAGTTACTGTGGGTACGTTCTCTCCTGAAAGAGTTTGGGATTGAGTCTTCTTCGGCCATTCCTATGCACTGTGATAATAGAGCTGCCATCTTCATTGCAAATAATCCTGTCTATCATGAGCGTACCAAACACATTGAAGTTGACTGCCACTTCATCAGAGAATCTATTCTTGCTGGCAAGATATGCACTCCATTCACGAGATCAGAAGATCAAGTTGTTGATATCTTCACCAAGCTATTGGCGAAGAAACAGTTCTGCACACTGATGGACAAGTTGGGCATGATTGACATCTATGCTCCAACTTGAGGGGGAGAGTTACATTATATATTTCCTGTTTTACATAGCCTGCTATTTGTTTTGTTATTTCTCTTTTATATATGGACCTCTCTGTAATTCTTTCAGTATTATATATATGAGGGTGCACACATTGTGCAACCCTTAGCTCTCCAAATCTCATTGTTTTTCACACTTAATTGACTCTCTTCTCTTACATTTTTTAGTATTCCTCCTCTTGTTTTGGCAATAATTATATGCATTATTTGAAATGTAATTGGTTATGTTCTCTTACCGTAAAACATGTATATCAGTGAATTAACTATAAATGTATTGATTTACTTACACATATATGTATGATGCTGTAACATAATATATGGAGGGGGAAATGTTATAAGAATCATAATACATGTATACATATAATGTTCTACATAAATTCTATTTTCTTAAGACGGCCTAGGTGCAAGGCGCCGAACCCTAGTGCCTTAACAAGCATGCTCAATGCTTGATAGCATGTAAAAAATGAAAATAGAGAAGAACATTATGCTATATTTCCATTATCCTTGCTTTCTTTATATGGGGATGATGGACATCTGCAATCAATGAACCCAAACATTAATGGGCTAAGGCCTAGGACCATATATTTAAGTGTAGGAGGATTGATTGCGATAGAGGTGGCAATTACAATGAAAATAGGAGTGTGATTCCATGATGGGTCATTTCATCATTGATGAGTCAAGCAGGTTATGCTTGGCTTCTTATTGTTTTTTATTATTGGTGGACACGGTGCTCGTCTCACCAAGATTAGGATTCAATAAGGCATCCTAGACAATGCTAGCTGATCTTTTAATTCTATGAATCTGCTGGTGGATGCACACTTTTGTGCCACATAAAATGCCTCATTCGACATTGTTATGGCCAGTGTACTCTTGTTTATTTTTACGCAATGTTATGCATGTATATTAGTTGCCTAGACTTTAAATTGGCGACCTGTGCCATCTGAATGATGGAAAGCCCACCTAGAAATACATATGGTGGTGTCTTGGCACGCCACAAGAGATCAGAGAGCGGCCTAAAGTAATAGGAATAGATGCTGTGAGAAGAAATGAAGAAGGGAAGAAGACAGGAACACCGATCACATGTCGGCTGCAAAACGCAGCAAACGTGATTAGGGCTTGAGCCTACTCACTTGTATTTATATATTAGGGTAAGTACATGAGGTACAAAGAGAGAAAAGAAATAAAACATAGATATTATAAAGAAAATAAAACAGTCGCCGGATTGACGAGCCGCCGCTGCGCCGGTGTCGATACCATCGACACTCATGTCGATGGTATCGACAAAACCTCATCTCGAACCTGAACTGATCTCGATACCATCGACATGAATGTTGATAGTATCGACCAGGACGCCGATTGCTTCATCTCGAACCTGAACTGATCTCGATACTATCGACAGAGTGTCGATAGTATCGACCGGAATGCAGGTTGCTTCACACTTCCCCTCAAGCTGGAGAGTACACATCGTGTATGCCCAGCTTGCCACAGAGTCTCTGAAAGATTGCTGAACCCAAAGGCTTTGTCAGGATATCTGCTAGTTGGTCCTCAGATCTGACATATGGTGTCACAATAGTGCCATCTTTGATTTGATCACAAATAAAATGGCAATCAACCTCTATGTGTTTTGTACGCTCATGAAAGATAGGATTCCTGGCAATGTGCATAGCAGATTGATTGTCACACTTGAGCAACATAGAAGGTAGAAGAGAAATTTTTAATTCAGATAGAACAGATTTAACCCATTTTAGTTCACAACATGCATGGCCATAGCACGGTATTTAGCCTCAGTGCTGGATCTAGCAACCACATGTTGCTTCTTACTTTTCCATGTGATAAGATGATCACCTAGAAAGGTACAATAGCCTGATGTAGATCTCCTATCAGTATGATCACCAGCCCAGTCAGCATCTGAATATCCTGTGAGAGGCAGAGTAGATGGAGGTGCCTTTGGTCTAGAATATGTGATACCCTTACCAGGAGCACTTTTCAGATATCTCAGAATTCTGCAGACTGCTGTCCAGTGTGACTGTCGCGGAGAGTGCATATGTTGGCTGACCACGCCCACAACAAAAGAAATATCAGGTCGAGTGACTGTTAGATATATTAACTTGCCCACTATTCTCCTGTAATATTCTGGATCTTGATACTCAACATCATCAACTACCTCTTTGATGTGATAATCCATCGGTGTAGATACCGGTTTGGATTCAACCATGCCTGTCTCCTGAAGTAAATCAAGCACATATTTTCTCTGATATAAATTGACACCTGTATGAGATCTAAGCACTTCAATGCCTAGAAAGTATCTTAGTTTGCCCAGATCCTTTGTATGGAAGTGTTTTTGCAAACTTTCTTTGACACGAGATATTCCCATGGTGTCACTTCCAGTAATTACTATGTCATCAACATATACAACAAGAATAATGGATCCACAAGAAGAGCTGGAGTAAAATAAGGAATGATCAGTCATGGAGCGAGAAAAACCCATCTGAAGAATAACTGCACTGAACTTGTCAAACCAAGCTCTAGGTGACTGTTTCAGCCATATATAGCTTTCTTTAATTTGCACACTTTCTGACACTCCCCCTGAGCAACAAACCCAGGAGGTTGCTCCATATATACCTCTTCCTGTAGATCACCATGGAGAAAAGCATTTTTTACATCCAGTTGAAACAAAGGCCAATTAAAGGTAGTAGCAAAGGAAATAATGATCCGCACAGAATTCAGGCGAGCAACAGGAGAAAAAGTTTCAAAGAAGTCAACACCATAGGTTTGGGTGTAGCCCTTTGCGACCAATCGAGCTTTCAACCGTTCAACTGATCCATCCGGATTGTGTTTGATAGTGAAAACCCATCTACAACCCACTACTTTCTTTCCTGCAGGAAGATCAACAAGATCCCAAGTGCCATTATTTAAGAGAGCTGACATCTCAAGTTCCATAGCCTGTTTCCAGCCACTGTTCTTCATAGCATCAAAATGATTTCTTGGTATAGTCACAGAATCAATTCCAATAGCGAATGCACGGGCCTGCTTAGATAGATGAGACAGGCAACATACATTTGTAATAGGGTGTTTAATAGTACAGGACCGAGTACCTTTCCGAACAACAATAGGAAGATCGAGATCTAATATCTCTGTAGGAGTCTCTTGAGTAGAAGGCGATGATGAGGGCTCAGGGACTGGTGTCGCTACTTCTTCTGGATCTTGCCTGCCTCGCCTATGGTAAACATGTGTGTAATGCTCAATAGTAGGTCTATCTCATGCTTGTTCATCCGGAATAGAAGTAAATTCCGGAATGATAGGTGGCACTCCCTCTGCACCGATGGTGCCAATCTCTCATTCTGTATTTTTGGTGGCTCTCCCTCTCTCAACTGTTCCCCCTTGCTCAAAGCATTGGAGAAATATGGAGTGGTCTCATGGAAGGTGACGTACCTAAGACACAAACATGCGGCGAAGACTAGGACAGTAACACTTGTATCCTTTGCTAGTATTAGAGTAACCTAGGAACAGTGTTTTAATGGACCTAGGAGACAGCTTGTCGGCCTTAGGGTCAAAGTTATAGACAAAGGAAGTGCAACCAAACACTCTAAGAGGAACAGGAAAGGGAGAGATCTGCCGGAGAGAGGAAGGAGAAGCCCTAGATCGATCTCCGCTCTGATACCATGTGAGAAGAAATGAAGAAGGGAAGAAGACAGGAACACCGATCACATGTCGGCTGCAAAACGCAGCAAACGTGATTAGGGCTTGAGCCTACTCACTTGTATTTATATATTAGGGTAAGTACATGAGATACAAAGAGAGAAAAGAAATAAAACATAGATATTATAAAGAAAATAAAACAGCCGCCGGATTGACGAGCCGCCGCTGCGCCGGTGTCGATACCATCGACACTCATGTCGATGGTATCGACAGAACCTCATCTCGAACCTGAACTGATCTCGATACCATCGACATGAATGTCGATAGTATCGACCAGGATGCCGATTGCTTCATCTCGAACCTGAACTTATCTCGATACTATCGACAGAGTGTCGATAGTATCGACCGGAATGCAGGTTGCTTCACAGATGCTTTTGCATCAACAACCTTAAATGGTACATTTCATTGGCTCTAGTAGCTGCTTGGACGTGTGTGATGTGCCTATGGCTGCACTCATCTAGCTTTTTTCTTCTATAGACAGTTAGAGATGAGGCAACGTGAATATAGCGAGAAGATGGGAGTTTGCAGCCCCTAGGACTGGTGCTTTGGAAAAAGCTAATTAGGAAAATGTCTTCATTAATTGAGAGCCCTATATGTGAGGTCTTTTTCTTGGTATAAGAATAAGAAGTAAAAAGGCAGAAAGCACGATCTAATTATTCTAACAAATATATTGCTAGATCAAGTAAAAATATGAGTATCAGAACAAAATGTGTCCACTAGCATATGTTCAGTCGGATCATACCCATGGCATTAGTCACATGACTGTCGAGGGTTGTCATTTTTTATCTCTCAGACTTCAATTGTTCTTATAAACTTGTATGTCTCTCATAGATATTAGATAGTTATAATGCTACGTGGCAAATTATATTAACTTTTAAGGTTGCAGAAAGAAACTTTTTCACCTGCTTACCAACAAAAGAAAATGCTCTCTCACGAATTTCAACATTTTAGCCATTTTATGGACTTGATAAAAGTCGCATCATTATGCTTGGCAGTTTTTTTAAGTTAAAACTTCTTACGGCAGGGATCCGGAATGGATAGATGTAAAGCTTGCACAAAGTGAGTATCTTCTTTCAAGGCTTACACAGTTTAAAGAAGATGTCTCTAAGAAATTTAGCTGTGCACCTTCAATTATTATTGCTGGTGATTTTAATTCTACTCCTGGTGATAAGGTACGACTTAATCTGTCCAGGCTTTTCTCGCTTCTTCTGTATTTTAATTCAAAATGGTAGATTCGTCTTTATCAAAAAAGCCAACCACATATAAATAATGACTATCATATTGCTATGGTAAAACTCCTTTTTTTAATGAAAATTTATACGGGTGTGTAACTTTTCCTCGACCATGTTACTGATTGTTTCGTCAAATCTGAATTTTAATATTTCTATGGGTGGATAAAGTCAGTGTAGAAATCTATTTATATTCGCATATATAGTACAAAATCCTAGTTCATGATGAGAAAGCCCCACGACTCTAATAGTGGTACACACTACCTGACAACAAATATATTATTGAAGCTCTAGATTTATTAAATGCAACGATATTCGCACCTAAATAGGCTTTGTCACAATTTTGTCCTTTTTTGCTTAGACTATGATAAAGGCCGCACTTGACCAAAGGATTACTCTGAATCAAATCTGATCTTATATCTTGGAAGCATAGTTTTAAAATGTCCAATTTGACAGCGTTTTTGATAGTCCAGAAACATAAATTTACAAAAAATAAATCGTTAGAAATTTCAATAGATGTATTCCTGTTAACACAATTTTGACACACATTTCGACGATCAAATAAAGGAAACAAGTAAAAAAAAATTACCAAAATAATCTACATACATAAATACAGCTATTTGTACAATAAAATCTGAAGAATATGAGATATGATGGTGAAGATCCCCTTACGTGTAGGTTTTTCTCTTATTGCTTGATAGAAAGGAGGTAACCACCCTTTCCTATAAATAGGAGAAGGGAGGAAGCATACAAACATAGACCAAACCCTAATGGGCCAATGGACAACTGGCTTCATGTTACAAATAGACTAAATGACTTAAGTAAATAGACAAAACACTCAAGTAAATAAGCACTCTAATACTCCCCCTCAAGTTGGAGCTTGGGAGAATCCCAAGTCAGCTTACAAAAAGGCAGACATATTAAACAGAATAAAAAGATAACCAAACCCATACAAAAATTTCTCCCCCTCAACATTATATTAAAACACTCAAGCACTCAAAGACTCCCCCTCAAGTAGATACTCCATAGCAGCAGATATCTTAGTAGGCATGGAGGCTTCTTGATTATCATAGTGGCATCTAGAGCAAAAGAATGAATAGCGGATAGGCACAAATTCTTCATCACAGTCGTCATCGTAGTAGCCAGAGAGTGATGGATCACAAGTCCTAGAGAGTGCTAGGTCACAAAAAGCAACAATAGTCAATGTGCAAACAAAGCACGAACGAACAGAGAGTCAACATGCACAAAGCACGGACAAGCCAGAGAGTGCTGGCGCACAGAAACAAAAATCGGCAACGTAGGCGGATAGCAGACCAATGTACAAAGTAGCAAGCAAATACATAGCTCCAATATGCAATGTAGACGAAGCTCCATGTAAAGTCACAACAAAAGTCTTCAAAAATATCCATCACAGTAGTAGGCGTCAAAGTCCAGAGAGTGTTGGTCCACAAAGTCCAGAGAGTGCTGGTATACAGTAGAAAGTCAACGTGCAAAAGTAGAGCACGGACAACAGATAGTGTAAAAGCACAAAGCAACATGTAAAATGTGCTAATCATAACACAAGTAGCAACATTGACATCCCAATATGTTACTTCATAGCAGCAGACGAGGTAGATGATGAATAAGCAATAATAGCAGCAATAAGCTCCACATAGCAGCAACACAATCATGAACGGTCCACATAACAAAAGAAGAATCCATATAGAAGTAAATGGAACACCATATAACAGCATATATCAGTAGTAACAAGTGGCATGAACATGCATGTAACAACGTACTAAATTCTCTTCCTTCATCTCTCCTCCATCTCTTCTCTTCATCCTCTATCCTCCCCCTCACGCCAACCGCGAAAAGAATCAAGAGAGTGGTTGGAGTAGAGAGTCAAAAGCAATGGTAGAGGCAAGGGTAGTATAGACAAATATGTGGAGGAGGTAACCGATAATGCGAGTCAAGGTCGAAAATGACCTGATTAGGTAGATCCAGACAGAAAAATAAATGGATCTCTCTCCGACCCGAAAAGGGGATTTGTTTAGGCTACAAAATGGATCCGATTAACACAAATATGTAGCACAAAATGGATCTGATTAGCACAAGAAGAACAAAAGGAAGACTACCGAAATGTAAACTTCGGTAGAAAGAGAATATACACTACCGGAATGTTACTCGGTAGGATGGATAGGTTCAAAAAAGGGAGTGGAACAAGTATTGAGGTGGTAGGCAAAAGGTTATCTAGGGTTGGATGACCGGGGGGTGTAAATTTTTTTTATAAAAATGCTAAAAATAGGAAGATAATTGTTGCTGGTAAGAGAAAGAATGGACACACCATGTATAGATACATCCGCCATATGATAGACTCATTGTAGCACGCCAAGATGTAGCAACAGTAAGCAGCGGACATGCCATGTCGTTGAGAGACAAGCCGTGCCAGTTGATACAGGAAGCAACAGTAGCAGACGACATGCCGTGTCGATGAAGAGACACGCCGTGTCTGGTAGCACAGTAGTAGCAGTCAGCGCCAACAAAAGTCGGCGACACGCTGTGTCGTTGAAAGGACACATCGTGTAAGTTGACAAAAGCTCGGGGCAGAAGCAGGTGACATGTCGTGTCAAAAAGATGACACGCCGTGTCTAAAAGTGACACCTCGTGTCCAAAACCGACGAATGCAGTCTCGAAGAAGCTGAACACTGCCTACATGCCTTGTCGATGAAAAGACTCGCCATGTCGGCGGCGAACAAGGGCAGAAAAGGCCCCGAAACAACAACAAAAGTCGGGGGGAATCCTTCCGGATCTCCACCAAAGCAGTAGAGGATGATGGATCCTCAATATTAGCGAACAATAGGAGATCTTTTTCTTGATTTAGGATTAGATCTCGCATGGGTGGATGCATGGATGAGCGGCGGAAGCATACATGGAGGCAACATGGAAGGCGGCGGCAACATGGATGGAGGTGAATAGGATAGTGACGACTTCATTAGCAAGCAAGGTCGACGGAGGCATGGCGGCCCTTTTAGATCTGGATCCAACAACTTCATAGGATGATTGTTGTTGTTGATGATGAAGATGGCGACGACTCCAACAAGAGGTAGGGATAGGATGATCCCTACGGGCAGCCTAGCCATGCCTAGTGGCGGCGGCTGCCCGCAAGGGGAGGCAACTCTCCTTTGTTGCTCTCTCTCTCTCTTAGGGTTTGGGGTGGCTCGGGATCGGCTGCTCTGATACCACGGAGAATACGAGATAAGGCTGACAAGGAGTGGCTCAAGTGGTCAAGTACGGTGGCTCCTAATGAAGGGACCCGGGTTCGAATCCCAGTTGCCGCCTTTGATTTACCACCCTCCCGGGCGTTCGGCCTCCTCCACGGGCGTGGGAGAGGGGGGAATCTTTCTCTCTTAATCCTAGAATACGAGATAAGATGGGAAGATCCCCTTACGTGTAGGTTTTCTCTTATTGTTTGATAGAAAGGAGGCAGCCACCCTTTCCAATAAATAGGAGAAGGGAGGAAGCATACAGACATAGACCAAACCCTAATGGGCCAATGGACAATTAGGCCCATGTTACAAATAGACTAAATGACTTAAGTAAATGGACAAAACACTTAAGTAAATAGACACTCTAATAAAATCATATACATATTTTTTTTTGGGGGGGGGGCTCCTACAAGTATTAAGAAGCCGAACTGTTTTTTCGGCGAGGTAGTAGCTCGGGTTGTATACGACCGAGCTTTCCGATGAAGGGACCCAAGATCGAACTCCAAGTTGTGCGCCTCGGAATGAAAAATGGTTCTATCACACAGGTCAGACCATAGTCACAACATTCTCCCTTTTTTGAAAAAACACAAGTTCTAAACAAGTATTTTGAGCTGCCATATGTGACGTCCGTATTAAACTCCAAAATGAATAATACCTTTATTCATGTTTTATTCACGTTTTATTCACATTCTGCATTTAATTTGCATTTTGTACATTTTATTCTCGTTTCAAACTGTTTTGTACGGTTGTTTTTTTGCCCTTTTCTTCGTTTGTAGCACAAATTTTCTAAACGTTTCGACCTTCCTCCTTGATCCCTCGAGTCTTCCTCCTCCATTGACCCCTTCTATTCTACTTGCTTGCTGCTTCCACTTCTTCCCCTTTTTCCTCCTCCATCGTCCTTCCTTGATTTCTCCCTGGTGCTTGCTCCTTTCACCTCCCCTTCTTCCTCATCCACCATCCTCTCTTCCTCCCTGTTTCTTTCCCACTTCTTCCCCTTCTTCCATCGTTCCCTCTTCCTGTACAAGTTTTTTCCTGCTGCAAAAACTTCGACTTCTTCCTTCTCTTCCTACTGGTTCCAGATTCTACGTTCCACACCTTCTTCCTCCTCCATCGTCCCCTCTTCCTCCCCGATTTCTTCTTGCTGCAACAACTCTTCTTCCCATACATCCATCACCGCCTCCTCTTCCTCCCAATTTTTCCTCTTCTTAATGCTTGTTGTTTCCAGCTTTCTGCTTTCTCGTTCCACTTCTCCATCCTCCTCTCTTCTCTTTTCGATTTCTCTATCCTATTCGGCTAATCCTCCCTTCTCTATCCAAACCTCCACCTTTCTTCAACTATTTGTGCTTCTTCCTCTTTCTTCTTGTTTTCATGTTCCTCCTTCCATTTTTCCAATTGTCCTGCTTTCTTCTTCTTTCTTGTTAGACATCTATTTTCCCTTTCTAGTTTCTACTATGTCGTCCTCCTTTATCCATTCTCTTCGGTATCCTCCTCCCTTACTAATGACCCGATTTTCTCTTTCTTTTGTTTCACATGTCCTCCAACATCCTCGTTCCAGTTCCTCCCATTTCCCCCCTTTAACTTGTTCCCCTTTAATTCTTCATTCCCATTACTAGATGTGTGATTTTGACACAAGTCACACAACACTCAAGCTCAAGAAAGGTGATAAGTTTACCAACCCTCTACAACACCCATTGAGCTCACAACCCTTCTTCCGTTTTTGCTTATTTTTTCTTACCTGGAATTGCTATTACGACCAATGCATCAAGTGATTGTTCTGAATTTTATACATTTATCAATTAATTGATCTTTGAATATTAGTGTAATAAAACTTTATTATAGTAATCATTTAATCTATTTGATATTTCTTCATTAATTCAATGTTTATATGTGTATGTATATGTATGCGTATGTACAATATTATATGTATGTATGTTTTTTCCGACTTGTTCCCAAATAGTTGACCATATTTCTACCGTACGTTGACCAATTTTTATCCGAAATTTCTACATAACTTACAAATTTCAAAATTTTCAACTTGACCGTACGCATCCTGAATACCGAATTTGTGACTATGGGTCCGACCAGTGTTTTTAACAAGGGAAGAAGAGGAAGGTCTAAATTAACATGGGAAGATCTTATAAAGAGAGATTTTGAATCTCTACATCTCGACCAAAATATGACCCATGATAGAGCTGAATGGAAATGAAGGCTCCATATAGCCGACCCCAACATAGTCAGGACTGAGGCTTAGATGACGATGGTCAGACCAATGTTTGAGTTTACATTGTTCCCCCCGGATGTGAGGGTAGCTAGGAAGCATGGACACTTTCCAAAGGTTGCAGTGTATGTGTCTGACATGTGCCGACATGGAAACACCTTGAACACGCCTCCCACATGTCCACTTATTTTTTTATTGTAGTGCCAAACACGGCTTTGACATGTTGTTGAGGCATCTAAGACACGACAATCCAACCTACTTAAGACTAAGCGTATGGAAAAAATCCAAACCTTTTTAGATCCCGCCTCATGTCCTCCACTACTACTTGCCCTACTATCATTAGGTGGTTAAGCATCAACTAGAGTCAACTGTCGATGCCCTTCCTTAGCAACTATAGCAACCGTCATCAACGGTATCATCTCCACCAACTGTTGTAGCATCCTAGGGACTACCACATCATTACTGTTAATATATATATATATATATATATATATATATATATGTCTTTATTTAGTGTTTTGTAAATTTAATTTTATATATGGACCTATCTGTAAATGTTTTGCTATTATATATACAAGGGTACACACATGGTGTAACCCTATGCTCTCCAGTTTCACGTGTTTTGTTTCATGGTATCAGAGCAGGACTGATCTGGGTCCTCCCTCACCCGGCGCCGCCACCCTCCCACCCCTTCCTCCCCTCCCCCCGCCCGCCGGGCGCTGCCTTCCGCAGCCTGCTGCCGTCGGCCGGCTGCCCGTGTTGCAGCAGCGCCGTGCGGCTGCCGTGCCGTCGGGCCGGTCGTGTCGTCGGGCAGGCTGAGCCGTCGGGGCAGCCCGCTGCCGGGCTAGTCCGCCATTGTTGGGCTCTGATCTGCCCGCGGTTGTCTGGTAACTTGACTCCCTACTGAAGAACACCTTTGGATCTGCCTTTTTTATGCCTGCCCGTGTGGTCGGTTGAGCCACCGGGTTCCTTGCTGCGCTCCGGCATAGCTCGTATGTGAGGGGTCCCTCCGATCTTTAGATATGTGCCTACTGCTGCCTACCTGAGGACGTAGGCAGCTTTAAACTGCCTGTTTCTGCCTTCGGCTGCTTGCTTGTTTCTCAGGGAGTTGATCTTCTTCTACCTCATGGCGTCTACACATGATGATCTGCGCCGTCAGGTTACAGCTGTAAAGCTGGATGGGAGAAACTACCAGAACCGGGTGTGCTCCATGCAGATATATGTCAAATCACAGGGCAAGATGTCTCACTTGACGCATGATCCGCCTCTCGTGCCTGTTGCAACAACCGACTCAAAAGATGTGAAAGCCTATGGTGACTGAGTAAAAGATGATTCTATGGTTATGACATGGATTCTTAACAGTAGTGCGACCAAGATCAGTGTCACACTATTATACCTGCAGACGACAAAGCAGATGTGGGATCAGCTTGCCAGTACCTATTCACACAGTCATAACCCCAAGAAAGTGTTCGATATCAACAAGCAGCTTAGCCGCTTGCGCTTCTCGGGATCTGACCTGACAGACTACTTTTCTGCTTTCAAGGGATTGTGGGGGGAGTTGGAAGCTTACCACCCGTTGTCTACTGATTTGGCTACTATGCAACGTCAGCGCCAGGAGTTGCAAGTAGTTTAGTTTCTCTGTGACCTACCTGATTCCTTTGCTGGGGTAGTGGATCAGATTCTAGCCAGTGATCCGCTACCTACTCTACAGAGTGCCTTTCAGTGTCTACAACGCTTGCCTGCATCGTCATCTGAGACACCCACTAACACTGGTGATACTACTGCTTTTGCTGTGATGTCTGGTCGTAGCCGTGGCTGTGGACGCGAACGCGGTCGCTCTCACGACACTCGCCCTCCCCTTGGTGCTGGCAGAGGGAGGAACTCTTCAGGTCGTGGAGCATTTTTTGGACCTGCTACTACTGCTGCCGTTCGCCCTCAGACTGGCCAATGCTTCTGCAACTTTTGTGGCCGGTCTAACCATGTTGAAGATAAATGCTGGGAGAAATACGACAAACTTGCTTGGGCCAATGCGGCCACTGATGCTACTACATCTTCTGAGATGTCTACCCAACCTGATGCCTCAGGTACTTCTACTGTTGACTTCATTCGTGCTGAGGTCGAGCGCCTGTTGCTTGAGCGTACTGGCTCATCGTCTGCTGCCACCACCTCTGGAGCGCATGCTGCGACGTACTCTGGTTGTGATACTGCCTTCCTCACTGCACCATCTTCTAGTTCTGGTAATACGAAATAGGTTATTGATTCAGGCACATCTTCTCATATTTCTGGGAATCTTCTGGGAATCGGTCATTGTTTAAAAATTTATCTAGACTGATTACTAATTTGTCTATTATGCTTGTTGATGGCTCCAAGTCTGCTGTTTCGGGGGTTGGAGACATTGTGTCTGATATCATGTTAAAATCTGCTCTTTATGTGCCTCGTTTTCCACTGAATTTATTATCTGTTAGCAAGACTCTGCGTAGCCTGAACTGTAGCCTGACTTTAGTACCTGGTTCATGTGTTTTTCAGGACCTTCGCACGAGGATGAAGATTGGTGGGGGGCATGAAGGATCTGATGGCTTGTACTATCTGGACAATCTGAAAAGAGTGGACGATGTGGCTCTGGCTTCTGCATTATCTTCTTCGGTATCGGCTTTACAGTGGAACTACAGACTTGGGCACCCTTCATCTGAGAAACTGCGCCATATTGTCTCTGATGTAGGAATTCAATGTGAATCATGTCAGTTAGGCAAATAGACTAGGGTTGTTTATCCTAAACGTTCTCAGATTAGTAGTAGAAATGTGTTTGATCTTGTTCATGCTGATGTCTGGGGTCCATGTCATGTCCCTAGTCTATCTGGCAACAAATATTTTATTCTATTTATTGATGATTTTTCTCGGGCCACTTGGTTATTTCTTTTGAAAAGTCGATCTGAAGTGTTGTCCACAATTAAATTCTTTTTTGCTGAGGTGAATACACAATACTCTATGCCTGTTAAAGTTTTTAAAACTGATAAAAAAGATGTCGAGTTGTGTAAATCAGTTTGCACTATACACCAGACTTCTTGTGCATACACACCTCAGCAGAATGGCATTGTTGAAAGGAAGAATAGACACTTGCTAGAGGTTGCAAGAACTATTATGTTGCATGCTAATGTACCTCGGTTATTCTGGCCAGAAGCCATCTTGACTGCCTGCTTTCTAATAAATCGAATGCCTTCTTCTATGATTGGAAATAAAATACCTGTACGAATTCTGAATCCTGACAACCCTTGTTTGCTGTACCTCCTCACATATTTGGCTCTACATGCTTTGTAAAGGTGCTTGGTCCTACTCATGATAAACTATCTCCACGTGCTGAAAAATGCATTTTTTTAGGGTATTCTCGTATACAGAAAGGGTATAAATGCTATAATCCAACTACAAAGAGATGGTTCACAAGCAACGATGTTGTCTTTTTTGAGGGTACACCCTACTACTCTACTAAAGGAGATAGTCTTCATTCTGAGCTTATTGCTTTTCCGCTGCCTATTACTAGTGAATGTGTTTCTGATGATACTACTCCTGTACAACCGGAACCTCTTATTGTTTATCAGCGCAGGAACATATCTCAACCTGCACAAGAACCCCCCCTTCCAAGCCAATCTTCTCCTCCAGAAGGTTCTGTGTCACCTGAGGTAATCTCTGATCTTGATGTACCTATTGCTCTTAGGAAGGGTACTCGTTCCTGCACTATCCACAATATTTCTAACCGTGTCTCTACTGCCCATTTAAGTGTTCATGCTAGCAACTTTGTTACTGCTTTACCTGCTATTGCTATTCCAAAGACTGTACAGGATGCCTTGCAAAGTACAACTTGGACTACTACTATGGAGGAGATGCTTGCTCTTGCTGATAGACAGACTTGGGAGTTGGTGGATCCACCTCCTCAGTGTAAGCCTATAGGCTGCAGATGGGTTTATGCTGTCAAATATCAACCAGATGGTACTGTAGAACGTCTGAAGGCACGCCTTGTTGCTAAAGGGTATACACAGACTTATGGTATTGATTACTTTGAAACCTTTTCACCTGTTGCCCGTCTTAATTCTGTCAGAGTTCTACTATCTGTTGCTGTTAACCGTGACTGGCCTCTATTACAACTGGATGTTAAAAATGCCTTCTTATATGGTGATCTGCAAGAGGAAGTTTATATGGAGTAACCTCCTGGGTTTGTTGCTCAGGGGGAGTCACATAAAGTCTGCAGGCTGAAGAAATCTATCTATGGGCTCAAACAGAGTCCTCGTGCTTGGTTTGATAAGTTAAGAAAAATTTTGACTGCCTTTGGTTTTCTGAGATCGCAGGTTGATCACTCTGTCTTTACAAAAAAAACTTCCTCTGGTATAGTGATTCTTATTGTATACGTTGATGATATCATCCTTTCTGGCAGTGATTCTATTGCTATTCAGTCCACTAAAGCTCATCTCTGCAAGCACTTTGCTACTAAAGATCTGAGAAAACTACGATACTTTCTGGGCATAGAAGTATCTAGAACTTCTAATGCTCTTGCTCTATCTCAAAGGAAATATGTACTGGATCTTTTACAGGAAACTAGAATGCTTGGTACAAGGCTAGCTGATACTCCTCTAGATCCCAATGTTAATTGGGATGATGATTCTTCTCCTCTGTTTGCTAATAACAAAAAATATAGGAGATTGATTGGTAAGATGATCTATCTGACGGTGACTAGAGCTGACATATCTACTGTTGTGTGACTTCTTAGCAGGTACTTGGATAAACCCAGACAGTGTCACGGATGCTCTATGTAATATTTTGCGATATCTAAAGAAGTCACCTGGCAAGGGCCTCCATTACAGGAAAAATGGGCACTGTTCTCTAAAGGCTATTCTAATTCTAACTATGCAGGAAGCAAGATTGACATGAAATCCACTTCTGGCTACTGCACATATGTAGGGGTAATCTTGTCACCTGGCGCAGCAAGAAACAAAATGTTGTTGCTAGATCTAGTGCTGAAGCTGAATACAGGGCCATGACCCATACTGTCTGTGAACTTCTGTGGGTGCAGTCTCTTCTAAAAGACTTTGGTGTTGAGTCTTCTTCTATTCTGATGCACTGTGATAACAAAACTGCTATTTTTATTGCCAACAATTCTGTCTATCATGAGCGCACAAAACATATTGAGGTTGACTGTCACTTCATCAGGGAAGCTATTCTTTCTGGGAAAATCTGCACTCCTTTCACCCGTTCTGAAGACCAGGTTGCTGACATATTTACGAAGCTGCTGGCGAAGAAGCACTTCTGTTCTTTGGTGGATAAGTTGGGCATGATTGACATCTAATCTCCAACTTGAGGGGGAGTGTTAATATATATATATATATATATATATATATATATATATATATCTTTATTTAGTGTTTTGTTAATTTACTTTTATATATGGACCTCTCTGTAAATGTTCTGCTATTATATATACAAGGGTACACACATTGTGTAACCCTATACTCTCCAGTTTCACGTGTTCTGTTTCAATTACATCAACCACAATGAGGAAAGCAATTGGATTCATCGCCTTCTCTTCCGATTCCATGTAACACTTCCTCCTTTGCTTCTCCTCCCTCGTCCTCTTTCTATTTCTTGTCTCCCTCTTTCTCCTTCTCTAAATCTGTAGTAGATGTAGTTCCTTCACCTCTTTTTCTTGCTCCTCTATATTTGCTTCTCCCCTCATATACTTTTCTTTCTTCCCCTCTTGTTCCTTTTCTCATTATCGACACTCCTCTTTTTCATATTTGAATGTGGCAGCAGCCACAACACTACTCCCCATCCCCCTCCTCTCGTTTCACGTTGGTCCTCCACGTCTCCTTCTACCTTCTCTTGCCACTCCTCCCCCTACTCTTCTTCTTGCTCCTCTTGGGAAAAGTAGTGTATATTGTCCTCACTATGCCTACTCTTTTTCTTGCTTCTCTACATCTCCATCTCCCCTCTTCTCTTGCCCCTCCACTCTAATGTAGCTCTCCTATGTATTCTTCTTCCTTTTCTTCCCTCTTAACCTTCAAGACACCTTTATTCTCCATCTCCTCCACCAACAACAACATATTTCCTCACCCCCTTAACTGTAACAATTTTATAAACAAGCATATTTAAAATGTCGATTTCGACGCCGTTTCCGATGGTCCAGAAATAGAAATTTATAGAAATTCTGACCAGAATTTTTATTTTTCTGCTCATGTTGGCACAATATTTAGATGCTAATCTTGACAACCAAATAAAGGAATTGAGTCATGAAATTGGACCATGATGATCTACATACATAAGTAAACCTAATTATGCAATAATATCACATGCTGGTATAGGGTGGGGGGCTTCTGCATGTGAGTAAAAATATAGATAATTGTTTTCATCAAGATTTTGATTGTACAATGTATAAATACATATATTCTTATGCAATTACAGGTAACATCTTATATTTCGGATTCAACTAACATAATGGGTATCCTACATATTTTAAGTTTTTCTATTTCATTTTTCAAGTTTGAATGAGATTCCATATCGGAAATTTTGGCAACACGTTGATTTTGGTGTCTAGTAGTGATCAAAACCAAAATCTCGTTCAAAATTTTGCAATTTCAATTGAAATTTTAATCTATGTAATTGAGCATCTTAATAGATGTGATTTAATATATTTGTGATTTGTGTATATACCCTATGGATGATCTATTTAGATAATTTTGTGAGTTTATACATAATAACATATTATACGTCATTATATGTTCTACAATTATACACCACACACACACCACACACATGCACGAATCTACACACACATACACATAGACATTATATATATATATATATATTTGTATATATATATATATATATGTATATAGATATACATATATATATACATATATATATATATACATATATATATATATACATATATATATACATAAATATATATGTATATATATATATATGTGTGTGTATATGTATATATATATATATATATGTATATATATGTGTATATATATGTATATATATATATATGTATATATATGTATATATATATATATATGTGTATATATATATATATATATATATATATGGAGAGAGAGAGAGAGAGATATGTATATATGTATATATATGTCTCCTGTACCACGTATGGGAGGCTAGAAACAAAACTATTTTTGATGACGAAAAGGTCCTTCCCTCTGCAGTTTGGAAGAAGACTAAGGAGGACTGGAAGTTATTAACATAACTTATAGGGAAAATGTATATACAGTTTCTGTTGTTTTCCCTTCTTTTTGACAACACTTGTATATGCTGGTTTTTGAGAATGGAATAGAAGCACGCTTAATGATCAAAAAAAAAAAAGAGAGAGAGAGAGAGAGAGACTAGAATACACTTGAGTGTACAAATCGCACCGTACACCTTAATGGTGTTTGCCTATCTAGACCATATTTTTGCAAAATCTAATCCATTGATCTTCATTATTACAATATCAATAGGTCTCATAAAAAATCTAAGCCCATGTGGATGAGTGTAAGTCACTCATCCAAGCACAACCAAATCGACGCACAAAACTAATTTGAAATGCATGATTTTTGCCTCCTATAGATTCATGACCTATAAGTGGCATGATGAGCTGAAATTTATTATATATTATGTTGTTAAGATAATTCGAAAGATCAACGGTTTAAATTTGTAAAATAACTACTTCATGATGGAAAACAATTGAGGTGTATAGCGTCTCCGGTACACTCGAGTGTATTCCAGCTTCACTCTCACTCACTCTCTCTCTCTATATATATAGAGAGAGAGAGAGTCAGGCTAGAATACACTCGAGTGTACAGATCACACACTACAGTCAAGTTGTGTTTGCATTTCAAGACTATTTTTTTGTAAAATGTAAACCATTAATCTATATTGTCACATTATAATTAGTATACATACAAATTTTGAGCTCATTGGATAAATATAAATCACTCATCCGAGGGCAACAAAATCGACACACAAAACTAATTTCAAATGCATAATTTTTATGATCTTCATTACATGACCTATAAATGTCCAAATGAGCTCAAATTTTAAATATGAGCTATTCAAAACATGTTTAAGAACAACGAATTAGATTTTAAAAAATATTGCATCATGAAAAACTTCTTGAGTGTATTCTAGCCTGACTCTCTCTCTCTATATATACATATATATATATATAGAGAGAGAGAGAGTCAGGCTAGAATACACTCGAGTGTATTCGGAGCGGAATACACTCAAGTAATTTTTCATGATGCAATATTTTTTTTGAAAATCTAATCCGTTGATCTTCATAAACATCTTGTGAACAACTCATACACAAAATTTGAGCACATTTGGATATGTATAGCTCATGTTATGATGACCGCGAAAATTATGCATTTCAAATTAGTTTCGTGCGTTGATTTTGTTGCCCTTGGATGAGTGACTTACACTCATCCAAATGGATTCAAAATTTGTATGTAGCCTAGTTATAGTATGACGGTGAAGATCAACAGTTTACATTTTGCAAAAAATAGTCTTGATATGCAAACACACTTGAGTGTATTCGTGCGATCCGTACACTCGAGTGTAATCTAGCCTGACTATATATATATATATATCGTAGCGATCATGTGAGAAACATCCTACTGTGAGAACATGAGAGGCATTTGAATAACTATAGGTGTTTTTAAAAATCCAACCGTAGAGATGGAAAGAGCATCAATATATATGATAGCGAACCTGTCAGAAACATCCTACTGTGAGAGCATGAGAGGCATTTTAATAACTATACCTATTTTTAAAAATCCAACCCAGAGATGGCAAGAGGATCAATTCATTTACCTTCCCACTAATCACTGCAATCAGATATTTTTTTACCTATCCGTATGTATAGTGTACATTTTTTACATCCAATGGTCTTCCTAAAATTCAATATGTAACGTTGAAAAGTATTATGTTGTTACGAAAATTCAATGATATATATATATATATAGAGAGAGAGAGAGAGAGAGTGTGTCAGGCTAGAATACACTCGAGTGTATGGATCGCACGAATACACTCAAGTGTGTTTGCATATCAAGACTATTTTTTACAAAATGTAAACCGTTGATCTTCACCGCCATACTATAACTAGGCTACATACAAATTTTGAGCTCATTTGGATGAGTGTAAGTCACTCATCCAAGGGCAACAAAATCGACGCGCGAAACTAATTTGAAATGTATAATTTTTGCGGTCTTCATAACATGAGCTATACATATCCAAATGTGCTCAAATTTTGCGTATGAGTTGTTCACGAGATGTTTAAGAAGATCAACGGATTAGATTTTCAAAAAACATATTGCATCATGAAAAACTACTTGAGTGTATTCCGCTCCGGATACACTTGAGTGTATTCTAGTCTGACTCTCTCTCTCTCTCTCTCTCTCTCTATATATATATATATATATATATGGACGTTCATTCAATACCCGCGCGGGTAGCCTGGAGTTCGCTACCCAGCAGCCAAAAAATAACTGTTTTGGCCAGAAAAGTAATAATGCTATAAAAAAAGTAACTATGTTGATAAGAAAGTAACTATACGACTAAAAAAGTAAATCAGTACAAAATACACAGCAGATATATATGTAATCATGTTTTGAAATCTGTTGATGCAAACGTAACTATCTATGCATGAAATTTTACAGTTTGCAAGGTAAAGTAACCCTCTACATGTCAAAAGTAAGAAACTTGAAAAAAGTAACCAAAATGGGGGGCGGGTAGCTACCCGCGCGGGTAGCTACCCGCGCGGGTATTAAAGATGATCTATATATATATATATATATATATATATATATATATATAAAGAGAGAGAGAGAGAGTCAGGCTAGAATACACTCGAGTTTGCAGATCACGCTGTACGCCCCAATGGTGTTTTCCTATCTAAACCATGTTTTTTCAAAATCTAATACATTGATCTTCATGGGTATAATAATAATAGGCCACATACAAAATTTGAGCTCATTTGGATGACTGTAAGTTAGTCATCCAAGGATAACAAAAACAACGCACAAAACTAATTTGAAATGCATGGTTTTTTCCCCCTTTAGATGAACGACCTATAAGTGTCCAAATGAGTTGAAATTTATTATATAGTATGTTCTAAAGATATTTTAAGAAGATCAACGGTTTAGATTTTTCAAAAAGTTACTGTATCTTTAAAAACGACTGAGGTGTATGTGCGTCTGGTACACTCGAGTGTACACTATCCTGACTCTCTCTCTCTCTCTCTCTATATATATATATATATATTATATATATAATATAATATATATAAGGTCTATCTTTAATACCCGCGCGGGTAGCCTGGAATTTCCTACCCGTGCTTCCCAAAAAGTAACTATTTGGTTAGAAAACTAACTCATTGGACAAAAAAGTAACTATATTGACCAAAAAGTAACTATTCGACTCAAAAAGTAAAATCGTGTAAAATACACAAAAAAAAAATTTGGAATAAATATGTAATTGTATATTTGTTATAGTTGTTACAAATGTAACTGTTTCTGCATGAAAAATAAATATTTGCAAGATAAAGTAACCCTCTACATTTGTAAAGTAAGAAACTTCAAAAAAAGTAACCCAATTTGGAGCGGGTAGCTACCCGCATGGGCATTGAATGAACGCCCATATATATATGTATATATATATACATATATATTTGTATATACATATATATGTGTGTGTGTGTGTCTATATATATATATATATATATATATGTATATATATATATATGTATATATATATATATATATATATATATATATATATATATATATATATATGGCCCATCTTTATTGCCCGCGCGGGTAGCTACCCGCCCACCCTTCCGACCACTTTTAAAAAAAAAAATTTCGCAATTGTAGAGGACTATTTTTTCTAGCTCTCCAAAAAATTTTAGCCAAAAATAATATCATTTGCCCCTCCAAAATAAAAAAAAACCCGTCCTTATATATATCTGCTGTATATTTTGTATAGAGTTACTCTTTTATTCGTGTAGCTACTTTCTGTTCACCATAGTTACTTTTTTGACAGCAGAGTTACTTTTTTGGCTGCCGGGTAGCAAAAATCCAGGCTACCCGCGCGGGCAACGAATGAACGCCCATATATATATATATAGCATGGTGGGATTGATGCAGCTATAGTAATTTCGGCTTCAGGCCCACAAGTGTTGCATCTTCTCTTTACGTTCTCATATTTCCTATGTCCCTCCCCTCACATACTTCTATCATTTTACTAAAACAACAACAACCAATCTACATATCATTTTTTTTACATGCTACTCCCTTCACACGCATATTGCGGATTAAGAATTTTTCCCCCTCTTATAGCAGCTCTCTATCCATGCTACTGAAAATCCTGTTTAACATGGATTGTTCTTCTTTGATTTAAAATATGTTGTAAATATGTAGCTTTCATCCCTCCTTACATCTGGTTATCCTACATATTGATTATTGGTGAGCCTGCGAGGTTTTTACGCCACTTGCACCTCTAATGTTTGATTCCCTGAATCCAGTGGAACTTGTATTTGTCCACCCCAACCGTTGATCTTCTCTGTGGTTGGTGTGAGGGGGAGAATAGGAAGAAGAGAAGATGAGTAGAGAAGAGAGATGAGATGGAGGAGACAAGAGGAAGTTTCATATCTGCCACTATTGGTTATGCTTCTAGGAGCGCTTTGTATCTGAAGCTTATTTCTGCTTCTATTGCCTTTGGTTTGCTGATGGTCTTCTACCTGGCTATGTCCACTATATTGCTATGCGCCAACACTCTCTGGCTTGTCCCGTGCTTTGCGCACGTTAACTCTGTACTTGACCATGTCTTATGTGCATCTTGACTTTCTGCTACCATGATCCGAGACTCTCTGGTTTGTCCGTGCTCTGTTTGCACGTGGACTACTACTGCTCCTGTGACCCAAGAATCTCTGGGCTGTGACATTAGCGATTGCGATGAAGGCCATAATTCTTTGCTGCTTAGTTCTACTCCAGATAACACCATTATGATCGAGAAGCTTCTACGACCTGCTTGCCTGCTATAGAGTATCTACATTAGGGGGAGTGGTTGAGTATTTGAGCGCTTTATTGTAATATTGAGGGGGAGAAAAATTCTTATATGGGCTTGTTTATCTTTATCTTTTTATTATGTCTTTGTTTTTAATCTACATCTCTGTTTCCAAGCTAACTTGGGATTCTCCCAAGCCTCAGCTTGAGGGGGAGTGTTAGAGAGTCTGTTTACTGATTGATATGGAACACATCTTGAAGAAAGAAGGAATAAATGGCAATTCTCAAAAATTCAATTCATATTCAACTGCCTGGACATAGGTCCCAAGGCTGGCTTTTGATAACACTACATGACTTGACCCTCAAGTAATGGATATGAAATCCTATTTAACAAAATTCGAAATTAAATAAAACCTAAAATAAAAGAAAGCATAAACCATTTATTACTAAGTACAATAACTAGATAATTTGCACTTAGGTCCCTAAATATAAAATTAAAGCAAAAAAATAGAATAAAGCCTAGTACGTCCTACATCACTGATGTTATTTAGTCTCTTTGTATTATGGGCCCAAGTACGTCTTGGCCCATTAGGGTTTAGTTTGAGCCTGTACGCTTCCCTGTTTTCCTATATATAGGAGCATCTCTTATCAATATATCAATTAGTCATCACTTTATATGTGTGTGTCTGTGTGTGTGTGTGTGTGTAAGGCCCATATTTAATACCCACGCGGGTAGCTACCTGCCCCCTATTTTGATTTTTTTTTTGGAGTTTCTTACTTTTGACATGTTGAGGGTTACTTTACCTTGCAAACTGTTACTTTTCATGCATAGATAGTTACATTTGCAACAACTATAATAAATATATATTTACATATATATTTGTAGTGTATTGTGTCTAGATTTACTTTTTTAGTTGTATTTGTATAGTTACTTTTTTTTTATCAACATAGTTACTTTTTTGCCCAGCGAGTTACTTATCTGACCATATAGTTACTTTTTGGACTGACGGATAGTGAAAATCCAGGTATACTTTTTTTTATCAACATAGGTATTTTTTTGTCTAGCGAGTTACTTATCTGACCATATAGTATCTTTTTGGGCTGACGGATAGTGAAAATCTAGGTGTGTGTATCTCTCTCTCTCTCGCTCTCTCTCTCTCTCTATATATATATATATATATATATATATGTAGAGTCAGGCTGGAATACACTCGAGTGTACGGATCGTACGAATACACTCAAGTCTGTTTGCATATCAAGACTATTTTTTGTAAAATGTAAACCGTTGATCTTTATTGTCATACTATAACTAGGTTACATACAAATTTTGAGCCCATTTGGATGAGTGTAAGTCACTCATCCAAGGGAAATAAAATCGACGCGCGAAACTAATTTGAAATGCATAATTTTTGTGGTCTTCATAATATGAGCTATACATATCCAAATGTGCTCAAATTTTTCGTATGAGTTATTCACAAGATGTTTAAGAAGATCAACGGATTAGATTTTCAAAAAAAATATTGTATCATGAAAAACTACTTGAGTGTATTCCGCTCTGGATACACTCGAGTGTATTCTAGCCTGACTCTATATATGTATATATATAGGGTAACGATCCAGTGAGAAACATCCTACGCTGAGCATGAGAGGCATTTGAATAACTAAAAATTTATAGCTGTTTTCTAAAATCCAACCATATAGATGGGAAAAACATCAATTCATTTACCTTCCCAAAAAAAATCATTACAATCGGAAATTGTTTACGTGTCCATATGTACAATATACACTTTTTACATCCAACGGTCAGCTTGAAAGTCAATATAGAGCGTTGAAAAGTTTTCTCTTGTTGTGAATGCTATACAAATCGGGTGATGATGAAATTTTGTAGGAAGGCACATATTAAGGTAGATTTTTAATCTATACGGTTGGATTATGAAAAGTTGGTCTCTGTGGATAGTTATTCAAATGCCTCTCATGCTCTCACCAGGATATGTTTCTCACTGGATCATTATCCTATATATATATATATATATATATATATATATATATATATATATATATATAGCTACCCACCCTCTCTTTTGGTTACTTTTTCTGGAGTTTCTTACTTTACGTATGTAGAGGGTTACTTTACCTTGCAAACTGTTACTTTTCATGCATAAACAGTTACATTTGTAACAACTATAACAAATATACAATTACATATATATTTGTTGTGTATTCTGTCCGGAGAATTACTTATCTGACCATATAGTTACTTTTCGGGATGCACGGGTAGCAAAAATCCAAGCTACCCGCCGGGCAACGAATGAAGGGCAATATATATATATATATATATATATATATATATATATTGTTGTTACAAAAATTCGATGATGATGAAATTCTGTAGTAAGGTTAAATATTAAGAGACATTTAATCCATACGGTTGGATTATGAGAAGTTGATCACTGTAGAGAGTTATTCTAATGCCTCTCATGCTATCACCAAAATCAATTTCTCACTTGATAGTTGTCATATATATATATATTATATATATATATATATATATATAGTCAGGCTAGAATACACTCAAGTGTATTCGGAGCAGAATACACTCAATGACTCAAGTAGTTTTCCATGATGCAATATTTTTTTTTAAATTTAATCAGTTGATCTTAAACATCATGTGGATAGCTCATATATAAAATTTGAGTCCATTTGGACATTTACAGGTCATGTTATGGAGACTACACAAATTATACATTTCAAATTAGTTTTGTGCGTCGATTTTATTGCCCTCAGATGAGTGACTTATACTCATCCAAATGAGCTCGAAATTTGCATGTAGCCTATATATAGTGTAAAAATGAAGATCAATGGTTTACATTTTGCAAAAAAATAGTCTTGATATGCAAACACCACTTGAGTGTAGCGTGCGATCTGTACACTCGAGTGTATTCTAGCCCGACTCTCTCTCTCTCTCTATATATATATATATATGTGTGTGTGTGTGTGTGTGTGTGTGGGTGTGTGTGTGTGTGTGTCGTGTTTTTGACCTAAATCACCTTTTTGTGTCTATGTTTGTGCTTTCTAGGCGGGTAGTTGGGGGGCGAGGGTTTGTACCACCGAGGAGGGTTCACCAAAGTGACTCTTCTATGGGGGTCGTTCCCATGTCATCAAAAAAGTTTTAAAAAATTTTGACGGCAATTTCAAAAACATAATGAAGGAATCAGTTAATGAAACTTTTCAAATTCAATCTTCTCCAACTTAGCTTATAGTGCACCCTTCCCCTTACCAATTCAAGATTCTATACTATCACTATCACCTGAAGATGCCATCTCAGAATTTAAAAAACAACACAATATCCCTTCAATAATCAATTTCAATAGTTCGGTGCAAACTTTGATGTCATTTTTGGAAGAAAATAATGTGAATTCAAATGCGAACTTTGATTGCAAACTTATAATCATGTATGACTCTTAATTTATGTTGTGCTAATATAGCACAAAATTGCAACCAGACCTTTAGGTAGATATAGGAATAGACAATATATTAGCAATTGTTTTTTTTTAGTTTGAAAATTAACCGAAATGTAGCCGAAATAGTTGAAAGTAGGTGAATGAATTATATCTAAGGCAGAAGTTGCTAGATCAAAGGTATATCTAGTATGCTTTAACAAAATATATAGAATCCGGCTAATGTATAGCCAATTAGATCCAAACATCAGTTAATTCAGAGAAAAGTAGAGAGAGACTTCGGAGAGAATGATAGAATGGAGAGAGGCCAGTAGAGATTCAGCAGATCTCAAGAGTTCAAGGCCCTCCAAAAGCCTTTGAGATCTTCAAGGTTCTAGATCTCAGTTATATGGGATATGCGAAGGCCACAACTACTCTTGAAATCCAATTTAAGTCACTCACATGCCAGAAAATTTAACAGCATGCTATTTCGGTAGAGTTGGTTTAGGGCTCGACGTCTGTGCCAACTTCTACCTGACTTTGTCAACTTTGCCAAAAGTCGGCAACTTCCTAGATATTTGGACAAAACACTACATTGTCAGGACAGCTTCATCGAAGTCCAACCATTGTCAGTCCGACATCGAGACCAACATGAAGTATATGAGCATGGACTTCTCCAGGCCTCGACATTGAAAAAATTGGCAAAACTTTGCCAAAGCATAGATCCATGCAAGCAAGACACCTACTGGATTATATCCATTTTGAGGTCAAAATCCACATAGGGTTACAAAAACAATATTAAACTCCTAATATATATATATATATATAGAGTCAGGCTAGTGTACACTCGAGTGTACCGGAGGCACCGTACACCTCAGTCATTTTTTAAGATGCAATAAATGTTTGAAAAATCTAAACTGTTGATCTTCTTAATTATCATAAGAACATACTATATAATAAATTTTAGCTCATTTGGACACTTATAGGTCGTGCATCTAAAGGAGGTAAAAATCATGTATTTCAAATTAGTTTTGTACGTCGATTTTGTTGTCCTTGGATGAGTGACTTACACTCATCCAAATGAGCTCAAATTTTGTATGTGGCCTATTATTATTGTAACCATGAAGATCAATGGATTAGATTTTGAAAAAAATATGGTCTAGATAGGCAAACACCATTGGGGTGTACGGCGTGATCTGTACACTCGAGTGTATTCTAGCCTGACTCTATATATATATGTTAGAGAGTCTGTTTATTAGTTATTTATATTGTCCTTGTAATATGGGCCTCACTGTGTCTTGGCCCATTAGGGTTTAGTTAAGTCTGTATGCTTCCCTGTTCTCCTATTTATAGGAGCAGGGTTTCTCCTATCTAATACAACGATTTGCCTTCTTTTATTATCTGACATGGTATCAAAGCAGTGATCCAAAAACCTAGTCCTAGAGGAGACCAAAAGAAATCGTTACGCCTGCGGGCGGCCGCCGCCTTCTTGGCCTGGCTTGGCTTCCCGTCGGGCATTGCCTTCATCACTCCATCTCATCACGCTTGCTCCGCTCGTGGCATCTGCCTCCTATGCCAGCACTTGGTCGGCCTCGACGCTGTTGTCGACCTGCGTCACGCTTGATCCGAGCAGTAGGTCGTCCTCCACGAGCATGTCCTTCCGCTTGGTTGTTCTGACGTCGTTTTGGACGAAGGCGGCACCAGCAAAGATCCCAGCTTCCTCGAACTCTGTAGCGATCTACGCCTCGTCGTCAGGCTGTAGGAAATTCCCAACCTCACTGCTTCGTGTCTGTGCCTCGGCGTCGAACAGTTCCGCCCCGATCTCACCCTCGACGGATGCCCGTTGTATGTCTGCGTCGGTTGTGTGCAGCTGCCACGAGTGTATCTGATGTCCACGGCAGCCTCTGCTTCCTCCCCGACTACGCTCCCTCGATAGTCGTCCCGTTCTAATGCCCCGTAGCTCTGGTGTCGACGAGATCCTTGACCGTCCCCGGCTATCGCGACCAGCTTCACGAGGATCGCCATCATCTCCTTTGGTTCGTTGGGGACGAGGCTACCCTGGAGAGTGTTGTGTTGGGCGATAACAGCCAGATCTCTTAGGATCGTGCTGGTCCAGAAGCATACCCGTGCCTGGCAATATAAGAGGATTGTCCTAGTTTATCTTGTCCCTGCTGATCGCACTCAAAGACATGCTTTGCTACTCCACTAACATTACCAATCTCCTAGACTATCATGTCTATGACGTGGAGCTCACTGTCGTTGCCAACAACACTGCCTTGCGTAACCTCCTCATCAATACCTCCAGCAAATCTGTCATCGTCATCGAGGATATCGACTGCTCCCTGGATCTTACAGGCAAAAGGAAGAAGAAGAGGGACACACACATTAAGTTAGATGTTTTGACTTATTTTTCTTCTTCAATCTGCCTATGAAATGGCTTCAAAGAAGATTTATACTTTGATTTCCCTTCAAAAATTTTGATAGACTTTTTTTTTTTCGGGGGCACTGCCCCCGAGCCCCCACAAGGGGTGGCCTCCCCTCGACTCCCGCCCGCTGAGGGGCCGCGGGACCCCCTAATTGGGGAGTCGCATCCCCCAAACCCCTCGGCAGTGCTACGGCCTATATTTCTTTCTGGGGTGTTCCTTTATCATTATCCACCCCAACCACTCTTAATTCTTTCCGTGGTTGGTGTGAGGGGGAGAAATAGAGAAGAGATGAGATGAAGAAGAAGAATTTCATTCTGATGTTCTATGGATCTTCGTGCTACATTTACTACTGATATATGGAGTCTTCTGCTGCTATTTGGTATATTTTGTTTATTCATCATCTACCTCGACTGCTGCTGTGAAGTTGCATACTTGGACGTCATCTTTGCTACTTGTGCTATGATTAGCACACTTTACCTGTTGTTTTGTGCTTTTGCACTTTCTGCTGTCCGTGCTTTATTTGCACGTTGACTTTCTACTCTGTGGACCAGCACTTTCTGGATTTATGACGTCTGCTACTGTGATGGATGCTTTATAAAGAGGGAAGATGATGAAGACATTTGTTGCTGACTTTACATGGAGCTTCGTCTACTGGAGTTATGTATTTGCTTGCTACTCTGCGATACTGGTCTTCTATCTGCCTACGTCGTCGACTCTCTACTGCTGTGCGCCAGCACTCTCTGGCATGTCTGTGCTTTGTTTGCACGTCGACTCTCTACTACTGTGTACCAGCACTATCTGACTCGTCCGTGCTTTATTTCGCACGTTGACCCGTCCGTACTTTATTTGTACGTTGACCTCTACTGCCTGTGATCCAGCACTCTCTGGACTTTGCTGCCTGTGACCCAACACTCTCTGGCTACTATGACGACGACGTTGATGAAGACCTTGGTGCCTATCAACTATTATATCTTTTGCTCCAGATGATTGTGTTGTTGCTTATTTCTGCTCCAGATGATCGAGAAGCTTCTGTGACTTGCTTGTTTGCTTGCTTGGAGTATCTACTTGAGGGGGAGTGTATGAGTATATGTGTGCTTTATTGTAATATTGAGGGGGAGCAATTTCTTGTATGGGCTTGGTTTATCCTTTTATTTCTGTCTATTTGTTTTCTAGTTTGACTCTCTATTTGCAAGCTGATTTGGGATTCTCCCAACTTCAGCTTGAGGGGGAGTGTTAGAGAATCCGTTTATTAGTTATTTATATTGTCCTTGTAATATGGGCCTCACTGTGTCTTGGCCCATTAGGGTTTAGTTAAGTCTGTATCTTGTTCTCCTATTTATAGGAGCATGGTTTCTCCTATCTAATACAACGATTTGCCTGCAAGTTAATAGTCCGGAGATGCAAAACGGAACACGAAAAACAATCAAAAGTAAAAGAAAAACAACAGATGGAACATCTTGGAATAAATATGTTTCTTAATTACAAGTTCCCTTATGAAATTTACTTCCTGTTTGAATTGTACTCTTCTCCTTCTTTTGTCAGTTTTTCATTTTCTTGTTGCACAAGTTTGCAACCCTTTGTCTTCGTGTTTTCCTATTTGTTTCAATACAAGAACATCATATCCTTATATGTCATATCAATTTTGTATAATAGTGGCTTTTTGAGGATTCTATTTCATCCCTCTCCGCTGTACAGCTGTAGCTATCACTGATAGCCTCTGCCATTGCAGCCATCGGCATGATGCCCTCCTATAGCTACCATGCAATCTGTTGTTGCTTACTCTGACTCATTTGTTGGTCGTCCAGAGGTCGGTTTATCCCTCCAGCTGACAACTCTCAACTTTGTCAGGTCTTTCTGGTCTACCTCTTCTAATATCTAAGCAGTCCTTTTGTTTTCTACTTTTCTCTAATCTTAACTTTCGAACGAGAGGATATGATGAGCTCGTGCGGAATAATAAGACGAGAATATAGATAACAATCACACAACCAGAGAACGCAAGATTTACGTGGTTTGGTCGGGATGACCTCTCCATGGGAGGGGGTGAGATTTCCACTATTTTCATAGAAGAGATTACAAAGAGGAGAGCTCTCGAAGGAGGCAAAATACACCCTGGAGTACGCCGGCTTCCGTCTCGTAAACAAAATACAGGATGATACTAAACCCTAACCGGGGCGCATAAACTTATACATGTAGAACTGTAATCGGATTCCTATAAAACATAATAGATACAATTACTATATATAGAGTTGCTCTTTTTATATGAAGTTACAGGGAAAGTATTGACACTTGGCTGTAGCTTATGAAAGAAAGCATGGTGAGGAAGATACCAAAGAAACTAACAACATTCTGTTTTTATAATGATGGCAAGCAAACAAAAGACCCATTTACACAGTGTGACTAGAATACACATTCATGTAGTACACGCAAGTCTGCTTTTATACAACTTACAGTTTCCAACACTCCCCCAACTTACAGTGACCCTAAAATATACCTCAAAATTTCAGAGGATAGACAACAACAATATAATAATGCAAGTAACTGTTTTGTCGCTGCTCAACTCTTTAAATAAATGCTTATTGCACGAGATATGATCTTCTCTTCCTTGTAAAATCTGCATCTTCATTGTAACAACGATCAAAATGATATTGATCTTCCTGTCACAGGTTTATACCTTCCTTACTTCAGGTGCTGCCTCTGATGTGCAGTCAAATGAATCATCACAGAAACCGCTACTGCAGAGTTTATATGCCTCAGTTGGTGGAGAGCCTCTGTTCACAAACTGTACTCCAGATTTCACAGGCACACTGGACTACGTTTTCTTTAGCAAAACAGGTGACTTAAAACCAGTTAGCTTCTTGGAAGTTCCAGGTCCCACTTGTGAGAGTATTGTTGGTGGTTTGCCTAACTTCCAGCAGCCAAGCGACCACTTACCCATTGGCGGCGATTTTGATATTATTCATGATTAACATTCCAGTTCCAAAGCCTGATCAGAGAAATGCTAGAATCGGACAATAATTGAGGAACTTTTTGGCACATGCTACGGGTTGCCTCAAGAGTGTTACATATTTTTCGGTAATTAGTAAGAGATATATTTAAGGGACTTCACTTTCTGTACTTGCTAAGGACCACGCCGATGTTTGGACCAGCAATATGAATCGAGCTTTTTGCTATTTATATGGAGCCATGAGTTTTACTTATGATGGTTTCATCACGTTCTTGTGTATAGTTGGATAGTTGTATCGCTTCTCATTTCATTATGATTGTTTGATGAAAAGTCTGATTCTGTGCTTTGATATGTCAATCGCTTGTCCATACTACTAGAAAGTCACGGGCCTTTTGTCCATGCTGTTGTTACTGGCAATGTACATGTTTGTTTAAGCAAATGAATGTAGGGATGCTCTCGCTAGTCATGACTAGTCGTATTTACGGTGGGATTGCCATGGTAGCTTACCTTGTGGGAAGCTCAATGTTTTTTGGATAAGCTCAATGTTTTGTCAATGAAGATCCTTTTGTGTTTACAGGATATGGGAGTTGAGAACATGATTTGATGAGATTCAACGCTCTGCAGTGTTAAACCATGTTAAGATTGAGCTTTTGTTTTGGATGTAGGCGTTTTCTGGTTGGATGATGCCGAAGGATGAGCATTAACTTTACACACTTTTCAATTTATAATAGATTGATTCGGTGTTTGAAGCAAAATATTTAGTGTTCTGGTTTTACTCATCAAACAAATAGGAGGTAAAGTGGATTTTAGCTGTGCATCTGATAGTCTTTCACACAGTTTGCGACATGCCTTTACTCACACTGGTATAACGGGGTTCCCCATGGGGAGATCACACAGTGCAATGCCTTTTCTGGTCTAGGGATCTACTTGCTGACGTCCTTTGGGGCCTCTTTGGACAGTTTTTACATTTTTTTTTTGTCTACCAAAGGGGAGGGGCGAATGGGTTTTTTTTTTTTTTACAAAAACCGACAGCAGTGCACCCCGTTATTCGTAATCTGGGGTAGATGCGTGGAGTCAGACTACTTTCTCTCTTATATTTTTCCTTTCACTCTTACAAATGAAGAACCCTCCCTGCCGAAAGTAAGTGATACTCTAGCGGTTCACATCCTATGTGCCCGGAACATTGTGCCCGGCACATCTCCGCCATACATTGTATCATGAGACCCACAAGTCCAGGGGCAGGTTGTGGTGTTCGAAACAGTGTTCTCCAGGGGCAGGTTGTGGTGTTCGAAACAGTGGCCTTGGTACGGCCATGGTGTGGCCTGGGTGGGACTAGTCACCCTGCCCAGGCCGAAGATCTCCTGACCTGCATGGTTTCTCCGCTCGGGTTTGTGGCACCCCGGTGGTTTGGGGGGAACATGGGGTGGCCTGGGCTGGTGTGCGCCTTCGGGTGCCCTTACCTTAGGGACAGCGACCCCCTACTCCCCCCCCCGGTCCCATGACCTTGTGGTGGCCGGCCCTTGACGCGTCTGTTGAGGCTCCTGTCGCTGTTTGGGCCTCCTAGCCAAGCGGGTGCAGCCTGTCAGTCCCAGCTTGTTGTGGCAACAAGTAGTGAAAATAGGCTGCTCCCTCCCCCCTGTTTATTTAGATGGCCCCTGCGTGGGTTCTACCTTTGTAAACTGACCCCTGCATGGGCCTTTCTGTTCCTCGGGCTAGCTAGGGGTCTGTCCCGGTGAGGGCCCCCGATGATACTCCCCGAGTGTAAGGATTGGTTTCTTGTTTGGAGCTGTTGGGTACGGATGGGTCACGGGTCTTGTACCTGTCTCCCATGTCATGTAATCTTTGGAACCAGGGTTCCACCTTTTGGTGGTCTCCTCATCTATTTACCTGCCTTGCAAAAGGCAATTCCGATGAGACCCACAAGTCAAGGGACTAGATGTTCTGGGACAGAGGTTAGGTACAGAAGATTTGGATCCATAGTCTTGAGCCTCACCCTTTTCTTTATATGTTACAGTTTTTACGAAGAACAGTACCATAATTATCTGAAAAAACAAAGAATAGTACCCATATAAAATTGGTTGCTAGCACATCATTTTTATTTGATATCTTTTAACACTACTACTGGAGGGGGGCATCACAACTGCAATGCAAGGTCTTTTGTATTGCTTCCTCTCTATCTTGTGTATCAACCTGTTTAGAACATGCGACCTGCTCTATGACGAGTAGTAGACTTCACTCCTGAAGTAGCCGGTTAAGTACATTTTCTTTTATGGTGAAACAGTTTGTTGCTTTCAGCATCTCGCGCTTGACATTTAACATTCACTTCCAAATAGAAACGAAAAAAAGCTGAGGTGTAGTTATTGTCCTTGTTGCAACATTATATTATTCAATATTTTTTGATGATGTAACCTTGTTTTAATCGGGAAGCATAAAATGTGTGGGAGAAATGGTTGTGGTGACAAGGAGAGGTTATTATGTAGAAGGAAGTATATGAGGCATTTAGTATAATTACTAGGGTTGTAAATAGGTGTAGGTCAAAAGCATTCACGACACAAAATGATTGTGGATCTTTTTACTTGTTTCTTAATCGCTGGTCACTTGCCAAAGATTTCTCTATTAGGCAGGCTAAAGGGGATATTGTTCACTTGCTTCACCAATCCATTACATTAAGTTGAATGTTGGTAAAATATGGGAATTAGTTTTTGTACTTATTTAGTAAAATATAGTTAATCGGTATGAGAGAGAAAAAATGGAGGAAATACATGTCTTTAGAAGTATATATGTGCAAGGGGAAATTTTAACATAATTTGTTGCACAAGAACTGTGTATAAAATGATTTGTTGATTCAATGCACATAATAGATGACCAAGTTTAATTGTTTGGCATTATTCAACAAATTGAGCTGGCTTTCCTGTAGCTCACTTATGAATAGCAAAGTGACATGTACAAGTAAATAAGAAATCTAAAAGTTATGATAACCAATATATCGATACTTTTTATCTATATTTGAAGAGAGAATAAACAAGCTATCTAGTGGTTATGAAAGAGAGAAAGAGAAGGGAGTTGTGACCTCTTTTTTATTGGGAATCTAATCATATGGAAAACTCATTAAAGTTAGGTGGTTTCATTTTTAATATAATGTGGTTATATTGGTGAGAAATAGGAGAGATAAGCATCCGTGAAAAAAGAGAGAGAGGAAGTAAGGAAGGAAGAGAAAAGTGGCCTAGTGAACATGATAGTTGAGAAGAGACATAGTGGGATTATGTTGATAGCAGTTACATGATAGTATGATATTGTGTGTGTACACACACACACACACACACACACACACACACACACACACACACACACATATATATATATATATATATATAGAGAGAGAGAGAGAGAGATTCATGTTAGAATACACTTGAGTGTACAGATTATGTTGTAAACCTCAATGGTGTTATATATATATATATATATATATATATATATATATATATATATATATATAGAGAGAGAGAGAGAGAGAGAGAGATTCAGGTTAGAATACACTCGAGTGTACAGATCATGTTGTAAACCTCAATGGTGTTTTCCTATCTAGACCATGTTTTTCCACAATCTAATCCATTGTTCTTCATTGTTACAATAATAATAGACCACATACAAAATTTAAGCTCATTTGGATGAGTGTAAGTCATTCATCCAAAGACAACAAAATCAACACACATAACTAATTTGAAATGCATGATTTTTTCCTCCTTTAGATGCATGACCTATAAGTGTCCAAATGAGTTAAAATTTATTGTATAGTATGTTCTTAAGGTATTTAAAAAGATTATCGGTTCAGATTTTTCAAAAAGTTACTGCATCTTTAAAAATAACTTAGGTGTACGGTGCCTCCGGTACACTTGAATGTATACTAGCCTGACTCACACATTCTCTTTCTCTCTCTCTATATATATATATATATATATGTATATGTATATATGTGTGTATATATATACATATACATATACATATAGAGTCAAGCTAGAATACACTTGAGTGTATTCGGAGCAGAATACACTCAAGTAGTTTTTCGTGATGTAATATTTTTTTTCAAAAATCTAATTCGTTGACCTTCTTAAACATCTTGTGAGTAGCTCATACACAATATTTGAGCACATTTGGACATCTATAGGTCATTTATAAAGACCGCAAAAAATATGTATTTCAAATTAGTTTCACGCCTCGATTTTGTTGCCCTTGGATGAGTGACTTACACTCATCCAAATGGGCTCAAAATTTGTATGTAGCCTAGTTATAGTATGACGGTGAAGATCAATAATTTACATTTTGCAAAAAATAGTCTTGATATACAAACACACTTGAGTGTATTCATACATCTGTACACTCAAGTGTATTCTAGCCTGACTCTCTCTCTCTCTCTCTCTCTCTCTCTCTCTCTGTGTGTGTGGGTATGCGTGCACATTCGTGTGTGGGTGCGTGTGCACATTCGTGTGTGTGTGTTCATCTTTAATACACATGCTGGTAGCTTTCTGTTCCATAAATACTTACTTTTTTGGAGTTTTTTTACTTTATACACATACAAGGATGCATTAGTTACATTACATGCATAATAGTGACATTTATAACAGACATATATGTTTCATACTTTTTATTGTGTATTTTGTCTGGTTTTACCTTTCCAGTCAAATAGTTACTTTTTTTGTCCAGATAACTACTTTTCTAACCAATAAGTTACTTTTCAAACTGCAAGGGTAGCAAAAACTTAGTTACCTGGGCGAGCTACGAATGAACCATACACACAATATATATATATATATATATATATATATATATATATATATATATATATATATATATATATATAGTCAGGCTAGTGTACACTCGAGTGTACCAGAGGCACCATACACCTCAATCATTTTAGAAGATACAATAAATTTTTAAAAAATCTAAACCGTTTATCTTCTTAATTATCATAAGAACATACTATATAATAAATTTTAGCTCATTCAGACACTTATAGGTCATGCATCTAAAGGAGGTAAAAATCATATTTTTCAAATTAGTTTTGTTCGTCGATTTTGTTGTCCTTGGATGAGTGACTTACACTCATCCAAATGAGCTCAAATTTTGTATGTGACCTATTATTATTGTAACCATGAAGATCAATGGATTAGATTTTGGAAAAACATGGTCTAGATAGGCAAACGCCATTTGGGTGTACGGCATGATCTGTACACTCGAGTGTATTCTAGCGTGACTCTCTCTCTCTCTCTCTCTCTCTCTCTCTCTCTCTCTCTCTCTCTATATATATATATATATATATATATATATATATATATATATATATATATATATATATATATATATATATATATATATATATATATATATATATATATATATATATATATATATATATATATATATATATATATATAGGCTAGAATACACTCGAGTGTACGGATCACACGAATACACTCAAGTGTGTTGGCATATCAAGACTATTTTTTGCAAAATGTAAATCGTTGATCTTCACCGTCATACTATAACTAGGCTACATACAAATCTTGAACCCATTTGGATGATTGGAAGTCACTCTACCAAGGGAAACAAAATCGACGCGCGAAACTAATTTGAAATGCATAATTTTTGCGATCTTCATAACATGAGCTATACATATCCAAATGTGCTCAAATTTTGCGAATGAATTGTTCACGAGATGTTTAAGAAGATCAACGGATTAGATTTTCAAAAAAAAATATTGCATCATGAAAAACTACTTGAGTGTATTCCCCTCTGGATACACTCGAGTGTATTCTAGCTTGACTCTCTCTCTCTCTCTATATATATATATATAGCTTGAAGCTTTGGAGCTCAATTGGAGGCGGGTTTTATAACTTGAACCCTTGATTTTATTATTGCATTCAATTCCTTATCAATTGGTGATCCTTTCTACATTTCTAAAATTTATCTTGGTTGATTGATGCAACCACCATGGAAATCACAGCAAACTTCATGGGTTTGGAGCTTGATGATGATGACATCATCATAAGCACACACCTCTCCAAATATCTAAGGCAAACAGTTTCAACATAATGGTCCAAACGGTTTCACCAAACCTTTTGGTGACCAAACAGTTCGCAAACTGTTTGGAGGTTCGGGTTCCAAACCGTTTGGAATGGTTGACCGTTTGAGATGGTTGACCGTTTGAAGAAATATGATGTGGTACTTGGATATTGATCCAATGGTTTCAATTGGTTTGATCTTGAAGGTTTCAATTGTGAATGATTCCTTAAATGCAAACCCTAATCGAATAAGTGCTGAATTTTCAATTGATTGAGATGATGTTTTGGGTTGATTGACCCAAACGGTTTCAAAACCGTTTGGGAATCACCCAAACGGTCTCAAGACCGTTTGGAGGTCTACTAAGACCGTTTGGAGGTCTAGGGTTGAGTATGGTTGGGTATTTGAAGATCCAAAGATACCAAATTGAAATGCAATCAATTGTTGATTTGATAATCAATCCAATGATCCAAACCCTAATTGAATGTCATGAATTTTGATGATGGATTGGGCAAACGGTCTCAAGACCATTTGGAGATCATCCAAATGACCTCAAGACCGTTTGGGGGTCATTCAAGACCGTTTGAGGTCAGGTCATATCAGATAATGATGATGGTTCATTGATTTCAATTGAATTGGTTCCACAATGTCAACCATTGATGGTTCCTCAGTTTCAAAACCCTAAGTGATGGTTTCTTGATTATCAACCCTAGATCAATTGGGTTCAAAACCCTAATTGAAGGTCCAATTGAATGGTGACTCAGTGGTTCAATTGAAGAATAAATTGATTGCTCAATTGATAGTTGGTCCATGGATTGGAACCTTGAATCGATTAAGTGTTGAAGCCCCTTTTTGGTCCATTCGGTTTTGAGGAGGTTTGGACCAAACGATCCCAAACCGGTTGAGGCTCAAACGTTTTCAGGTGTTCACTTTAGAAAACGGTTTCAAGTATTCACTTTAGCAAACGGTTTCAAGTAACTACTTTGCTAAACGGTTTCAAACCGTTTGAACTTAATTGGTCAAGACCGTTTGAGGTCTAAGTGACCAAGACTGTTTAAGGTCTAAGTGACTAAGACCTTGTGAGGTTCAAAAGGGTTAAACCATTTGGACACCTAATATGATCAAAGGTCAATTAACTACTTGATTATTAATGATGTAGATCAATGGTGATTTATGAAGGTTAACCCTAACTGTGTGTACATAATTGAAGGGCTAACCTAGTTCAATATTGGAGTAGCTAACATCCTAAAGAGGATGAAAGAGAGAGAAAGAATGAGAGAGATAATTGCTTATATCATGAGCCCTAATTCTCTCATTATGAAACAATATGTAATCAAGGTTTGATGCATAATATGAGATCATGAAATCTTCATTGAAAAGATTGATGTACCTTGAATCTAATTTAGGGAAAAGCTCAGTGAAACCATAATCTAGGGTGATGATGTAACCCTAACTTAGTGTAACAATGTAAGAAGCCCTAATTTAATGGGAATTGTACATCCTAACCCTAATTTGGGTATGAGGTAAGAGAAACCTTACTTGGATGTGAATGGTAAATCTTAATCCCTAAAATGGGGTAAAGGTGCAAACAACCCTAATATAGGGTAGTGATATATATATATATATATATATATATATATATATATATATATATAGAGAGAGAGAGAGAGAGAGAGAGAGTCATGCGAGAATACACTCAAGTGTATCTGGGGCTGAATACACTCAAGTAGTTTTTCATGATGCGATATCATTTTTAAAAATCTAATCCGTTGATCTTCTTAAACATCTTGTGAACAAATCATATATATAAAATTTGAGTCCATTGGACATTTATAGGTCATGTTATAAGGACCACAAAAGAATGCATTTCAAATTAGTTTCCTACATCGATTTTGTTGCCCTCGGATGAGTGACTTACACCCATCCAAATGGGTTCAAAATTTATATGCGACCTAAATATATTATTCCAATGAAGAGCAATGTTTCACATTTTGCAAAGATATAATCTTGATATGCAAACATCACTTGAGTGTAACGTGTGATCTCTACACTCGAGTGTATTCTAGTTTGACTCACTCTCTCTCTCTCTCTCTCTCTCTATATATATATATATATATATATATATAGACACATACACATACAGAGAGAGGGAGAGAGTCATGCTAAAAGATGCTTGAGTGGTAGGGGTCGTATCATACAGTTAAGTGATTTTTACATATCAAGACAGTCTTTTTGAACCCTTCACATTCATTGTTATAACAAATATAAAATATATGAAACTTCAGAGCTGATTTGGATGCTTGTAATACATGTTTAAGGATAATAAATTTAGTGTATGTATCTATACTCATTTTATTCTTAGATGTATGGCTTATAAGTACTCAAATGAATAACCTTTTATATACTCTATTTATAAGAAATTAAAGATGATCCATGACTTAAATTTTCAAAAGGAATGTTGCATAACAAAAATTGTCTTGAGTATACTATGTCTTCAATGCTTGAGTGTATGCTATCCTGATTATATATAGTCCATTTTTGTATTGCATAAAAAACTTTACAAGAGGTCTACATTTCTCTTTGTGGACACAATGAACTTGACTAATGTTGGAAAACTCAAATTCCATCTATAACAAACCAAGTAGTCATGGAGATCCAAGGATTGAGAAAATAGTTTAGCACAAGGTTCTAAAACTTGTAATTACAAAATAAGTTTGTTATTTCCCTCTAAAACGGTCTTATATAAACATCAATTCCATTGTTGAGAACCACATGAGCGATAAGAATTCTTATCATCTTAGAGTATGGGTATGACATTATGTCTACATTCATTACTTGAGAATAGATAAGCATGTGTGTATATTTTTGGGTGTGTCCATAGAGAATAGATACTAAGCTTATCAAAACTCAATTTTCATATTTTATTACCTTTTGAAATTCCTATGATAGATATTTTTAATTACTTTCAAGAAAAGGAACATCAACATATAATTTATTTTCTAGTTGCGTAAGTGTATGTGGAAGAAATGTTGTTTGGTTTTGTTAGAACAATCGTTTTCTTTTAATTGAATGCAAGTTAAAAACACATATGTGTCTATAAGTGTGTTATGTAGCAATGAAAATATTCTGGCACCATCTAGGAGGTCATAGGTCCAAACCCCACTACTGAAAAATTTCATTACAAGTACTTGGATTGTGTAGGGAGTGTGATCCGACAGGGATCCACTCCTTACTTAATTTGAGGAATAAATCCATCTAATCCAAACACACTAATAAGTATGTTGGAATATGTGTATTTCTTTACTTAAATGAATGGTATAAAAGACCAAAGCATAGTAGCGGAAATAAAAATAATGCTATTTTCTATTTTACAAGATACATGTTAGTTAATCGCCCACTAAGGGGCTTACATGAAATTAACATCTTAAAGATCTTAGTTTAGGGAATCCAAGCTATTCAAAGTCTATTTCTCAGAGTCGGATCATTTGGCCAGGTCCATGTCACATGTCAAGTCTTCCATGTTCTTCACCTAGGAGTTGGAAGCATACCCCACAAGAGAAGACAAAATGGAAGTTGTCAGCATAAAAGTTGGTATGAGCATATTAATAGGGATTGAACAACTTTAGGAAAAAGGACCACATATATAACAAGGCTTCCCATCCAAGAAGAAAAAGTACCATCCAAGTAGATATCAAAAGAACATGAATTTCAATTACATGACAAACAACAATTACACTTGCCTTTAAACATAATAAGATGAACCACACAAGCACACATAATGATTGGGCACATAACCCATCAAATATAGTAATCAACCTGCACAGAAGTGAGATAAACATATCAATAGTAAAACTTCAATGGCAGTTAGGGCACATAGCTCAAAACCTGATAGAGTATGCCACATAACCAAACTCCATTGGCATACAAACTGGGATATGGGGCATACAATCCTCCATCCCAATATATATATATATATATATATATATATATATAAAGTGTAGGAGGACTAAAACCTCAGTACATGGCAAGAGGACTAAAAGCTCAGTTCCTAATACTATCACAAAGGAGAATAAAACATCATGGGAATAAAACCAAAAAACCAAAGTATTATATTATTCTAGGGCTAGTGAATCACAAAGCATGCACGAATGTAGAGACAAGTGAAAGTTCAGTCATATTATAGAATGAATGAGATTTACATCACATAAATGGACTATATGAATCATACACCACATAAGTGGTAAAAATAGTTCATATCCACAGTTAGGGTTTCATCATGAAGTGAAGTACATAAAGAGTCAATAAGAATATCCAACAAAAGATTAATATCATCTAATTTACATGAGTTAACATCTTACAGGAGAGAGAAAAGTACATAGGGTAACATGTCCCAAAGGACCAAGAGAGAGAGATAAATATGGGTGATTGCTTAATATGATAATAAGGGACACAACATACATCAAGAGAGGATAAAATTAGTTAATTGCTCAATGTGATATTAAAATGCAACATACATCAAGAGAGGGTAAAATTAGGTCAATTTTCTCAATGTGGATAATAGAATGCAACATACTTCATATCAAGTCTACATATGTCCAAGGTCAACCCTAGGTTCAAGTCAGGGTCTTCAAAATGCCTACTAAAGGCATATATGGAATTAGGGTTAACTTCATTCATTTCATAAACCTTAAAAGCATCTTTTTATTATTAAGATATTAGGTTATCAAAACCATGTGATCTTATAAGTTATACTTTTTAAAGTTTATAGCATATTTTACTTTATTATTTTGACTTATGCATTCTTAATTATGAATTTTGGAAAATCTACTAATTAGAAAATTCCATATAAATCAATTATTTATTAAATTGGGATTAGATTATTAAACTAACACCATTATATGGAGAAAATCCTATGATTTCAAAACATATTTCTTTGACTTATGGATTAATTTTTATGAGTTATCCAAGAAATTGTTGTATACCGATTTATTGATAATATTACATTTGACAATTACTTATATGCCCTTTCATATGATTTAAAATAATATGGAAGGACAAGAGTATCAGTACATTATCTCCTACTATAGTCCACCCAATCAAAATTAGAATTAAAGGCTTGGGAAAACATAAAAGTACATAACGTGCATGACATGATTAAAATTAAGTATGGGGCAAAATTGTAAAATGGAAAGCCATCACTTTTCTCAGACAAAGCGTGAAGAATAGTTGTTGAAGCAGTCATTAATGTAGCTTGAATCCATGAAGGGGAGGGGCAAGCTCAGAACATAGCCATCGAAAAAACCAGAGGCAACTTCCACTACTTCTGGTGAAACCTGGTGGTCACAATGGGTTCGAGAAAAGGGTCTTCAGGTGGCTCGGCCTCCTCCCATGCCTCCCACCATGACTACCTAGAAGCAGTGCTCGTGAAAACCAAATAAACGGAAAAGACAAGAAAAGATGGGAGCGAACATTGTTTTGAATTTGGCATGGAAGCTAATCATGCAAAAAAAGTGAAAGTTCTAGGATCAAAACTCAAGGATAAGTTCGGGTTCGAGAAGGACAATGGAAAGGGGAAAATGAGGATACCGATTTTGGGGCCTATATTGGGTTAGAAGTCATTTTCAAGGGCACTCTTATTGTTTCTGAATGAATTTTTGAGATTCTGAGTTTCGAGCTTGTTGTCGGCCACATGGAGGTAGTAGTTAGAAGACAAGGTTTGGAACTTAGTTCCAAGATTGCGAGATGAAAAAATTGTTGCCAAATGATTTCTCAGGATGTGAAGATGGTCACAGAATCCATGGTTAGAGTTGTGAGGGTCTTAAGGGGCGATAGGGGTATTATGATTCTGATCGGTAAAAAGAAGAAAAATTGGGAGGTGATCTTTCTTAATTAGTTACCAGTATGGCCTAGTTAGGGCTTGATCGATTCAATAAAACTCAGTAAAAGCATCGGAGAAGAGATTGGAGCAAGATATGGAATGACAAGAGAAAGAAATCCAAGGAAATAAAAAGGACATTGTTTAACTTGTTTCCCGTTTGGGACCAAGGTAGATGAAAAAGGCAAAATGGTACAATCGACATCATATGGCTCACAAGAATCATGAACCTAACATTATCATCAGGAAAACCTGACGTTATAGAATAAACTGTTGACTTAGCCAAATACGAGTCATCAATTGCATATGTATATAATTTCATTTATATAATTTTCATTTTTCTTTCAAAGTTAATTTGTGGGTCTAAACAAATTCCACATAATACCAAATTTGAAACATGGGCTAATTTGAGGGTTTACTTTCCAAATATAATACTATTTTTGGGGTAATCTATTATATCATTTAATATTTTATAATTTAAATGACATTTTTTTCTAAATGGAATTAAGGCATCTAAGATTGTTTAATCAATGTGAAATTTGGATCCCAAAATAATTGGGCCCCAAGGATCCCGATTCTTCCATTATATTTGTATTTTGAGATTTCCTTTTATGAGTTCTAAGATAAATATGGTTTATGAACATAACCATTATATTTTTTATAACATTATATCATTAGCACACTTATTTATTATTTAGAGTCCCTTTATCTTAATAATGTTGCCAAAAGGGGTTCCTTATATTATTATGCATAAATTTCCATATTTTACATATTTAACCTATTGAGTCCATTAACTCAAGATGTACTTAAATAATGGTACATTATTCATATTTATGGATATAAACATCAATTGTTATTCTAATTTGTATATCAAGAAACTTATATTTCTTATTATACATATCTCAGCGATTATGTGCATAATAATTAGTAAAGGAAACATATGTGACATATTTTATGAATTTAATTTTATGTTAGCACATAATTAATTTATTATGTTAATATGTGATGTTGATTATAGAACCTTATGCCCTTTAATATTTTATATTTGTTTTCAAATCTAAATATGTAATGACATTACCATTTGGGTTATACATGTTATGTTCATCAATAATATACTTTAAGGCATAACTTTATCCTTGTTTGGTCAAATCTACAGATTCACGCTCACTAACTTCCTAATCATGAAACACATGGTAAGATTCTAGGTTTCAATATGTTACAACACTCCACCCCTTAAATATGATTTTGTCCCTAAAATCCAACAATCCTTATACTACCAACTAACTTCTCTCCATTCGTTAAAAGGTTTAAACTAATAAGACAAATTAAACAACTCTTAAATATATTAGAGTTACATTTACAAATTTTCTAGTTGTGTTTACTTTATTTTGTTTAAGATGTTCACAGGTCATGCACCCAACTAACAGATCATAACCACCTAGGGTTGAGTTTTAGGTCCTTATGTTTCTAACCTAACAAGCCTGAGATTCACACGAGCATCCAAAAAGTAACTGGGTGCAAAAGGGTAGGTCAACTAAACCTTTATCACAAGACACATATTCCTAGTCACCACTTCATAGACAAAACTACGACTTAAGATTTCTATTACAACTAATTCTAGGTTTTATCTTCCAAGAATTCATAAATCTCTTCTTTGTGTCTTAGCTCAAGAAAACATCCATAAGAAAATTCTTTATACATATAATAGTATGATGTAAATAATTTTGACAATAAGAAACCATGTGGTGTTAAACCAAAATGGTGGATAAAAATCAATTTGAGAACCAAGTCACCTTTTTCGTATAGTATCTCCCTTTCAACTACTTTTCTCATCCTCATTACTTATCTCCATCCTAATGTCATATCTCATTTCATCCAGAAAGATATATCCCAACTAAGCAAGGTTATAGGGTAAGAGAACCTAAATCCTAATCACATTAGTGTTTATTAATTAGAATTCTTATATGTACCTTATAGTATTCAACATCTTTCCTTCATCACCTCATGAACAATTTAGATGAAATCTAGTGTAAGCACCACATCTAGGGTTTCCATTAGGGTAAGAGTTCTAACTAGGGAAACAAAATTGAAATATTAAGAATATGACTACCGTGACTCTGATACCATTTTGTAAGGAGTGGGACCCAACATGGGATCCACTCCCTACTTAATTTGAGGAATAAATCCATATATTCCAAACTCACTAATAATTATTCTGGAATAGGTGTATTTTCTTTACTCAAATGAATGGTTTAAAAGACCAAAGTATAGCAAATAAAATAAAAGTAATGACTGTTTTAAATTGTAAGAGATACATATTAGTTAATATCCCATTAAGGGGCTTACATGAAAGTAACATCTTCAAGATCTAATCAAAGGGAATCCAAGATATTTCAAGTTGTCTCCCCAAAGTTGGCTTCACTAGCCAAGTCTGTGTCACATGTCAAGTCTTCCATGTCCTTCACCTAGGGTTTGGAAGCATACCCCACAAGAGAAGAAAAAATGGAAGTTGTCAAAATAAAATCCGATTTGAGCATATTAATAGGGATCGATAAACTCTAGGAAAAAGGACCACAAATATAAAAACACTTCCCATCCAAGAGGAAAAAGTACCATCCAAGTGGATAACAAAAGAGCATAAAATTCTATAAGATGATAAACAACAATTACATTTTCCTCTAAAAAAATAAGATGTGTCACAACAGAATACAAAATGAATTTTGATCACATAACCCAACAACAATATTGATCAACTTGCATGCAAATGTGATAAACATAGAACTAGTGAAAATATGAAGTCAGTGGTGGTTAGGGAACATAACCCAAAACCTGACATAAAATGACATATAACTAAACTCTATTAACACACAAGTCATGGAGCATATGATCCTTCATCCCAATATATAAAAGTGCAAGAGGATTAAAACTTCAATGCATGGTAGTAGGACTAAAACCTCAGTGACTAATAATATCACAAAGGGGAATAAAACCTAGAAACCAAAGCATTATATACTCTAGGGCTACTGAATCATAGAGCATGCATAAATGTAGAGGAAAGTGAAAGTTCAATCATATTACAGAAGCAATGAGATTTCCATCACATAAATGGACATTTTGAAACATACACCACATAACTGGGAAAAATAGTTCATATCCACAATTAGTGTTTCATCATGAAGTAAACTACAATTTGAGTCAATAAGAATATCCAACAAAAGATTCCTATTATCTAGTTCACTTGAGTTAACTTCTCAGAGGAGAGATAAAGTGCATAGGGTAATATGTCCCAGACGATTGAGAGAGATATAACTCTATATGATTCCTCAATATGATAATAAGGGATGCAACATACATAAAGAAAGGATAGGTTAATTTCTCAATGTGCAGGGATAATAGAATGCAAGATAAAATAAGAGAGGGAAAAATAGGTTAATTGCTCAATGTCAATAATAGAATGCAACATACCTCATATCAGGTGTACATATGTCCAAGCTCAACTCTAGGTCCAAGACATGTTCTTCAAAATACATATTATAGGCATATATGGAACTAGGGTTAACTTCACATAGTTGCATAAACCCTAAAAATCATAATTTTATTAATAATTAATTACATTATCAAAACCATATGATCTTACAGGTTATATTTTTCTGAGTTCATAGCATATTTTACTTTATTTTTCTGACTTATTGATTATTAGTTATGAATTTTAGAAAATCTTACCAATTTAGAAAAATCTATAAATATCATATATTTATTTAGTTGGAATTAGGTGATGAAAACTAGTACCATTGGATGGAGAAAAATCCCATGATTTCATAACATATTTTATTTTATTTTTTGATCTATAGATTAATTGTTATGAATTATCTAAGAAACCAATGTTTATTGATTTATTGATAATATTACATTTGGAAATTACTAATATGCCCTCTCAAATGATTTATAATAATATGGAGGGACATGGGCATATCAATACATTATCCCTGACTAAGGTTCACCTGATCAAAATCAGATTAAAGTAGTGGAAAGACATAAAAGTACACAATTGTGTGACAAGATTAAAACTAAATCTGGGGCAAAACTATGAAATGGCAAGTTGTCACCTTTCTTTGAAAAAGCATGAAGAACATTCATTAAAGAAGATTGAGGCAATGAAGGGAAGGGGCAAGTTCAGAGCATAACCATTGGAAAAATCAGAGGCAACTTCCACATACTCCAGCAAAATCAAACAATCACATCGGGCCCAAGAAAAGGGCCTTGAGGCAACTTGGGCCTCCTCTCGTGCCTCCTACTATGGCTGCCGGGAAGATGTGCTCATGAAAACCAAATAAACAGAAAATGCAGGTGATGGTTGGAGAAAAAATGATTTTGGATTTGGAGTGGAAGCTAATCGTGAAGAAAAAGTGAAAGTTCCAAGATCAAAGCTCAAGGATCGGTTCGGATTTGAGAAGAACATTGGAATGGGTAAAAAGAGGATACCAATCTTAGATTCAAATATTGTGCTGGAAGTCCTTCACAAAGGTTCTCTTATTGCTTCTAAATGAATTGTCAAGAGTTTTGAGGCCTGGAGGTCTTTGTCGATCACGTAGAGACAGCAGATGACACATGAGGTTTGGAACTTGGGTCCAATATGGACGAGGGGAAAGGACACTACCAAATGATTTCTAAAGATGTGAACATGGTCGCATAATCCATGGATAGAGCTATGAAGGTCTAAAGGGGCAACAAGGGTAATAGGTCTCTTATCATGAAAGAAGCAGAAAAATTGAGGGAAGTGATCATGCTTAAATAGTTGCCATTATGCCCAACTTAGGGCTTGATCTATTTGGAAAAACTTAGGGAAATAACTAGAGAATATGTCATAGCAAGATGTGGAATGAGAGAGAGAGAGAGAAATCTAACGGAATGGAAAGGATATTGTTTAGTTGGTTTCCCATTTGGGAACCAAGGTAGATGATGAAGGAAAAACAATATTATCGACATCAGACGGATCGAAAGAATTGTGAGCCTAACTATGCAACTAGGAAAATCCAACGTTACAAAATAAATTCCAGACTTAGATAAATCTGAGTCATTAGTTGCATATCTATATAATCTTCTTTAAATAATTTTCATTTCTCTTTCGTAGTTCATTGTGTTGGTATGTATGCCTTAAGAGACAATAATATGATGATTATAGTGGCATATCTTGTAAATGATTTTGTTAATAATAAAGACAATCTTTGTCTATATGTTTGTTCAATTTTGAGATAAAGTTATAACATGATAGATGTCTAAAGAATCATGTTAGTCAATGACGTATGTCTTCAGGTCGAGGACCTAAATAGTGTGATCAAATGTATGATAAGAGTACACACATTCTTGTTATGTCCCGAGTCGGATGTCATTGTGGAAGAAAATAGACAAAAATAATACATAAGACTAGAGTGTATGTTAATTTTTTATAAAATCTCATTAGTCATGATATGTGATATCAAACCAAACACATAAGTACTTGTTAGATAATAGTGTACTAAACATGCCCACCTTGAGAGTGATACATGGACACCATTGAATGGTAGTCAGAATAGACTCTCATAGTGATAGTGGTGATTGTGTCTCTTAAACCTAAAGTCACTAACACACATCACATGTCATTTGATGTACTTTGACACCATCCAATGTGACCATGAATACGGGTTACCATAAAGATGATGCTTGGATACATTGTGACACATGGAGATTGACTGTGAGTGATGTAGATGGAATTTGTCCCTCCTATCAGAGTTGATCTCTTGGACACTTGATAAGTGATGCTGAGAAATGTGTGACCATACTCATGTGAATCAATATATGATATGTGATATCACAAACATCTCAGACAGTCTGTTCTTGTTCAAGGAACATAGATTGAATGTTGAGAGGATGACGTTTCCATGCCTCAAGTTCATTCTCGATATCAGGGACAAATGAACTATATTATCACTATAACACTGATCACCAAACTGTAGGTTGAATTTGATATCCAACTTTCCAATTACTCTGGTAACAATGACATGTTGCTAGATACCGCTCATTACTTGTGACATCATAAATTGGTTATGGACATTCACTACCAACATAATTTGAGACCTATAGGGTCATACACATAGGATACACCTGGAATAAGAGTTTACCCATGAATAAGGTTTAACTTGGTTATTAAATAGTTTGGGTATTCAATTTAAACAACATGGGATGAACATTGAATGACTAAGAATGTGAGTCGACCGACTCAACTGTCAAGTCAACTTAAACTACATTGGCTAAACATGGACTAAATTGGAAGGTGAATTGACCAGTTTAGAATGTGAATCGACCATTTTTAAACTAGTCAGTTCAAAATGTGAATTGTCTGATTGAACAATCAATCAGACTGAATCAAGGATTGATGCTGACGTCATGTTGTGCATTAATCATCACATTGAAAGCCAATATGTTTGCAAATAGAAAATATAGTGAACCAACCAATTTGAGTGTTGAGTCGATTCATTCACACACAAACTGACTGATCCAAATGTGAACTGAATGATTTGTGATTCTCTATTGCAAAAAATTCATGAAAATATGTCTCTTTGACTATAGTTTGATGTAGAAACCCTGACCCTGATCCTCCTATAAATGGGGGTTAGTCAAGCCTTTCAAAAGACACAACTAAAGATGACAAACATTGTCCTCTCATAGTTGTAGTAATGTGATATCCTGAGAAATTCTTACCCATAAAAGGGAGAGACATCAAGGTAGAACAAGCCAACACTAGCACATTGATATCAAATGAATAACTCCTTCATGTCAGTTCTAGAAGAATGACATGAGTCTTTGGTGGTCCGTGTGGACTACATAGAGGTATGGAGTTTGTTTCCATCACACTAGGAGGACGTTGCCAAGTGCCATTTGTGGTGCTACTCCAAGAGGCCCCACTGACAACACTTAGGGTGCTTTTCGAGAAAGAAGCACGTCATTGTGAGGATTTCCCTTGGACTTCACAGACCTTCGTTCCCATTCATAGTTAATGATGAGATCCACTGGTCATGAGGAATATGGCAAGAAATTTTTTGCTTCCTCCACCATCTCTGATGTCATATTTCCTATAGTGTTATCAGAGCCACATCAATTTACCATGTCTTGGGATTTAATCAATATGATTGGTTTTTGGTTATATCAATTATTTGTTACATTCAATGTGAATATGTAAATGATTAATGTGCATATATGATTAAATACCATATATGCTAGGGAATGTCCCCTGGATCCTATATATATGATATATATATACATATATATATGTATATGTATATGTATATGTATATGTATATATATATATATATATATATATATATATATATGCGTCGTCTTGAAATTATTTTGATGGTGGATGTAAGTATGGTTATGGAAAATACCCTTGTATATGCATGCATGATTGAATGGTTTTATTCTTGCCTCTTAAATTTGGTTTGCATAGTGAGCCTCTCTCTCTCTTTCCGTATGTAAGTTAATACTTTCCTCCCTGTGCTCCTCTAAAATGTAACCTGAGGTTTTACTTTTACAATGTAATAAATGAATAGGAATAGAATATATTTAATTTATGTTTCAGTAAGAGAAGGCATTTTGCACCAGGCGAGCCGACTGAATGGGTTGTCGAGTTGATCGACTAGAGGACTAAGGAGGCCTTATGATAGGAGGAGTCAATCGATCGATTAGAGGCCCTACCAATTGACTGGAGGAGTCTAGACACTACTTGAGATAGGTGATAGTCGACCGATCCAAGAATACCACTCGATGAACCAAGAGGCCAACCGATCATTTCAATGGTTCAGTTGACTGATCGGGCTGGTTCCAGTATAAAATTTCTACAAGAATAGGTTTCTACATATGATGTGGACCTTGGGAGTTAGTAATTCTTTTTGCCTCTATATAATTGCATTAGTGTGGCCATAATCATCACTCGTATTTTATGATTGCATGTTTTATTTGTGGATATAGTACATATATGATACATATTATAAAATGTGGTGATTGGATATGTATATGTAGTTATATATAATTAAATCCCCCAGGAAAGTATTAAGTTTTAGATGCTTTCCATAAGCAGCACACTTGAAAAACTTAATCGACTGAGCATGGGCATGCCAAGGATGGTGTGTCATCTATATCATGAAAGTGTGATGGTAGTTATGTTGGCCTGCCAAGCAGGGTGCATTACTATCATGTTGGCTTTTGGGTCAGGCTTAACTAGGTGACCTTAATGAGATTAAGTTCCTAGAAGCATAGAGCTGAGATATGTCAAGGAGTTGTACATACCATATATTCAAGAATTGCATGAGATGCAATTGGAAAATGTTGCCTACCTTAATAATTGGTTACATACGATGGTTTTGGTTGGGTAATAACTTAATTTTTTTGGATCTTGACTCACTATAAGGTTGCACATTGTAATCTTTTGAATTGATAGTGAGGGCTATCAATTTGAACAAAATAGTGGGAGAGATAATAAAAAATCCTAATTAATGTCATCAATTTTTCTTTTAATCAAATCAAATCATGAGTGTTTTGAAAAATTGCATATTTCTTTTATAGAAACTAATGGAAAACAACAACATGTTTTCATTGTGACTAGTCCTTGATAAGGACAAGTTAAATTAAAATAAATTCCATGACTGATTCAAGACATTTAGAATTATTCTCACACAATAACTCAAGATCTATGTCCTAGAGATACTAGTTCCGGATGAACCCGCTCCCATTGTGCCTAGGCTAAAAGGGATTTTTACAAGAATCATACGATGGTGCCGTAGATGTCAAGTAGTTGATGTTGTGCTCAATGAACTATGAGTTGTAGAGACAACATGATAACATGGATGGTTATTGATATAGTAACACATCTTAAGAACATGTACTAAGATTAGGCAAGACAAGAGAGATATGATGTCTCTAAGGCATTATTCAAGTGCAATGTGGCTAAAGGAGATCCAGTAGGTCCTTATGTGCTAAAGTTGATTGGGTATGTGGAGAACCTTGCTAGACTGACATTTCACTTAGGCCAAGAGTTAGCCACAACTGTGATTCTACAGTCACTGCTGGAATATACAACTAGTTTGTCATGAACTACAACATGAATGATTTTGACAAGCTGTTGTCAGAATTACTTGGCATGTTGAGAACAACTGGTGAAAATGAAGAAAGACAAACCCAAATATGTGATGATGATCAACATAGGCAAAGGGATGTCCAAGGGAAAAGGAAAAGATAAGAAGAGTTCTAAAGCTAGCCAAAAACTCAAGACTTCTAAAGTGAATGCTAAGGGAGGGGTTAATAAGGGGGACATTTGTCTCCATTGTCACCAGGTTGGACACTAGAAGAGAAATTTCCATATCTACCCGGAGGAACTAAGGAAGAAGAAGGAGGGTATAGAGACCTCCACTTCAAGTATATACATTACTGAGATAAATATGTCTACTTCTTCATCTTGGTTACTAGATACAAGATGTGGATCTCACATATGTTCAAATGTGCATGATCTAAAAAGAAGTAAGCCTTAATGAAAGGACAAGATCAAAGTGCACATTGTAAATGGAGAAAGAGTTGTTTCCACTACTATTGGAACCTATCATTTATCTCGGTCTATTAGGCTTGTATAGAGTTAGAGATCTGCTATTTTGTACATGCCATTAATTGAATCACCATTCATGTATCTTTGATGGACCATAATGGATATGAATTTTATATAAAGAATGGTTAATGTTCTATTTCTAAAGATGAGATCTTTTATGGAAATGCCTCAATGTCCTATGGTATTTACTTATTAGATCTAGAGACAAATGTTTATTTTATATATACTAAAAGATTAACACTATATAACTCAAACAAAACATACTTTTGAAATTTTCGTCTAGGGCACATCAATGAGAAACACATTTCTAGACTCCATAAAGATAAATATCTAGAATCTTTTGACCTCAAATTAATAGAGACATGCAAATGTTGTTTGTTGGGAAAGATAACAAAACACTTTCACTGGTAACAATGTGAGAGCAAGTGATCTATTAGGACTTGTATATACTATTGTATGTGACCTTTTCGAATAAATGCTAGAGTTGGTAACCAATAGTTCATTACCTTTACCGTTGACTTCAATAGGTATGGATATGTGTACTGAATGAAACATAAGTAAGAAACCCTTGAAAGGTTCAAGGACTTCATGAATGAAGTACAAAACCAACTTGTTAGAAGTATTAAAGTACTTCATTCTGATCAAGGTGGAGAGTACTTAAGCCAAGATTTTGAGGATATTTTGTGATATTTTGTTATCATATAACAATGGACTCTACCTAGAATACAACATCATAACAATTTATCATAAAGAAGGAACCGTACATTACTAGATATGGTGCATCAATGATGAGTTTTTCTAGTCTTCTAATTACCATTTGGGGATATGCTCTAGAAACTGCAACATTTACACTTAACCACCGTAACAACCCCTCCCCCTATTATCATCAATTAAGATGGACCGAGATGGCAAGGGCCATTATCTAAGTTCCAGGATAAAGATTTAGCAAATAACCAATAATAATAAAAAATTCATCGAATAAAAAAGAGTTTAATAACATTATGAAGATATAATCTCTTATAGGGAGTTACATGGAATGGAAAAAGAATGTTTGCAACATAAAGTAAACCTAGCTATCTATAATCCTCTAGGGTAACTTTAATCATCTTTTCTTTTTGTTGCCTTCTTCTCTATATGTCCATCTTTCTGATTAATTACAATTTAACCTAAAACAACATGAAACAAAAACATGTTCAGTATATCAAGATATACTGAGCGTGTGGGTGAAACAAAATATATGCATGTAGATGTAACAACATAATCATCCATAGTAGCAATTATCAATACAAAATTGAACATGCATTTTCTTTTCTAACTTCTCAACCATCATCCTTTCACACTCTGTGGTGTGCCCTTTCTTTAGGGTTTTTTATGGGGAACCCTCTCTTTAGGGTTTGGTCCCTACAGTGGACTTCTCAAAACCTTAATTTTTGGGCTTGGTTTTATACCAACCTTGCTTTCCAGGCTTGGCTTGCTGTGACCTTCCTTTCTGGACTTGATCACCAGTCATTCCCACAATGAATTCTTTCACCCCATGCTCTCTAACTCACCAAAGATAACTATCTACGGTAAGAGCAAGTTATATTTATATAAGATGATACTCATAGGGGCCTTATAGATTGTTGGATTTAAATAAACAATCAAGCAACTTAATTTCAATCTATTCAGGAAACTTTATAAAACCATGGAAGTCGATAAAGTGAGTATTCATAGGCGTAACCACATACCTCTCTTTAGACATGACTTAACTTCTGAGTAAATAAGAGCAGATGCAACCAATCAAGCAATCACCCTGTAATTAATGCATAACATTCAAGTATTACTATTGTGCTCACAAAATATCCATTAAGATTGACTTGGGCTCTAAGTTAGGGTTTTGGGGTCAAATTAGGGTTTGATTAGAATTAGGCTTCCAAAACCCCACTTATCATATTTTAAGGATTTTCAACTTAGGAAACACTAATTTTGACATCATGTGAACTTTTCACTTAGATTAGATCCAAGATGTTCTTTTTATCCAATTAACTCAGACTTTATCCATTATGATCAATTAATCAAGTTATACTCATCAAATTGATTAATCGTACGGAATTAGGGTGTATATGTATGAAATTACATTAATGATTGCATCATTATACACTTTTGGAATTTGAGTGGAAATTAGACCATGGAACCAATTTTATTGGATTCCTTGTATTTTTCTAATCAAAGTCATATATATAGGTTAGTTTTGGACTTACCAACTAACTCCTAGAAATATTGCAATTTAAATCATTTTGAACCAATCAGAGCCTGCCACATAGGTGGATGACTAGGAAAAGGAGCACTCGTGGGGCCATGTCTGAGCCAATAATCTCACCCTCTATTAGTGGCATGGGCTCGCATGGCTAGATGAGAAAAGATGTAAAAAGGTGAGAATGACCTTACCTCTCAGAAGCGGGATGAGGGCATGACCAAAGTTTTGTCCTCGGTCATCTTCCACCTCTACTGCTTTCTTCTGCACAAATAGGGAGTCAACCAAGTGGTCGACTTTGAGCTTCAGGCCTCCTGAGAAACAATTGAAGGTTCCACTCTCTTTGCCACACCTAATCAAACTTGCAGGTGATGGTTGATTGTCTAGTGATGACCGATATAAGGAGAATGAGAAGAAGGTCCCTCAGTGGGGTACATTGATGAAATGAGGGACAAGATAGGGTGTTAGTTAGGAATTGGAGGTAGGGAAAAGATTATCAAGTCATGCATATCTTGTAGAGGATGTTGTGTTCTCGTAGGGGGGTTACTACCCCTTAATGTAGCTATGGCCTCAAGGGATGTACCACTACTGAGTTGGCGATTTGGATAAAGCTATTATAGTCTTCCAAAGTGGGTGAAACCAGGGGTTATCAGACTTGGGATCATCCTCCAAATTAAAAGGAAGGATTTTTGAGCATTCACATGGGTGAGAGGAAATTGAGAAGGAAAAGAATAAATCTTATTCTGAGTTTTTCTTTCTATTTCAGGGAACATGACGATCCCTGTGTCATCGGATCCTGATCTGACAACCAATAGATCACGCGAGTGTTAAAGGACCAAGCCCTATGATTTCCAAATCCGATTTATACTGTGACACTTAATATATTGATTACTAATACCTTTCATTTTAGGAAAACTTAATCAATTGATAAATCTCTCTTCCTTTGATAAATTGATCCCAAATTTTAAAAGAAATTTAATAATTAAATCTCAATGTGGGAAAGATTCTGTGGCAAAATTCAAAAGTTAAATACCCTTTTATTTCCCCTTAAACAATTTCTTTATTTGATTTATTTAAGGATCAAACAACTCCTTTTCTTACCCAAACTTGGCAAGAGTTCTTATTTTGGTATTGGTCATTAAGTACAATTTAGGATCCAAATATGCCTATGGATTATCTTCAACATATATTTTCTAGAAATTCCCAAACAATTCCTTTATTTAATCACACATTGTCCATTACTTTTACAAATTCCATTATTATTGAATTTTCCAATTTTTATCTGTCTAATAATTATTAATGGATTAGTGGAAAGGGTAAAACACACAAATCCCTTGTCCAAGGGAAAATTGCATTCTCAAACTAAAACTTGCAAACAAGACATGAACCTTTCTAGTATATCCTTAACAATCCATTATTTGCATTCAAATATATATAAAAATACATGAAAAAACCCAGGTTATGACATCCTTTCCCTCTTATAAGAATGTTGCCCAAAAAATTTGACTAGTAATCCAAATAGTTGGGATGAGACTTTTACATGTCTATCTTTGGCTCCCATGTGGCTTCATCCTCACCATGGTGGTTCCAAAGAACCTTTACCATATCAGTCTTTTTTATTCCTTAGATCATAACATTGGAGTCTCCTCACAGGTGACTTGGTATGACAATCTCCCTTGTAGTTCTATAGGTTTGATGTTCAATACATGGGAAGGATCCTTCACATAGCGCTTCAGATTGGACTAGTGCATCATGCTATATTGTGGCAGTTTATCTATATGTTAATTGGCCTTGCTAATCTGTTCTAGAACCTCGAACAGAACCACATATTAGTGACTCAATTTTCCTTTGTGTTTAGTTATAGCTTGGTGGGTTCATATTTTCATAAAAACATGACCTCCTACAGTAAAGTGCAATTCTATTCTCTTTGCATCAACATATGAATTCTATTGATCCTTTTCTCTCTTTAGCCTTTGATTGATCAAAGAAAATTTATTAGCATATAACTGTAGTTCCTCTGACCTAAGCAAGGTCCTCTCACTATCATCATCCCAGTGAAGCAGTGACAGACACGACCTCCCATAAAGATCTTCATATGGAGGTATCCTAATATTGTCTTGATTACTGTTGTTGTAGGAAACATTAGTTAAGGGTAGGTATTGTTCCCGTGATCCTCCCCAATATATCACACATGCTCTCAAATGATCTCCCAGGGTAATAATTATATGTTCTGACTGACCATTAGTTTAGAGGTGATAGGTTGTGTTGAATTTCAACCTTGTATTGAGTTCATCTTGGACTTGTTTCCACAACTTTGAGGTGAACTTGGGATCATGATTAGAGATAACTGAACTCAGAACACCATGTAAACAAACTATCTCTCTAATGTGAAGCTCAACTAATTATGACACCTCAAAAGTAATCTTCAGGGCAAGGAAGTGTGTTGACTTGGTTAGGTGGTCCACCATGACCCATATCTCATCATGCCCCTTTCTTGTCTTAGGAATACCCACCACAAAATCCATGGGGATCTAGTCCCACTTCCAATCAGGAATCTCAATCAGTTGCAGTAACCCACTGGGTCACTGTTGGTCAACCTTCACCATATGGTATGAAAGACAACTAGCCACATACAAGGATATGTTTGACATCATCGTTGACCACCAAAAGTACTATTTTAGGTCTTTGACCATTTTAGTAATATTGGGGTGTACATTATACTTCGATCCATGAGGCTCTTGCAAGATGTGAGCCTTCAAAGGTGAATCTTCAGGAACCCAAAATATGATTTTTATATCAGACTCCACCATCCACACCCACTGAGAGGTGTGTTTGAGGCTTCACCATCAAACCCTACATATTTTATAGCTCTAGACTGACTACTAGGTTGCTATAAGCTCGATCAATAGGTCAGGCTTGATCTAGATGTTGGCCATCCATATTAGATCTACCAAAGTCTATGAAGTACATCTTGTAAATTTTTCTAGTCTCCTTCACTGGTTAACCAAACTAGCTACACAACTGAGATGTTTTTGACTACGTGCATCGACTACCACATTGGCCTTACTAGGATGGTAGGCTATGGTGAAATCAAAATTCTTCAAGAATTCCATACAACATTACTGTCATAATTTTAGGTGACTGGAAGCAAAGGCAACAACATGCTCATTTTGATCTAACACACATCTTAAGCCCATCTTTATGCGTCAGTGAAGATGAAAAATCTATCATTACCCTAGGGTATGGTCAAAATGGGCACAGAGGTAAGCTTTTCCTTTAACTCCTAGATACATGCTCCACATAGATTGGACCAAACAAACTTCTCATCCTTTGGAGTGAGCTTGGTGAGGGGAAAAGTAGTCTTTGATAAATCCTTGATGAATTTCTGGTAATACCCAGCCAATCCCAGGAAATTGCAAATCTCAGATGGGTTTTTTGGGTTTAGCCATTCTCAAATGACCGCTACTTTGGCAGGGTCCACCGATATGGTTACTCTAGATATAATGGGCCGAGGGACCATAAGTCAGTCTACTCAAAACTTGCATTTTGAGAATTTCCCACATAACTTCTGCTTTCTCAGGATATCAAGGACCTTCATTAGGTGTGTTGGTATGTATGCATAGAGAGCCAATCATACGTGATTGTAATGGGACATTACATATCTGATTTTGATAATGATAAAGGTAATTTCATCTATTATGTTTGTCTCAATCATGAGATGATGACACATACATAGTATATGTCTAAAGAATGAAGTTACTCAATGACATAAGTCTTTAGGTTAATGACCTGAACAATGAGATCATATGCATTATAAGAGTACATACCTTCTTTTTATGTCCCTAATGGATGTTACTGTGGAAGCAAAATAGACAATAATAATACATAAGACTACAATGTGGGTTGACTGATGATAGAGTCTCATTAGTCATGATATGTGATATCAAGTCAAACACATTGGTACATGTTAGAGAACAATCAATCGGATAAACCCACCATGAGAGTGATACATGGAAACAATGGGCGGTGGTCAGAATCAACTCTCATAGTGATAGTGGTGATTGTGGATCTTAGACCTGAAGTCACTACACTCATAACATGTCATTTAAAGTATTTTGACATCATCAAACATAACCTTGAATAAGGCTCACCATAAAGGTGGTGATTGGGTATGTTGTGATACATGATGATTGAGTGTGACTGATCTAGATAGGATCTGTCCCTCCTCTAAGAAATTGATGTCCCAGACACTTGATAAGCAAGACTGAGAAATTTATGGTCATACTCATATGACTCAATATGTGATATATGAGCTCATATGCATCTGAAATAGTCTACTCTAGTTGAAGGAACATGGAATAAAAGTTGGAAGGATGATAATTCTGTAGGGAAATACAACATCAGAGAGGCAGTGGAAACAAAAATTTTATTAACATATTTCCCATTAACTAGTAGATCACATCAATAACTATGTAATTGGAAGGATGGTTTCATGAAGACATATATGGTCCTAGAGCAAGTCCAACAACAATCCTCGTCGATGTAGATGGACACTCTATCTTAGACGGTGTATGTGTAGCTACTAGTCACATTTAGACTCATCTGACTACTCCTCCATAGAAAACAGACTTAGACAATTGCTACAGTGGCTCCTCAGATCTCGCTACAGACTACGAGTTGATGTTGCCCTCCTAACAACACCTAAAGGACTCTTGTCTCTAGAGTAGTCCACATGGACCAACTAGAACTCCTATCATCCTGCTAGAAAAAATAGGAAGGAGTTGTCCCTCCCATTGGTGTACTAGTCACCAACATACTCTCCATAACAATGATCCTCAGTAGTTTCTCTCCCATGGCTATCCCTCCCTAATCAGGTAGGACTTGCCTGGGCTCTCGTGGTTACCACAACCAGAGAGGAGAACAATTGTCAGAGCAATTGATTCTCAATTGTTTGTGTAGTAGTTGTGCTATGGGAAGCCTCTAGTATCCCTCTATATATAGGAGGGGTTAGGGTCAAGGTTCCCAATCCCCAGCTAATGCGGGACTAAAGTGGGAGTGGAAAGGACCGGAAGATCTTGAATTTTTGCAACAATTTTAGAAGTTTCACAACTTGCGTGTGCTAAAATAGTCATCTCGCCCAGTGAGACAGTCATTTCTCTAAGTGAAATAGTCCTCTGGGATGTGAGGCAGTCGTCTCGCTAAGCAAGATAGACATTTCACGCTTTCCTATTTAGATATGAATTGGCAAATCATTTCCTAATCAATGACACACATTAATTTACTTGCACCCCAAGTACGTGCAATTAAAATGTGTTTGAGAAAACTCCAGAACCTTCATATGTCCCGAATGGGCCGTCTCACTCACCCAGATGGTTGTCTAGTGAGTTTGAGTTGAGATGATTGGTTCAACAACTTGAACCGATCAATTCATAGGGAAAAACTAAGCCAATTCGATTTTTGATCTGCCTAACAACCCAAATGGCCATCTCAACACTTGAGATGCCCGTCTAGTTTCCCAAATGACTGTCTCACTCAGTGAGATGGTCATTTGACAGTTTAGTCAGCCAATCCATTGATCTTTGCATGAATTGAGTATCTAAACACTTTTAGCAATCAATCCAATTGTTATTCAAGATTCAACTCTTCTTCGAGATGAGTTCCTATATGTGTGTGTCTCTATATGTCCCATATCACGTTGGAAGTGAATGTCCATAACAACTTATGACATCACAAGCAAAGAGATATACTCTTAACATCCGTATGATCTCATTCTTCCAAGTCATGTATTTTGGGACATATGCCATTGAGTAATATCATTCTCTAGACATTTATTATATAATTCATTATCTCATAACTAAATATAAAAAATAAATTGGAAGCTTTCCTTTGTTGTTATCAAATCAGGTATCTAATGCCATATATCAATCATCATATGATTGGCTCTTTGAGCATACATACCAGCATACTCCCACTTGCACTTAGAGCCAATCACCCACAAATCTCATCCCAAGTGACTTAACATGACCTTCATGCAGCAAGTGCTTTTATAATTGGTTTAGCAACGTTTGCCTTAAGTCAATATTTTGCAATTTTTACATCTCTTTTCCGTACGACTACTCGTATGAGATGCAAGTGGCATAGTATTCTATCTGAGATTCTCAACCAAACTATTAGCTCCATTGTTGTCATCAATATTTCTACAGTGTCATCAATGGTTGGAACCTCACACAAGTTCACCCATATGAACATCTTGATCCATACAATATCCTTTGTTGTATTCAAAACACAGAGATACTTGACTTCTTTTGTAGACTAGAACAATTGTCATTAGCTCAAAATCCTTTCTAGCTTCCAATTCTCATTTAATGTCAAACACTACTGTGATCATTTTGTCTGTTTGGAATCTTGCATAGGTGTAACTCTTTACACCCAACTCTTCCTTATTACCATAACCAAGAAATCAATCCTATTAATGCTTCACAAGTGCTTAAGGATGTTCTATATGGTATTCCAGTAACTTTCATTGGTATCTTACATATACCCTCTTGTCATGTCCAATAAATACGAGATTGCTAGGTTGGTATATATATGTCGTCTCATCATGTCAAATACATATGAGATGATTGGATATCCTCTCATCATGTCTAATACATACGAGATAATGGGATTGCATTCAAGATAGATCCAATTGTGAATGCACATGGCATCTATCCATGTGTTCTTATTCCTCATAAGAACCAGGACACTAGGCTCCTAAGAGACTAACTCCATGGAATATGGACATGTTTTCTCTCATTGAGTCTTGCATGTTGAACATCTTACCAATGTTTGTGATCCTACTTAGGTCAAGAAGATTTCCATATCTATTTCTATAGACCTCGATCCCTATCACATAGGATGCTTCAACTAAACCTTTCATATAGAAAGTACTTTCCTTTCCAGGTTTTAACATTTGCAAGATAAGGACGTCATTCCCCATAATTATGTAGAATATTAATATGCTCCCATTAAATATTTTGTAATAAAAAATTCCATCTTCATTTTGACTCAAGTCACACCCTTGGACTATATTGTCAAATAGAAGATTCCAATTTTGAGATGCTTGCTTCAATTCATAGATTGACCTTTGTAGCTTATAGACTTTATTTGCATTAATGGAATTATAAAACCATTAGGTTGTGTCATGTACACATCCTTTTAATTATTCCAATTATGGAATGAAGTTTTAACATCCATATACCAAATCTCATAGTCATACTAAGTTGAAACAACATGTAAGATCCATATATTTTTAACCTTGGTAACTGGTGAAAGACTTCATCATGTTCAACACCGTGAACTAGTTTTAAACTCTTTTGCAACCAATCTACCCTTCCATGTTGGTATCCTTTCATAGACCCAAATGCACCCTATGGGTTTTACCGCTTCAATTGGATCCACCAAGGTCATACCTTGTTGGTTTACACAGAGTCCATTATTGATCTCATGGCCTCAAGCCATTTCTCAGATTTTGATCCCTCAATAGTTTCTAGGTAGTTTGTGGACTCATCACTATGATCAACTCACTGCCTTCTTGAGTTATAAGATAACATAATCTTTCAAACTCAAGGCGTGTTCTATTGGAACTATGAGCTCTATGTTTACTTAAGGAACTTGAGATTCCACAACATCTTGTGATTCTTCGTGTTCCTATTATACCTCTTTAGGTTCTATGTTTTCTTGTTTATCTCAAACATTTTGAGTTCTATTTTTAATCCCACTGATTCCTTTGGAACTAAGTTCCCTATTAGGAATACAACCATACAAACTAAAAACACTTTGTTGTCAGATTGGGATAAGAGTAGTATTTAACAAGATACCATTTATGTGATTTATCGATAAAGCTTTTAAGAAACAATTTTCTTATATAATCCTTCAATCCTAATCACTACAAAAAGACTCACTGGGACTCCTCCCATGCCATATCTCATATGGTGTATTTTGAACCAATTTGGATGGTACATTGTTTTAGTGTAAATTATGTGCCCAAAAGAAATTGTAAGATTAGCTAGATTTTATTGATAATCTCACCATGATCTAACAGGGTGTCATACCTTCTGTCTAACACATCAATATGTTTCAGATGGAGTTCATTATGATACATCACCACAATCTCTTTAAAAAATTCTCATACTATTGGTTAAAATATTCCAACATTGATCACATCAATGTATCTTAATACTTTATCAAGTGAGTTATGCACTTCATTCAGATTCTCCTTGAACACTTCAAGAGATTCATACTTGTATTTCATTAAATACAAATACCTACTAATTACATCACTAAATATAATGAAGTACTTGTAACTGCCTTTAGCATTCATTCAAAAAAGGTCGATGTACATCAATATGTACTACTCCTAATGGAATGGTCCAGCTCCCACTACATCTAGTGAAGATCCTTTTAACATATTGCACAAAAAATAAGACATGCATGTCTCTATTAGTTCAATAAACAAAAGAGTCTAGATAACCATCATATGTATTCTAGAGATACATTTCTCATTTATGTGCTCTAGACGATAGTGCTATAGGTATTCAATTTGTTTGAGTTATCAAGTCATTCATTATATGTGTCATGCACATTTGTCTTTACAACTATCAAGTATAGTTTGTGAGACATATGTCATTTCCATAAAAGATCATATCTTTTAAAATGAAACATAATGTTTTTTCTCATACAAGACATATGATGTTTTCATTAATGGAAAGTACATAATAGCAATTCACAAATTGTATTATGTGCCCATGAATGACAACTCCCAGCTAGAAAGGTAACAACCCTTGCTCCGCACAATTCTAGTTTACTTCTTCTTAGGTCCTGATCTGGAGATCTCTATCTCTATCTTCTTCCCGAGATCCTCTTTGAAGAGGATAATTCCTTTCCAATGTCCAAACAAGTGACAATGGGTACACTTTATCCTTTAAGTGAAAAGGACAAATTCCTTTTACACTGACCCTTCTCCATATATTGAGTGTAGAAGACCTGGGATTTAGCTTAGCCTCAGAACACTTCTTTGCCTTGATTTTGCCCTAGTACTCACTTCTGCTGATCACCATCACCGATTTGTCCTTATTCTTCCTTGCTTTGGCATCATCATGCCAAGCATTTCATAAACTGCTATATGATTCATGCAACACTTGCATAATCATATTCATGGTCAACTCTTGATCTAAGAGAAATCCCAATCATTCCACATGTCCAATCATATTGAGCACATCAGGTTCTACTGGACCTCTCTTTGTCAGTTTGCACTCAAATTATACCTTGTTTGCTTTACATGATTCTTAAGATATGTTACCATCTCGAGAATGTCCATGCATTCATGTTGCTCATGCAACTTATAGTTCATACAACATATAATTAGGTATTCAAATGTCTATGGCATCATTGGCATGCTTCCAATAAGCATCCATTTAGCCTTAGGCACATTTGGAGTGGGTTCCTGTTACAACCCCAACTTTTGGGTTCATTTGGTGAGAAATGTGATTTCTCATATTAAATATATTTGAACAAATAAAGATATAATTTGTTTTGAATAAATGGATTTCGTTTACAATAGCCTTGACGATTGTTTTGTGGGCTTTATTGGCTATTGGGCCCAATAATAAGGAAAAGACATAAGGAACACCATTATTAATAAGAAATGGAGAAAAGAAAAATGTAGAAACCTCTAGAAGGCAAAAGTATGTAATCCAAAGGTGGATTTCATGCCTCTTGGGTTCCTTGGGGTCCGAGGAGTCCAAAGTTACAAAGATAATGCAAAAAGAAAAGAAAAGATCAATTAAATATTTCTTTATTAAGAAAGAAATTGAAAACAAAGATAAAATGTGGAAAATAAGTGGAAAGAGGCATACTTGAGTTATCTTTGGTGGAGTTTTGTATACATGAGGTTTATAATATTAAAATGAATGCTAGTGAGGAAAATAAAAAGAAAGATAAAGAGAAATCCTCATAAAGAGATATTTTAATAAGAAATAAACAAGATAATGAGAAATAATGGACATAGATGCATCTAGAAGGATAATAAGTATCCTTAAAAAGGAATTTCGAAAATTGCCTCTTTTATTCTCTTTTGTATTTTCCTTTTAATCCATTGTCCACGAAATTATATTTTCTTTTAGTAGAAAATACCACCTCTTTAACAATACCACAAAATTCATTAATAATGTATCACATTATCCTCTTATTTTGCATTATTGGTATTTTCTCTTTCTTCCTTCTCCATTGGGGCTCCTTGGACCCCAAGAAACTATAAGATTTCGAAATTACTTTTTAAGAATACTTATTATCCTTCTAGATGCATCTATGTCCATTATTTCTCATTATCTTGTTTATTTCTTATTAAAATATCTCTTTTTGAGGATTTCTCTTTATCTTTCTTTTTATTTTCCTCATTGGCATTCCTTTTAATATTAGAAACCTCATGGATACGAAAATCCACCAAGGATAACTCAATTATGCCTCTTTCCACTTATTTTCCACATTTTATCATTGTTTTCAATTTCTTTCTTAATAAAGAAATATTTAATTGATCTTTTCTTTTCTTTTTGCATTATCTTTGCAACTTTGGACTCCTCGGACCCCAAGGAACCCAAGAGGCATGAAATCCACCTTTGGATTACATACTTTTTCCTTCTAGAGGTTTCTACATTTTTCTTTTCTCCATTTCTTGTTAATAATGGAGTTCCTTATGTCTTTTCCTTGTTATTGGGCCCAATAGCCAATAAAGCCCACAAAAGTACAAAACAATCATCAAAGCTATTGTAAATGAAATCCATTTATTCAAAACAAATTATATCTTTATTTGTTCAAATATATTTAATATGAGAAATCACATTTCTCACCAAATGAACCCAAAAGTTGGGGTTGTAACATCCTTCCCCTCTTAAATGAATTTTGTCCCCAAAATTCCATCAAGCAAACAAACAATTCAGGATAAGACTTTTACATGTCCATCATTGGCCCCTATGTGGCTTTACCTTATCCATGGTTCTTATAAAGAACCTTTATCATCACATATTCTTTTCTCTGAGTTCTTTCACCTTGGCATCTATAGACCTCACAGGTGACTCAGGTCATTTCAGCCTCCCTTGGGGCTCACTAGGTTCATTGCTCCGCACATGGTCCAGGTACCTCACATAGTGATCTAAGTTGGACACATGAAACTCATCACACATCACATTATCCTGAGGGGTAAGGGCAAACTTAACCTTCTCCACCAAACCATGTCAAAAGATCCCATCCATCGGGAACTCAGCTCGCTTAGCTATAACTTAGAGGGGTCGGATTTTCATGTCACATATTCCCCCCACAATGAACTGCATGTCAGTCTACTTTGCATTAGCTTACAACTCATGTCATCTCTGGGCTCCTTTCAGCCATTGCATGATCAAAGCGACTTCATCTGCACACACTGTGGTCCCTTCTTGACCTTCGTGAGGTCCCTTCACCAACATCATCTTAATGAAGTGGTGACCGACACAACCTCCTTTGCAGAGCTTCTTTACATCCCGATACTGGCTATAGTGGTTATCATCACATCTTACAAAGGACAAAAATTGTCTCTATGTATCACCCTAAATGAGTACACATGATCTCATTAGACCCTCTAGTCTGGATCGTACTAACCATTAGTTAGGGGTGATAAGCGGTACTAACATCGAGTTCTTCATGTACCTATTTCCACCTTATGGAAGTGAACCTTTAGGTCATACAGATGATCTTTTTGACTCACATCATGGTGTAGTTGAACCATCTCTCTCATAAGTAGTTCAACCGGATCTGTCCCATGACAGTACTCTTTCTTTCTCATGTCATGTAGGTAAGGCAATCTACCATAACCCATATTGCATCTTGACCTTCCTTGGTCTAGGGGAGACTTACCACAACATCCATAGTGATGAACTCCCATTCCCTCTTGGAAACTCTTTATTCTTGATATCAATGCACAGAGTTACTGGTGTTCGTCCTTCACCTCCCGACTTGCATGGCCACATATCACATGCAACTTCATCGTAAGCATCCAAAGTGCTACTGTCACTTACTATCTCGGTAGTACCACGGTATATGGTGATCATGATCTCCTGTATGTCATGATTCCTCAAGATCGGTTCCTTATAAACCCTAAACCACTCTAGTCAGGGTTTCATCACCCTCTTTTCCAAAGAAGTACATCTGAGGTTCTACAACCATCCTTTTATCATGATAAGCCCTAGGATGCTAGCTAAGAAACCACTAACTCGATCAACGATCTCGTTACATCTGTGTGTTATCCAAGCATATCTCCTTTTTCAAACTTAGGGCTAACCCAACAACCTCTTCTAGCCTATAGCTAAACTAAGCAGCTGCATCTCAACCAAGGCATGCATTACCACTTCACATCCTTAGGTGATAGGAAATATTGGGGACATATGCCTTCACTTATTATCTCGGCTCAAACTCTAAGTCTATATTCCTCAAGATCACTTTGAGCTCATCTTCTTGGTTATCAAACTCAACCTTGTATCACTTGCAAATTCCACATAGCTCCTGTTAAAACATTCTCACAAGATGATTTTCAAAATCCTAATATCTAAAGAATAAAGGATATTAAAAGGATAATGAAGAAAGAGAAGATTTGCTTCTTAATTTAGGGAAATTGTTTCCTATTAGGAAAGATACTTGTTTCCCTCTTATATGAATGTCTTGGGGCATGGATACCCTCCCCTATATAAGGGGTAGAGCCCAGGGTCGAGTTCAAGGAAGTTCCACGTATCCCTCTCTTCTTCTTCTCCTTCTTTGTAAGCAAACCCTAAGGTGGAGGAGTAGTGCATCTATGAGCAATGAGGAATGAGTAGACGAGTACGAGGGAAGCACAATGCACCCATGACACCTCACGAGAACACGACCATCTTTCCAGAGCTTTGGTTCTTGTGCGGCGGTAGCAGGAGAGAAGCAGATCGTCAACATGTTGCAGAGCTAGGGAGCTTGAACTAGCCAACTTGGCCACAACCCAACATCATCCTCACGTGCGCAGAGGCACGACGGACGCAGTGGAAGCCACCCTGGAGGTCGTCGGTGTTGGGGATGAGGAGAAGGAGCCGCGCAAGGCCCTGCTAGGGCGGCAGCGTGCGCCATCGCGGGGAGGAACAAGAAGGTTGGGGCTTTGGACGGTTTTACCCCTCCATGGGTTAAAGAGTCGACCACTTATGTAGGGACAAAATTGACACTCAGTTATGTTTTCAAAAGAGCACATTGCATGGAAGAGGCCGACATGGCAGCCCCCTATTGGCCCAAAGTAAGTTTAAATTGCAAAATTCATATCTCATTAATGGTAGCTCAGATGGATACACATAATATATGAATTTTGATCAGGAGAACCTAAGGAATGCAATAAAAGTATATTTGAAACTTAATTCTGATTTAAATTCGAAAAGTAATGTAATTTATCAACTGTAATGAATTAAAGATTAAGAAATCCTATTTAGAGATGATTAATGCATCTAGTAGGGTTTAATGGATGATTGTAGTTGATAGTAACTTGTTAATTGCAAAAATGTACATTAATAACAAAAAGGATGAACTTTGCACGTAATTGGTTTAATTTAGAGTTTCACGTGCATTAATATGCTTTAATGGGCCTTGAAACCCTAATATTAGTAAATGTGACTCATAATGGTTTTAATTATCCAAAATCGCGAATAAAGTTGAGATATGATAATTCCAAGATTTTTCAAGTATAAGAGTTCCTAATTGTGGATAAATACCCTTAATGTAGTAATTAGGGTTTTCTAATGGATAAAGGTAGAATTTGATAATTATAATAGATTATTTGTCGAACCATTGATCCGAAAATTGGGATAATGGCTCTGACCTCTTGGTCTCCCTTAATTGGGGGTTACTGGGAGGCGGGGTCATTATAGTTCCTCTGGAAGTGGTCTATTAAGGACAAAGAACTTGCTCTCATTGATGAGAACATTTCTCAAAGTCCTTAACCAATTGTGGAACTTATCATGTTTTGTCCTTGTCAAGGATTGATCTCAATTTGAACACATTTTGTGTTTTACATTTCATTCTACAAAGAAATAATTGTAAATTTTTAAAACATTTTTGATTTGGTTTGATTTGATTATTTGACAAAATTAATTAGTACTTTAATTAACTGTTACTCTTACTATTTTATTCGAATCGATGGCCCTCAATATCAATTCAGAATATTGCATCGTATAATATTCTAGTGGGCAAGATCTATATTTCATCAAGTCATGAGTCGGCTTTTTCCAGTCACCCACAACCTGACTATTTAGGTAGGCCATCATGCCAATTGCATCATATGTATCTCTTTGATAGATGATATACACAACTCCTTGCCATAATCATCTATATGCCTCTGGGCTTGGGCTCTCCAAGTTACCAATTAAGCCTGACCCAATAGACAATACGATAGATATACACTATGTTGTGCTCAAATCTACATATCTACCATCATACTTCCACGAGATAGACAGCGCACCATGATTTATGCAAATCTAGGCTTGGTCAATCAAGCTTTTCATGTGTATTGCTAATGGAAGGCATCTTAGACTTAGTATTTAAGTTGAGGGAGTTTGTTTGTATAAATAAGTATACTTTATCCAATCACCACATATATAGTATGTATCATATACATGATATAATCACAAATGAGAACATGCATTAAATAAAACACACAAGCAATGGTTATGGCCATACTAATGTAATTCCTTGGAGCCACAAGGAATTACTACCACCTATGGTCCACATCATATGCAACTTATAGTTGGTGAAGATTTTTGCTTGAACCAATATAGTTTGATTGAGTCAACTCTTGAACTGATTGACTCGCCTCCTGATCGCTCAGTTGGGCTCTTTTGAAATGGTCATCTGGTTCTCAGGTTCAAGTAGTGTCTGGACACCTCCAGCCGATTGGGTGGTCCACCAGTCGACCAGTTCATCCTCTTGTCATCTGGCCTCATCGATTCTCCAATTGATCAGCTCATCTCATGATCCACTCATTTCATCTTTGTGTAGATCATCGTCTCAAGATGAAACATAAAGTAAAACAATCCTCTTTCATATTACACTGTATATAGGGAAAACCTCGACTTACAATTGAGGGGAAATAGGAAGAAAAACATTAATTTACATTTGGAAGGAGAGAGAGGCTCGTTACACAGACCGATTAATAATAGGAATAAATAACAACAACCATGCACACATAGATCTGGGGTTTTGGCCATAACCATGCTTTACATCCACCATCAAAACCAATTCTATGGTGACACATGTAAATTATATATATATATAAATATATATATATATAGAGAGAGAGAGAGAGAGTCAGGTTGGAATACACTTGAGTGTACAGATTGCATGCTACACTCAAGTGGTGTTTACATATTAAGACTTTTTTTTTGCAAAATGTAAACCATTGATCTTCATTGTGATACTATAACTAGGCTAATACAAATTTTGAGCCCATTTGGATGAATATAAGTCACTCATCTGAGGGAAGCAAAATCGACCCACGAAACTAATTTGAAATGTATAATTTTTGTGATCTTTATAATGTGATCTATAAATGTCCAAATGGGCTCAAATTTTATATATGAGATATTCACAAGATGCTTAATAAGATCAACAGATTAGATTTTAGAAAAAAATATTACATCATGAAAATTTACTTGAGTGTATTCTTCTCCGAATACGCTTGAGTGTATTCTAGCCTAACTCTCTCTCTCTCTATCTATCTATATATATATATATATATATATATATATATATATATATATGTTCATTTGGGTTCTCAATGTGGTGATTTAGTTGGATGTGCACATCAACCAGTTTAAATATTCACATCACATGAATAAATAAACACGGTAAAACCAAAAATATGATCATATTGATTATTTGATAACATAATTAATTGATGTGGCTCTGATACCACTATAGGGAAATACGACATCAAAAAGGCAGAGGAAACAAAAATTTTATTGACATATTTCCCATTAACCAGTAGATTGCATCAATAACTATGTAATGGGAAGGATGGTTTCACGCAGATATACCTGGTCCTAGAGAAAATCCAATGACAATCCTTATCGATGTAGATGTGCACCCTATCTTAGAAAATGTTTGTGTAGATCATGGTCACACTCAGACTCATCTTACTTCTCATCTACAGACATCAGACTCGAAGAACTACTGTAGCGACTCCTCAGATCTTGCTACAAATTGCGAGTTGATGTTGCCCTCCTAGCAGCAGCCAAAGGACTCTTGCCACTAGAGTAGAACATATGGACCAACTAGAACTCCTATCGTCCTGTTAGAATGGACAAGAAGGAGTTGTCCCTCCTATTTTTGTAATAGTCACCAACATGCTCTCCCATAATAATGATCCTCATCTATTTCTCTCCCATGGCTATTCCTCCCTAGTCGGGTAGGACTTGCCTGGGCTCTCGTGGTTACCCAAACCAGAAAGGACAACAATTGTTAGAGCAACTAATTCTCAATTGTTCCTGTAGTAGTTGTGCTATGGGAAGCCCCTAGTACCCCTCTATATACAGGCGGGGTTAGGGTCAGGGTTCCCAGTCCCCAGCCAATGCGGGATTAAAGAGGGAGTGGAAAAGACCAAAAGATCTTGAATTTTCACAATAATTCTGGAATTTTCACAACCTACTTGCATTAAAACGGCCGTCTCGCCTAGTAAGACAGTCGCCTTTCATGCTAGATGGTTGTTTTACTAAGAAAAATGGTCGTCTGGGACACGATACGATGGTTTCACACTTTCCCTGTCAGATATCAATTGGCAAATTATTTCCTAATGAATGTCACACATTAATTTACTTGCACCCCAAGTATGTGCAATTAAAACATGTTCGGGAAAACTCCAGAACCTTCATTCATCCCAACCAAGCCATCTCACACAATCGAGACACCTGTGTCACTCACCCAGATGGCCGTCTGGTGAGTTTGAGTCGAGTCGATCGGTTCTAGAGCTTGAACCGATCGATTCATAGGGCATAACTAATTTTTTTTTGTTTTTTGATCTCTGTGATGACCCAAACGGTTATCTCAACACTTGAGACACCCGTCTATCTACCCAAATGGCCATCTCACCCAATGGGATGGCTGTTTGGCAGTTCAGTCAGCCAATCTATTGATCTGTTGCATGAATTGAGTCCCTAAACACTTTAACAATCAATCCAATTGTCATTTATGATTCTACTCCTCTTCTAAATGAGTTCCTATATGTGTCGTCCTATATGTCCCATATCACATTGGCAGTGAAAGTCCATAACAACTTATGGCATCACAAGCAAAGAGTGGTGCCTACTCACACATCAGTGCTACCCAAGTGAATGGAAAGTTGGGGAGAAACTTCAACCTACAATTTGTGTATGGTGTTATAATGTTTGCATAGTTAATTTGTCACTGATATCCAGATTTGACTAGAGGCATGCAATATTCATCCTCATTATTATTCAATCTCGTTCCTTGAACCAGAGCAGATTTCATGAGATATATGTAAGCTCAATATCACATATTGACCCACATGTGTATGGTCATACTTTTCTCAGTCTCACTAATCAAGAGGGCTTGGATATCATACTCATGCATATGCCATTGAGCAATATCATTCTCTAGACATTTGTTATGTAATTCATTATGTCATAACTGAATATACAAAATAAATTGGAAGCTTGCCTTTATTATTATCAAATCAGGTATCTAATGCCATATCCAAATCATAATATGATTGGCTCTCTGGGCATACATACCAACAAATTCCATGCCTTGATTTAAATCCAGATATCAGATACAAAGGAACTATACAATCACAAGAACATTGATAGAGGATTGTAGGTTGAAGTTATTCTCCAACTTTCTAATTACTTGGGTAGCAATGATGTGTTGCTAGATACCACTCATTGCTTGCGATGTCATAAATTAATTATGGGCATTCACTGCCAATTTACTTTAGGACCAATAGGGTCACACATATAGGATGCATCTAGAATAGGAGTTTATTCATAAATGATGATTACTAATATGTTTAGGTATTTAATATTTAATAACAATGGTTGAAAAATTGACTGACATGACCATGAACCGATCGATTCAAGTGTTGAACTGATTGATTCAAGTGTCAGATCAATTGGAAACAACATTGGCTAAATAATACCTAATTGGGGCATGAATCGACTGGTTCACTTAGTGAACCGAATGGATCAAGGTCTCAAATGATCGGTTCAAGTTGTGAACCACCCAGTTCAATGATCAATATAGTTGGATCAAGGATTGATGCTGACATCATGTTGTGCGTTAATCAAATATCAAATTCCAATATGATTTGAAAAAGGAAAGCAACTAAACCAACCAATTCAGGAGTTGAACCATTCTATTCACCTCTTAACCAACTGGTTCAACAGTGAGCCGATTGGTTCCCATTTTTAGCTTCCAGAAAATTCATGAAATTTTGTCTCTTCAACTTTCAAATGAACTAAAACTCTAACCTTGGACATCCTATATAGGGGGGGGGCAATCTATCCTTTTTGAGAAATAACAATAATCTATGAAAATTGTTGTCCTCTATGGTTGTGGTAACCAGAAAAATTGAGCAAGTCCTACCCATAAAAGGGAGGGACATCAAGGGAGAGACAACACAAGAGGACAAATCAACCTGAGCAGGTTGACATGCGAAGGCAAAACTCCTTCTCATTGGATCTGGTAGCGCAACGTCGAGTTCCCGATGGTCTGCATGAACTATGTAGAGGAGAGGAGACCTTTGACACCTGTTAGGAGGATATTATCAACCAGTGTCTGTGGTGCAACACCAGGAGGCCACCGTTAACAACCGTCCATGTGTGTCTAGAAAATACTACACATCGTCACTGCAGGAGTTGTCACTGGACTTGCTCCACGACTAGGTATATCTCTTACTACCTTATTTCCCAGATACATTATTTTTGGCACAACCTGCTAGTTTGGGAATCAGGTAGTAATTTTTTTGTTTGTAATTTCTTATTTGTTGTCCCAATTTCCTAATAGTGGTATTAGAGCTAGGTTAATTTAAAGTGTATTAGGGATTTAAATCGATATGATCAGATTTATTTTATTGCATACAATGTGAATACTGAAATGATCAATGTGCATATCCAATTAAATACCAAATACGATCCTACAAGTACACACAAATACACACACACACACATATATATATATATACATACATACATATATATATATATATATATATATATATATATATAATGCAATCTATACATTCGGCCTCCTCCACAGGTGTGGGAGAGGGGGGAGAAATCTTTGTCTCTTAATCCCATATATATATAGAATGCAATCTATATGTGTCTCCCTAAAAGAGTTTTTATGGTCAATGTATGTGTGGTTATAGCCATAACCCATGTGGATTGTGTACATGGTTGTTTGGTTTATTTTCTATTATTAATCATTTTGCATATCGAGCCTCTCCCCTCTTTTCCAAATGTAAATTAATGCTCCTCTTCCTATATTCCCCCTATAATTTTACTCGAGGTTTTCTTTTGTACAATATAATATGAAATATAATTATTTTAATTTATGTTTTGTCATGAGAAGGCATTTTGCACCAGACGAGCGGACCATCTCAGATGTCAAACTGATCGACTAGAAGACCAAGGAGGCTAGACAACATGACAAACTGATCGCTGGTGGCCCAACCGATCGACTGGAGGAGTCCACACATCACTTGAACCAAAGACCACACAACCATTTCAGGAGACCAACCGATCGACCAGGAGGCCAACTGATCGGCTCAACAGTTGACCCAATTGAGCTAGACTAGTTACAACATAACTTTCTGTAAGAACATGTTGTACATATGATGTGGAACTTAGGTGGTAGCAATTCCTTGTGGCTCCAAGGAATTGTATTAGACTGGACATAACCATTTCTCATATAATTCTTGTTGCATTTTTTCATTTATGGTTAACATGTATATGATACATAAGTATGTGGTGATTGGATATGTATATGTACTTATATAAAACCCCTCAATAAATATTAAGTCTAAGATGCTTTCAATAAGAAACACACATGAAAAGATTGATCAACCAAGCATGGGCACACCCTAGCGTGGTGCACCGTCTATCTCATGGAAGTGTGATGGTAGATATGTGGGTCTGCCTTAACAGTGTGCATATTCTACCATGTTGGCTTTTGGGTCAGGCTTAATTAGGTAACCTTAATAGGATAAAGTGCCTAGAAGCATACAGATAGACTATGAAAGGAGTTGTACATACCGTTTATCCAAGAATTTTATGAGATGCAATTGGAAAATGTTGCCTACCTTGATAATTGGTTATGAGCGCCAACGTTGGCTGGGTATTGACTTAATTGTTTTGGATCATGGCTCACTAGAAGATTGTATGTTGCAATCTTCTGAATTGGTAGTAAGGTCGATCAATTTGAACCAAATAGTGGGATCAATAATCAATTACAAGCCTAATTAATATTGTCAAACTTATCAAATCAAATTAATCAAAAGTGTTTTGACTAAAGTTGCAAACTTTATTTTGTAGAATCTAAGGAAAACGCTACACATTTTCTTTTTGATTGGTCCTTGAGAAAGACTAGATGAACGAGAACAACTTCCATGATCAGTTTCAGACGTCAAGAATCATTCTCACTCAGGAGCATAAGCTCTATGTCTTGGAGACACCAGAGCTAGATGAACCTCCTCCCATTGCTCCAAAGGCTAACATGGATGCTTACAAGAAGAACTCTAAAGATTCCATGGATGTCATGTGCCTGATGATGTTCTCAATGAACTATGATTTACAAAGACAACATGAGAACATGGATGTTGTTGAGACGGTAACATATCTTTAGAGCATGTACTAAGATCAGGAAAGATAAGAGAGATATGATGTCTCAAAGGCATTGTTCAAGAGCAATATGGCTAAAGGAGATCTAGTAGGTCCTCAGGTACTCAAGTTGATTGGGTGTGTGGAGAACCTTGCTAGACTAGGATTTACCTTGGGTCAAGAGTTGACCACAAATGTGGTTTTGCAATTATTGCCAAAATCATAGAACCAGTTTGTCATGAATTGCAACATGAATAATTTTGAAAAGTCATTGCCAAAATGGTTTGGCATGTTGAGAATAGCTAAAGCACATATGAAGAGGGACAAACCCAAATTGTGATGATGATCAACAGAGGGAAATCCAAGGGAAAAGGAAAATCTAAGAAGAGTTCTAAAGCTAATTGGAAACCAAAGTCTTCTGCATTGAAAGCTAAAGGAGGAGTGAATAAGGAAGGAGAGTGCCACCACTGTCACCATCCTTGACACTAGAAAAAGAACAATCCTCTTTACACAGAGGAACCCAAGAAGAAGAAGGAGATAGAGATCTTCACTTTAGGACCATAGAAGAAGTAAGCTAGAACTATACAGAGCAAGGGTTGCTACCACTACAACTGATCTCTTTCATTCATGGGCATGTGATAGAATTAGTGAATTACCATTATGTATCTTCCATTAATGAAATACATCATGATCTTGAATATATTGATGTTTCGTTTGAAAAGATGAAATCTTACATAGAAGTGCCCTATGTCTCATAGTATATACTCGATATTTGTAAAGATAAATGTGTATGATACATACACGTAATGAATCAATGACTCAAGCAATGAATACATGTAACATTGTCATCTAGAGAGCATAATGAGAAATGCATTTCTAGAATCCATTATGATGGTTATCTAAACTCTTTTGGTTATCAAACCAATATAGATATGCAAGTCTTATTTATCGGGCAAAAATTCTTCACTAGTTGTAGTGGAAGAGTGACTATTCTATTAGGGCTCCAACACACTGATGTATATAAACATTTTAGAATAAATGCTAGAGGTGGTTATTAGTACCTCATTATATCTATTTAAGGTCTCAAATATGGTAGTTTGTATTTAATGAAATACAAGTTTGATATCTTGAAGTGTTCAAGGAGATTGTGTTTGGAGTACATAACCACCTTGGTAGAAGTATTAAAACACCTCGATATGATTGATGTGGAAAGTAGTTTGAACCAAGAGTTTGAGGACATTTTGGGAGAGCATGATAGTGTATCATGATGAAATACACCTGAAACATAGTGATGTATCAGAAATAAGAAATCACATCATGTTAAGTCATGGTGCAATTATCAATAAATCTAGCAAATCTTACAATTTCCTTTTTGGAACATGCTTTGCACGAAACAATGTACATCTAAAATGGTTCAAAAGATACCATATGAGATATGGTATGGGAGGTGTCTCGATTTGTCATCTATAAACATTAGAAATGAAAGCTTATATAAGAAATTAGGTGTTGGATGGGTGTGGGTAAAGAAGGAGGGTTGGTGGTAGGTTGACAGCTAACCTATAAAAACCTTGTCACTCTTTCTATGACATGGATCCTTATAAAAATTTCATTGGAGCGTCCCTACCTAGCAACACGCTGCATCAACACCCGGGTGTAGTGATAAATATGCTACGGGTTTCGACACAACGACGTTCGGTTGTGTTGAAGGACAAACAAGGATTTCCACATCTTAGACACGTGTTGGTAAAGAATCTAGTCATTGCCCTAATGTAGTGAAAATGTGCAAGGGTTTCCACATCTTGGATGGGTGTGGGTAATGAAGCTAGTCCTGCCGCATCATTGCACGAATGTAGTGAAAATGTGCAAGGGCAACATTTGCGATGAAGGCAAGTTCAACATAAAAAGATTAGAGTTGGATCTTGGAATATTGTCTCTTTGATAGGAAAATCTTTGGAGATAGTGGTTACCATGATGAGAAGAAAATTCAATATAGCTTGCTTGCAGGAAACCAAGTGGATAGGGGAACATTGTAAAGAGATTGGAGACACAGGATACAAAATATGGTATACATGTATTGATAAACATAGAAATGACATATGTATTATTGTTGATAAGATGTTAAAGGATGACGTTGTCAAGATTACAAGGATGGGTGATAGAATCATATCTATCAAGGTTGATCTTGGGGGAAATATTTTCAAAATTATTCGCACTTATGATCTGTAAGTTGGCCTTAGCAAGGATGCTAAGAAGGAATTTTGATATGACATGGATGAATTGATGCAAGGAACATCAATAGAGGAGAAGATTATTATTGGGAGTGATTTAAATGGCTGTGTGGGGAGTAGCAATGTCGAATATGAGAGAGTTCATCGTGGTTTTGGATATGGTAGTTGGAACGGAGAAGGAGATAGGATATTAGATTTTGTAGTTGCATATGATATGATTTTGGGAAACACCCATTTCAAGTAAAGAGAATCTCATATGATTAGTTTCAATAGTGGGGACAACTGTAGCCAAATTGATTACCTCCTTACAAGGTGGGTGGATTGTAATATATGCAAGGATTGTAAAGTGATACCTAGCAAAGAACTCATGACCCAACATAGGTTGGTGGTTTTGGATATTAACATGAAGATCAATAAAGGTAAGCATAAAAGAAACCAAGATAGTAGGATCAAGTGGTGGAATCTCAATGGAGAAAAGAAATTGACTATTCATGATAAACTCATCAAGGAGGGAACTTGAAACTTGGAGTCTGATGTTAATACTATGTGGAATAACATGAGCTCCTGTGTAGCAGAAATTTCCAAAGAGGTTTTGGGGGAGTCGAAAGGTTGTGGGCCTCCACTGAAAGAGGCTTGGTGGTGGAATGATGAAGTACAAAAGGCTATTAAACTGAAAAGGGAGATCTATAGGAGCTTGCCCAAATCTTGAGATGATGCAACGTTCCAAAGATACAAGCAAGCAAAGAAAGAAGCTAAAAAGGTTGTTTTGGAGGAAAGGTCTAGATACTTTGATGATATGTATAAGAAGTTGGATACTAGAGAAAGGGAAAAAGATATATATAAAATGGCTCGTATAAGAGAAATGAAAGGAAGAGACTTGAGTCAATTAAAATGCATCAAGAATGAAGATGGCAGAGTATTGTTGAAGGACGATGATATCAAGAACCAGTGGAGAAATTACTTCCATAAGATTTTCAATGGAGATACTATATATAATGTTAGAGACTTGTGTGACATGAATATAAGAGATATCATTTACATACGAGGAGTTTCACCATTTGAGGTCAAGAATGCTTTGAAAAATATGAAAATGAGAAAGGCATGCAGACCAAATGATATTCCCATTGATGTATGGAAGAGTACGGGGGAAGAAGGAGTTATGTGGCTAACCAACTTCTTTAACAAGATCATGAAGACTAAGAAGATGCCAGATGAGTGGAGAAATAGTACTATAGTCCCCATCTACAAGAACAAAGATGATGTTCAGAGATACACAAACTACAAAGGTATCAAGTTGATGAGTCACATGATGAAGCTTTGGGAGAGGATTATTGAGTAGAGGTCAAGATCTATACGGCAAGTATCAAACAACCAATTTGGTTTCATGCCTAGAAGATCAACAACAAATGTTATTTTTCTACTAAGGAGGCTTATGGAGAACTATAGACAAAGCAAAAGAGACCTTCATATGTTGTTTACTGACCTAGAAAAGACTTATGATCGAGTACCTGAAGAAGTGTTGTGGATGGTTTTGAATAAAAAGGGTTGCCTATCCAATACATTGACTTGAACAAAGACATGTATGATAGCTCTAATGAAAGTGTCAAGACACCTGGAGGAAAGACACCCACTTTTCCTATCACAGTTGGTGTACACCAAGGATCCACACTCAACCCATATCCATTCGTTCTTGTTATGGATGAGTTGACAAAGAATGTTCAGGATGATATTCCTTGGTGTATGTTATTTTCTGATGATATTATTTTGATTGATGAAACTAAAGATGGATTGAATGATAAAGTTGAACATTGGAGAAAGGCATTGGAATCAAATGGATTGATGATTAGCAGAAGAAAAACTGAGTATATGCATTGTAATTTCAGCCAATCTCATAGTGTGAATGATGGAGCCAAGTTGGACGGAGTAGATATACCAAAATGTGATAAATTCTATTACTTGGGTTCTATTATTCAAATAGATGGGGATGTTCAAAATGACATTTGTCATTAGATCACTACAAGATGGTTGAAATGGAGGAGTGCAACTAGAGTATTATGTAATCGGAAGATCCCTCTCATGTTAAAAAGTAAGTTTTATAGAATAGCTATACGACCAACCATGCTTTATGGGAGTGAACGTTGGGTGGTTAAGAAATAAGGTCTCAACAAGATGAACGTGGCTGAAATGTGTATGTTGAGATGGATGTGTAGGAAGACAAGAAAAGATTGCTGGAGCAATGACCATATTAGGAATAAAGTCGGGTGGCAGACATTGATGACAAGTTGCACGAGGGTCGAGTCAGATGGTACGAACATGTGCAATGCAGACCAACTAGTGTGCCTATACAAAACAATGCTATTGAGCCAAACACTATATATAGAAGAAGAGGAAGGCATAAATTAACATGGGATGAGCTTATAAAGAGAGATTTTGAATCTCTAGAGATGAATGGAAACGAAGGATCCATGTATCCGACCCAACATAGTTGGGACTGAGGCTTAGATGATGATGATGGTGATGATTATAATTATGATGATGAAAAGATTTGTCCACCAATCACATAAATGTTATTTTGTTGAATAGTACTTTTATAGTCCAATCCAACAACAAAATCATTTTTTGCCAGGATGGTCGTATTTCTAAAAGGAATTTAGTTCCAAATGAATCTGTGGGACAAAAGTAGAACTCAAAAAGTTTGAAACTAACAAGAAAACATTGAACCTAAGAGAGGTACAATAGGAACACGGAGAATCACAAGATGTTGTAGAATCTCATGTTCCTTATGTAACACAAAAAACACATAAATCTAGTAGAACGTGTCGTGAGCTTGAAAATTTTGGATATCTTATGGGTTGAGAAGGCGTAAGTTGGTCATAGATGATGAGCCAACAACCTACTTAGAAGATATAGATGCACAACAATCTGAGAAATGGCTTGAGGCCATGGGATCAAAGATGGACTCCATTTACAGTAACAAGGTATGACCTTGGTGGAACCACCTGAACTGGTAAAACCCATAGGGTGCAATTGGGTCTTCAAGCAGAATACCAACATGGACAATAATGTACAAACCTATAAGTTCATATTGGTTGCAAATGGTTTAAAAAAAAATCAAAGTATTGAACATAATGAAATCTCTTCACCAGTTGCCATGGTTAATTCCATTAGGGTCATGCTTGCCAATGCAACTTAATAAGACAATGAGAATTGGAAAAATGCATGTTAAAACCACATTTATTAATAGTAATAATGTAGAGTACGTGTACATGAACATACTAAAGGTTTTATAAATCCAATACTACAAATAACATCTATAAGATACAAAGATCAATCTGTGGATTGAAGCAAGCATCGCAGAGTTGGAATCTTCAATTTGACACGACAGTCATAGAGTTTGACTTTAGTCAAAATGAAGATGAAATATATGATTACAAGAATTTAGTGGGAGCATATCAATATTCCACATAATGATGGGGAATGACATCCTTATCTTGCATATATTAAAACTTCACTAGGAAGTACTTTCTCTATGATGAAGTTTAGGCAAAGCATCCTATGTGATAGGATTGGGATGTATAGAGATAGATCTAGACAGCTTCTTGACCTAAGTAAGAGAAAATACATTGGCAAGATGTTGAAGGTGTTCAACATGTAGGACTCGATGAGAGAAAATCTGTAAAATTATTCTCAGTAGAGTCCAATGTCCCATTTCTTGTAAAGAAGGGGAAGAACATGAGTAAGATACAATATCATTCACAATTGGATCTATCATGTATGTAATGTTATGAATTCATCCATATCTCATACGTATTGGATATGATGAGTGGATATCTTTAAGATCCCAGTAAAAGTCACTAGACTACCATAAAGAACCTCCCTAAGTACTTGAGAAGCACTAAAAGGATCAGTTCTTCAGTTGTGGTAATAGGGAAGAGTTGGGTGTAATGTGATACACCATGCGAGCTTCCAAATTGACAAAGCATATCAAAATATAAATTTGTGTTTGACCTTAAAACAAGAATGATAAGCTATGTGTTTGACTTGATGGTACTCACTACACTCATCACATGTCGTTTGATGTATTTTGACATCATAAAATGTAACCTTGAATAAGGGTTGCCATAAAGGTGGTTCTTGGATATGTTGTGACACATGAGGATTGAGTGTGAGTGATGTAGATGGGATTTATCCCTCGTACAGGAGATTGATATCCTGGCCACTCGATAATATAGAATGAGAAATGTATGGCCATACATGTGACTCAATATGTGATTTGTGAGCTCACATGCATCTCATACAGTCTGATATAGTTCAAGGAATATGGATTGAATGTTTGATCCCATGCCTTGAGTTCAAATATAGATATCAAAGACAAAGGAACTATAAGATCATGAAATTACCAATCACAAATTGTAGGTTGAAGTTGGTCTCAACTTTTGAGTTACTTGGGTAGCAATGATGTGTTGTTAGATACCGCTCATTTCTTGTGATGTCGTAAATTGGTTATGAACATTGACTGCCAATATCAATTGGGACCTATAGGGTCACATGCATATGATGCACCTATAATAAGTTTTTATTCATTAATTTTTAACTTGATTACTAAAGTTTTTAAGTACTCAATATTAAACAACAATGGTTGCAAATTGGCTAATTAGAATGTGAACTGATCAATTCAAGTGTTAAATTGGTTAATTCACCAGGGCATGAACCGATCAATTCACTTAGTGAACCAACCGGTTCAAGGTCTGAAACAATCGGTTCAAGTTTTAAACCACCCAATTCAATGGCATATATGATTGGATCGAGGATTGATGCTGACATCATGTTGTGCATTAATCAGTTATTAAATGCCAATGTGTTTTGGAAAAGGAAAGAAAATGTATTTATTGGTTCAGGGGTTGAACTGAGCGATTCACCTGTGAATTGACTGCTTCATCATTTGTAGTTTATAGAAAATTCATAGAATTCTGTCTCTTTGACTCCCAGATGAACTGAAACCCTGACCCTGGATGTCCTATATAAAGGGATGCAGTCTAGGCTTTCAGCGACACAACCATAAGGTTTGACAATTGTTTTCCTCTATGATTGTGGTAACCAGAGCTTGAGCAAGTCCTACCCATAAAAGGGAGGGACATCGAGGGTGATACAACATAGGAGAGTGAATCAATCATAGCAGGTTGATATTCAAAGGGACAACTCCTTCCTGTTGGCTCTAGTAGAACAATGTGGAGTTCTCCATGGTCTGCATGGACTACATTGAGGTGAGGAGGCCTTTTCCACTCTCTAGGAGGATGTCATCAACCATCGTTCATCGTGCAACACCAGGAGGCCGCTATCGGCATCCATGCATCTTGTGAAGAGTGAACATCTCCTCTGCAAGAGTTGTTAGTGGAGTTGCTCCAGGACCAGGTATGTCTCTTGCTATCCTCTTTCCTAGATACATTGTTGTTGGCATGATCTGCTAGTACTAGAATCTAAGATTAAATTTTTTTATTTCCGCTGCCTTATATGTTGCCTCGATTTCCCAACAAGGTGGTCACAATGTTATTCTAGGTCATCAGAGTATACTAGGATGTCATCTATGAACACTATGACAAAAGTGTCAAGGAAGGGCTGGAATACACTAATCATGAGGTTCATGAACATAGTTGGAGCATTGGACAACCCAAAAGGCATAACCAAAAACTTGTAGTGTCCATAATGGGTTCAAAAAGAGGTTTTCTTTATATCATCACTCTTAACTCACAACTGGTGATACCCCAACCTCAGATCAATCTTTGAGAAAACTCAGGTGATTTTGAACTAGTCAAATAGGTCATCTATGTGGGGCAGGGGATACTTATTTTGAATGGTAGCCTGATTTATCATTCTGTAGTCTACACACATGTGAAGCAATCCATAATTATTTTTCACAAAGAGGACCGATGCTCCCCACATTGATGTGCTAGGTCAGATGAAGCCCTTATCTAAGAGTTCCTACAATTACTTATTCAATTCAAGAAACTCAGTGGGAGCCATCCTGTAAGTTACCTAGAAATTGGGTTTGTCCCGGAAGCTAGCTCTACTGAGAAACCCACTTCTCTCTCCAAAGGTATTCTAGTAAATAATCCAGGAACACATCAACATAGTCACTGACTACTTCTATTTCCTCTATAGGTTGCACCTTCCAGCCTGGCTCAGTCACTACAGCTAAGAATGCTAGACAACCTTTAGCTACCATCCATTCCATCTTCACGGCTGACACATACAGGCCAGTGGTGGCATCTTTCCTACCTCTAATGGTAAAGGGTGGATGAACTGACTTCTCTATCCTTATTTTATTTTCCCTAAAGTCTATCTTTTCATTATAGTTGTAAAGTCAAACCATTCCTATAGCATTGAAATCATCATATCAAGAAGGGTAAAGTCGGTAGGGAGTTCATTATTCATATTTTTCATAGGAATGACCTATGTTTTTAAAATGGATGATAAGATACGACCACTAGGGGTAGTGAATTCAAGACATATCCTAAGTCCTTAAAATCCAAAAAAAGCATAGTTGCAATATTTCTTGAGATGAAAGTATTAGTAGAATCATTGTTGAATATAGCTTTAATGATTTGTCCCATAATATCAAACATCCCTACATGATAGTCAAAACTATTATGTTTTTAATGGTAAGGGATAGAGAATGGAGTTCTAGGGATGGTTACTTTCTATGATTTAGTTGGAATTGGCCTGAGATTCCCCATTATCAATGGCGAAGACTCGGGCCTATCGATGCTCTCCAACAACTGGAGCTTCCCATTGTGATGCTTGATAAATGTGTATTTATCCTTTATTTACATCATTTAGATATCTTTTTAGGATTGATATGTTGTTGATTTTTTTATTTCTATAATTAATTATATTACTTTCAATTTTCTATCTTTATGTGGAGTTTAATTATATTTTATTTTATTTTTATAGGAAAATGACCTCATCACTCCAATCATTAATTTCTCTTGGAAGATATTTTGTACAATTCCCACAGTGCCTGAAATTCATTAATAAACGACACCAAAATAGTCATAACTCCCACATACAAATTCCAAATTTGGATTTTAGATATGTTTTGAAAAGATAATTTGAATTTCTACAGGAAATAAATATTTTATAACGACTTTGATAGTCATTTGACTGTCCAAACAACTAGTTAACGTACCCAAAAATGCCTAATTTAAGTATATACCTTGCACCAAAATTGGCATAATGTTCACATCCCAAGAAAAAATTTAATGTTTAAATATGTATTCAAAAGAAAATTTAAAGTCCTACAGGAATAAGGTATTTTTGTGTTTGCTTTAAAGCTTGCGTTTAGACGAAATTTTCATAAAACTTTGGGAATGAGAATCTGCAGATAGAAAGTCAGAATTTGAAGGGTCAAGAAAAGACAATAAATGATTCTCTTTATTGTCTATTGAGAAAGGACATTTTTCTCTTGACTAAAAACACAAACAACATATGCCTCTTTCATTCCTTATCCTCTCCTTTTAGGGTTTCCACCCCTCCTTCTCCTATAAATGGAGGGGAGACTTCACAAGAAAAAGGGCACCATATTGTAATCCAATTTTCATCCAACTTTCAACATCCAATCTTAGATCTAGTCATTAGCTTTTCTTAAATTTTGGATCATGTTTGAGTGGTTTTTTTTGGGTTACAAAGACTAACCCCATAGCCCATTTTTGTGTTCTTATATCAACTCCTTTCTTAGTGAATGGATATTTCTCAATCAGATTTCTTTCAAGCAAATGACGGATATGTTCATGTGGGAGTGCCACATCCAGGGCCCAATTGAGTGAAATACATGAAATCTTAACAAGTGTTTGTGGTGTTTCATTTTTTTGATCCATTCTTGATTTTATATAGGTAAGGTCCTTTTATTACAAGAATGCCAAGACATCGAGTTTAGTAGAACGAGTGGTGATGTTATTCTATCTTTTTTCTTTTCTATTAATCCATAGTGACCAGACCAATTGATCTATGGATTAGAACACCATAGAAAGATTTACCTTTTCCTTGATGTGACCATGGATAGGAAAATGTTGGACGGTTGGGCCATGAACCTTGAACGTCAGGACCAACATGTTTAAGAGGAGCTTGACCCTTGTGTCAGCCCGTGAAGATAGGAAACCACGAGGTCGTACTTCAATAATTAAGAATTGGAGTTGTAACAATTTACATAGTAGTGTGTCTTTGACGGTGAATCTTCGGAACCCCAAATCTTCTTTTATTAATCTAGTTATGTTCTAATTCTGTAACTTTTAATTTCTATTTTAGTTTAATTCAAACTCTCTCAACTGATTTTTTTTCTTGCAACCAGATTTTAACTCAACCACCATCTTTTTGCCGTCTCTGTGGATCGACCCTTCTATACTAGCCTTTATCGGAAAGAATAAAAAGGATAAACTATTGAATAATTTTCCTAGTAATTGGTGTGCTAAACGAAACACCTCAATTTGGCACCGTTGTCGGGGATGACACATTTGTTTTTCAGATTTGGTTGCTTGTATATCTTGTATAATCTTATTTCATATCCATTAACTTGTATAAATTTAATATTTTTTATAATTTATTTTAGATTTTTGTAATTTCTTTTTTCCTTTTGATCACCATTTTGGAAGTGTATCTCCTCTTTATGTTGAGTGTCCATTCCAACAATACTCTTTTGTAGTTTTTTTTTTAATTTTAATTTATTCCATAATTTTTTTAGCTCTATAATTTTTTTTTCTTTGTAATTTTGACTAACCCATTACCTTCTAATCGCTCTTCTCTTGTGCGTTGATTGACATATCTTTCAGGAACATTTAAAATGGAGTGGGCATCCCGATATCCCCCACAATGTTATTATTGTGGTCTTTACCACCATGCATCTCTTACTTGTACGACTTTATCCCATAGCACCCCTTTTTATGAGCCTTTTCATCCTGGTGGGTACATTGTGAATCCATATTTTTTTGAGAACCATTATGGGGAACCTTGATATCCATATTCTGAGGGGGGTATGATCAACATAATTTTGTAGGGTATGACCAACAGAACTTTAGGGGAAATGGACATATTTATGATACCCAATATTAATCCTTAGCAAGAAGAGAAACATAGGTCCCTAGAGAAGATAGAAACAAAATTGATAACTAGCCAAACCTTTTTAGCCACTTTGTTGAAAGCCCAATCCGAAAACCCAAATGTTCCAAATATGTTCCCCCCATGATTTAGTGACACCTTGTAATATTGAATCTTTCCACCATGATAGATGCAATGGAAATTACAATCCACCATCTTCTAAAGATTATTATGAGGATAAATACCATAAGCAACATGTTGAGCATCAATTCAAAGATCATTATAGGGGGTATGGTGAGGATGGCCAAAATTTTGGGGAACCTAGTTATGAAACTCAGTTCACTCCCCTACAAGAAGAGAGACTTAAGGTCCTAAAGAAGATGGTAGAAAAAGGACATGCAAAACTAGAAACTAGCCATGCCTTGTTAGCCACCCTAATAGAAGCCCAATCACAAAGACTCCCAGAGGAGTTAGAGCAACCCAAAATAGGTCTCACTGATGATCATGATGATTATCCCATGTTTACATCATTGATGTCAGATTCTACTAAGTTATCTCTAACCAACAAACATCATCCTTCATATGAGGAATACCCGACCTCTCCATTAGAGGCTTTGATACTTCAATATGAAAAATCACTACAAGAAGGTCATCCCTCTATGTCTGCAACACCTGAAGCAACCAACCCTCTTGAGGAAGGTCTCCCGTTTCAAGAGCTCTATATTCCTCCTCAACCATCCATTGTTCCACATGTTGATGAACCCGATGAGGTGATTACACCTCCGCAAGAACCTTACATGCCACTATTATATTGTGAGGTGATCCCTTTTGAGTCCATTGAGTTGGGGACATGTTCTATGAAGGAATCATATCTCCCCTTCAACATAGTAGAGGACCCCAATGACTCCATATACATCCATATTGATGAAATTTTTCATGAAGTAGAGATGGAGAATTCCCCAACTGAGATGGAACAACCCCGAGTAATCAATTTTGATGATTGTGATGACAATTATATCATCTATGAGTCGTCAACACCAAATTCACCAGCTTCCATCTATGGAGCAAAGGATCTGGATGCACCTTGTTACATAATCCTTGAGGAAAACATACGACCCCATGTGATTGTTTACCCGATTGACAAACCAATTCTTCTAATACCAACACCCTCTCCATTACATGTAGATCTAGGTGACAAAAAGATATCTGGCCCAGATCCTCCGCCCGATCTTCCACATCCATCACTACATGTGTTACACGTTGGGTACCCGCCAACCTCCCCCAGTCCACATCCATCTTCAACAATTCCTTTACTATCAAAGGAAGATCTTTGGATATTATTGGAGGGAATGTGAGGTCAAAGAACACAACACCCCACTGAGCTTCCATGACTACCCTATCATCGAGTACACTATGAAGCTCCTCTGATTAAGGTCCCAACCCTCGTACACACCCTCTTTAGCTAGACGTTCTTTGAGCTACCATGGCCACTTAGAAATCCTCGCTCTTCTCTTCCCTCCATCTCAGGTTTCGATTTTTCTCAAGATGAGCAAAAGTCTATGTCTAGGGTGGAGGTGGTGGTATGTTTATATTCCACCCCCTTAACTTTTTTATTCTTGGATTATTTCTACCTTTGTATTTTTCGCATATAGTTTCTTTGTTCATGGCCATTATCTAGTCGACCGTGTTTTGTTTTGTTGTTGCAAAATAGCCTTTATCTAGTCAGACAATATAAATAGATGTTTATCATTGTACCCCTTAAATTTAGTAAATCATTTGCAAAATTTTTAGACAGTTGTGTTTGTATATCACCCCTTATCTTTTCTATTCTTGCATTATTTTTGCCTTTTTATTTGTATTGCATATAGTTTCTTTATTCATGGCCATTATCTGGTCAACCATGTTTTATTTCTTTTTTTGCAAAATGGCCTTTATCTAGTCGAATAATATAAATAAATGTTTATCATTGTACCCCTTGAATTTAGTAAATTGTTTGCAAATTTTTTTGCAAATTGCCATGTCTGAAACCATCATGTCACCTAGGACCCCAAAATAGCATCACTCATTGGAAAAGTTGGTGAGTGCGTATGGAATCAATCAGAACCAAACACAATTTTTCTCTATTTTTAAACTATGGATTAACCTGATATAAATCTTGTATAATGTGATTGATAGGAATATTCTATCTGATGTAATGACACTTTTGAAAAAGTACAAAAGAAAAAAAAAGTGTGATGCTATAAGCACTAGGACACCTTTTGTCCCCCCCACCCTTTAATGTCTTTTAAAAAGAGAAGGAAAGAATCACCGTCAGACAAAAATCTAGTCCGGGGTGGCATGCTTCCCATACCAAAAATTTCATACCCCACAAAGGGGTGTACTGCAAAAAGATGCCAAAAGAGAAAAAGAAATAATTTGTTATCAATGAAGTCACAAACCAATTATATCTCAAGTCGAAATGAGGAGGGATCATCACTTCTTTCTTTGTTTTCACACCCCCCAAATTTCATCCTGTTCTTGTGCAACAACTCACATAAAAGAATATAATAACAAAAGGAAAGTGTCAAAGGAAAAGTAAGATGAAGCCTATTTTTCTACAAAGTCTAGATTTAGAAACAAGATATGATATTAGTTTTTGATAGAGAATATAGAATTTTGTGTTTTGTGATTTTAACAGATAGGGTTGCTCGACCAAATTTGGATGGAATGAATAAAGTGATGGCTATGAGGGTGAGGATGGACATATTTTTAGTATAAATTATTTGTGATTTTGTTTGTTTGAGGACAAGCAAAGATTCTAATCTGGGGTATTTTGATAAATGTGTATTTATCCTTTTTTACAACATTTAGATATATTTTTAGGATTGATTTATTGGTTATTTTCTTAGTTTTATAATTAATTGTATTACTTTGGATTTTCCATCTTTATGTGGAGTTTTAATTATATTGGTTTGATTTTTATAGGAAAATGACCTCACCACTCCAATCATTAATTTTTCTTGGAAGATGTTTTGTACAATTCCCGCAGTGCCTGAAATTTATGAATAGACGACACCAAAACAGTCATAACTCCCACATACAAATTCCAAATTTGGAGTTTAGATATGTTTTGAAAAGTTAATTTAAATTTCTACAGGAAAAACATATTTTCTGACGACTTTCATATTCATTTTACTATCCAACCAACCGGTTAACGTGCATGTTCGTTTTCCCATATTGGCCTATTTAAGTATATACCTTGCATCAAAATTGGCATAACTCTCACAACCCAGGACATAATTTAATGTTTAAATATGCATTAAAAATTAAATTCAAAAGAATACAAGAAAAATGTATTTTTGGATGCACTTTAAAGCTTTTTATCAGCCTAAATTTGTATGAAACTTTGGGAATAGGAATCCGCGGATAGAGAGTCAGAATTTGAAGGGTCAAAAGAAGGAAATCAATGATTCTCTTTATTATCTGTTGAGGAAGGAAATTTTTCTTTGGACTAAAGACACAAAAAATAGACACCTCCTTCATTCCTTCTGCTCCCCTTTTAGGATTCCACCCCTCCTTCTCCAATAAAAGGAGGGGGGACTTCACAAGAAAAAGGGCACCATCTTGCAATCCAATTCTCATCTAACTTTTAGCATCCAATCTTAGATCTAGTCCTTAGCTTTTCTTATATTTTGCATCATGTTCGATTAGTCTTTTTCTGGGCTACATGGACTAACCCCATAACCCATTTCTATGTTCTTGTATCAGATCCTTTCTTAGTGAATGTATATTTCTCAATCTAATTTCTTTCGAGCAAATGATAGATATGTTCATGCGGGAGTGCCAAAACTAGGGCCCCAATTGAATGAAATACATGAACTCCTGAAAAGTGTTTATGGTGTTTCATCTTTTGATCCACTATTTATCTTATATAGGTAAGGTCCTTTTGTCACAAGAATGTCAAGACATCAGGTTTTAGGAGCACGAGTAGTGATTTTAGTCTATCTTTTTTTCTTGTCTGTTAATACATAGTGACAAGAACAATTGAGCGAAGCAAGATTTACCTTTTCCTTGATGTGACCATGGATAGGAAAATGTTGGATGATTGGGTAATGAATCTTGACGTCAGGACCAATGGGTACAAGAGGAGCTTGACCCTCGTGCGGTCTATGAGGACATACAACCATGAGGTCCTACTTCAGTAATTAAGAATTAGAGTTGTACTGATATACATAGTAGCATGGATTTGGTGGTGAATCTTCAGAACCCCAGATCTTTCTTTTATTAATCTAGATACATTTTAATTCTGCAACTTTTAATTTCTATTTTAGTTTAATTCAAACTCTCTTAATGAATTTGACTTTTTTTTCTTTCAATCAGATTTCAACTCAACCATCCTCTTTTTTCTATCTCTATAGATCTACCCTTCTATACTAACCTTTATCGGAAAGTAGAAAAAGTATAAACTCTAGGATAATTTTCCTAGTGATTGGTGTGCTAAATGATGTGCATCAGTGCTACAACCACTGGTTGAGATGCCACTGTGGATCCGGACCTCGAGGATCAGGAAGAGGACAGTTAGACTAGATGTGTCCCTCTTGTTGACAGTGATAACACACCTTCTTTTAATGGCAACATCTGCTAGGGTGCTTCTTCCCACAGGTGAAACATTCAAAGTGCTAGTTCTCATGATGAGGCTTTCCCTTTCCTCCATTTCTACCCTTGCCATTATTTCAACCCTATGCCTTTGTGTTATCATGGAAACAAGTGCCTTCACTGAAACCCCAAATATCCTTTGGATGGGTTCTAAGTAGGCATGATGGTCCTTTCCATATCTATGGTGAAGTTGAGGGACTCGATGAAGTTTGGTCATTTACTAGTCATTACATGGGGTTTCAGTTGGGGTGCATATGCTCAACAAAGTGCTCCGCTCACTATTACTCAGTCAGCATGTAGGCAAACCACTCTAGGAGATGGAATTTCCAAGCATAATCTGCCATTGACATGTCTTGATAGAGGAACATGAACTACTTCTCCTTTTCCTTCTTGGTAGAGTTGGCAGTGAATCTTTTAGAGAAGATGGTGTAGAAATCCACCCAGCCCATCTACACCTAAGTCAGATCTCGGTCAGTAATATAGTTTTTCCCCCATAGATTTGCTTCTCTTTCAAGGAGGTAAGAGATGAAGAGGACCTTTTTGTTGGGTTGCACCTCCATATGCAGAAACCATTCTCTACATCCAGGATCTAGGCATCCGCTTTGTCGACGGCTTTAGTTTTATCCTCACCCCAAAACTTCTCTGTGTTCATCTTGATGAAGTCAAGTATGGTGGCTCCAAGGCAAGGGCGGATAGGTAGGGGTTCACCATTCTCATTTATTGCAACATCCTTGAGGGCTAGGGCACTAATGTCCTTGGTGAGATTCTTCTACTACTCCAGATAGAGCATCTTAGGGGTCTAAATCACCACCTGTCTAATAGAGCCAAGGCCATCAGAATTGAGGTTACCTTCACCCTCAAGTTCATCTTCTACCACGAGTTCACTTTTAGGGTCAGGACTATCTTTTGGGTTCGAGATCTCAAAAGGGACAACATTAGGCTCGAAACCTTCCCCAGTGGAGCCCTCTTCCTCTTCTTCGATGACTTATTTTCCATGGATCTCTTCCTCTTCTCTAAGGACATCCTCTTCCTAAGGGAGACCTTCCCTCTGGGCGGTCTCTAGGTGTGCCATCAAGGATAGCAGTGATCTTCGTGTGGGCCATGATGTTTTAGATGAATAAATTAATCTAAGTTCTATTTTAAGGCATTGAAACATCATAAAATTTTGTCCCTGGCATCATGATTACATGTATTAATTATGCCCTAACCCTAGTACTCATAACCCTAATTCTCAGAAGGGTAGAGGAAGCAGTTATCAGGTTCCTAGGGTTTTTTGAGGGAAGAAGAGGGTAGAGATGGGACAAAATATGAGATGATAAGATGACCTAAAGGAATTTTACTTTGAGAAAAATCTTTTGGATTTGGTAAGGCAGGATGCACGGTGGTCTGGGAGTCGTCATAAGTCAACTAGTATTGTAGAGGAAGGTTTTTCCAGCCCCTAGGGTCGTGGTCCCTTCTAGATATCATAGCCTTTAGAAAATGCCTTAATAATTCCCTTGGGCTCTACATAATTCTTTAAAATTTACTAATTATTATAGGTTAAGTGGTAAACTTGGGCTCTGATACCAAATGTATTGACCCCCTCCCTCTGTTATACCCAACTAAGGTGGATCGAGAGGGAAATAACCAATAATAATAATAATAAATTCATTGAAAGGAAAAGAGTTTGATAACATATGAAGATAGAATCTCCTCTAGGGAGTTACATGGAATTGAAAATAATGTTTGCAACATAAAATAAATCTAGCTATCTATAATCCTCCAAGGTAACTTTAAACATCTTTTCTTTTTGGTGCCTTCTTCTTTGGATGTCCAACTTTTAGATTAATTATAGTATAACCTAAAACAACATGAAACAAAAATGTGATCAATATATCAAGATATACTGATTTGTGGGGGAAGAAAAATATACACATGTATATGTAACAACATAACCATCCATAATAGAAATTATAATAGAAAAATTGAAGATGCATTTTCTTTTTCTAACTTCTCAACCCTTATCCTTTCACTCTCTATGGTGTGACCTCTCTTTAGGGGATCCTTTTTTTATGGGGAAGCCTCTCTTTAGGGCCTGGTCCTTGTAGTGGAATTCTCAAAACCTTCCTTTCCAGGCTTGGTTTTATATCTACCTTCCTTTCTGAGCTTGGCTTGTGGTGATGTTCTTTTCGGGGCTTAATCACCATTTATTTGCATAATGACTCCTTTCAACCCATTCTCTTCAACTCATCAGAGATAACTATCTAGGGTTTGAGCAAGTTATATTTATATAAGATGATACTCATAGGGTCCTTATATACTATAAGTTATATTTATATAAGATGATACTCATAGGGGTGTTGCATGATTTATATAAACAATCAAGCATTTCAATTAAAATCCATTCAGGAAACTTCAGAAAACCATGAAAGTCAATAAAGCAACAAGTTATGTTTATAATAAGATGATACTCATAGGGGTCTTATAGATTGCATGATTTAAATAAACAATCAAGTATCTTAATTGCAATCCATACGAGTAACCTCAAAAAACCAAGAAAGTTAAGAAATCGATTAGTCATAGATGTAACCACATACCTTTATTTAAAGACCACTTAACTTCTGAGTAAATAAAAGAAAATGCAACCAATCAAGCAATCACCTTGTAATTAATATATAACATCTAAGTATTACTATTGTGCTCACAAAATATCAATCAATATTGATTTGGGCTATAAGTTAGGGTTTTGGGAGCAAATTACGGTTAGGCTTCCCAAACCCTAATTATAGTATTTGAAGGCTTTTCAAATTAGGAAACCCTAATTTTGACATCACGTGAAGTTTTAATCTAGATTAGATCCAAGATACTCTTTTATCAAATTAACTTAGATTTTATCCATTATGATCAATTAATCAAGTTATACTCATCAATTTCATTGATCTTATAGAATTAGTGTTTATATGTATGGAATTACATTAGAGATTGCATATTTATCCACTTTTGGATTTAAAGTGGAAATTAGTCCACATAACCAGTTTTATTGGATTCCTCATATTTTTTCTTGATCAATATATATATATATATATATATATATCTGTGTGTGTGTGTGTGTGTGTTAGGTTGGACTTATCAATTAATTACTAGAAATGATGCAATTGAAATCATTTTGAACCAATAAGAGATTTCCACAGGTGACTGACTGGGAAAAGGAGTGGGCTATAGTGTCAGGACCGAGCCAATCAAATTGCATCATGTCAGTGGCCCTCACTCGTGTGGCTAGGCGAGAAAAAGATGTAAAAAGATGAGAATGACCTTTACCCTTCAGAAGTAGGATGCGGACATGACTAAAATTTTTCCCTAGGTCATTTCCACCTCCATTTCTTTCTACCTCATGAGTAGGGAGTCAACCCAGTGGTTGACTTTGAGTTTCAGGCTTCCTGAGTTGCAAGCAAAGAAGCCACTCTCTTTGCCACACCTTGCCAGACTTGTATGTGATGGTTGATTGTCTGGTGATAGGCAGTACATGGAGAATGAGTAGAAGGCCCCTCAGTGGGGTACAAATATGAAATGAGGGAGAGGACAAGGTGTTGGATAGGAATTAGAGGTAGGGAAAATATTCTCGAGTCACACAAAGTCTTATTGAGGGTGTTGTGATCTCATAGGGGTTTCTACCCATTTATATTTCTATGGCCTAGAGGGATGGCCAACTACCGAGTTGGCGATTTAGGGAAAGCTATTATAATCTTCTAAAGTGGGTGAAACCAGGGTTACTGGACTTGAGATCATCCTCCAAATCCAAAAGAAGGATTTTTGAGTGTTCACATGGGTCAGAGTGAGAGGAAATAAAAAAGTAAAAGAATCAATCTTGTTCCTAGTTTTCCTTTTCTATTTTGGGATAGACAATAATTTATGTGTTGTCATATCCTAAACTGAGGGCCAATAGGATGCATGAGTGTTAAAGAACTGAATCCTATGATTTACAAATCCAATTTAAATTGTGACATTTAATATATTGATCAATAGTCCTTTTCATTTTAGGAAAACTTAAATAATTCATAGTTCTCTCTTCATTTAACCAATTTATCCCAAATTTTAGAGGAAGGCTTTTAATAATTTAAAACTTATGCACCCTTTTCTTTCCCCTTAAACAATTGCATAAAATAACTCCTTTTCTTACCCAAACTTGATAAGAATATTTATTTGGGTATATTTCCTCATTAAGTACAATTTTAGATCAAAATATGCCTATTGATTATCTTCAACATGTATTTTCTAGAAATTTTAAAACAATTCCCTTATTTAATCACCCATTGTCTGTTACTTTTAGAAATTCCTATTTTATTGAATTTCCCACTCTTTCTCTTTTCAACCAATATTAATGGATTACTAAAAATAGCAAAACACGCAAAATCCCTTGTCAAAGGATAAATTGCATTCTCAAACTTAAACTTGCAAACAAGACATGAATCTTTCTAGTATATTGTTAACAACCCATTATTTGCATTCAAATATATGCATAAATACATGAAAAACCCATGTTATAACAATCTAAATTGATTCAAAAGACACCATATTAGATATGGTAAGCGTTCCAATGTGTCTTTTATGAAGATTTGGGGATGTGAATCTTATGTGAGAAAGCAGTTTCCTAAAAAGCTTAGACCTAAATTTGATAAATGTTACTTTATTGAATATTTTAGGGAAAACCAAAGGATACTACTTCTATACTCCATATGACAACAAAGTGTTTGCTACCAGAGATGTTTAATTCCTAGAAAAATTTCTAAAGGAATTAGTTGGAGGAAAGTAGAATTAGAAGAAATTCAAGACTAACAAGAAAACATTGAACCTATATAGGTACAAAAGGAACATGGAGAGTCACAAACTATTGTGGAATCTCAAATTACTCATGTAACACAGTAACCTCATAGAATTAGTAGGAAGCACCTTGAGCCTGAAATATTTGGCTATCTTGTGCTCAAGAAGGAAATGATTTGGTCATAGATGATGAGCCAACAACCTACCTAGAAGTTGTTAAGGAACCAGAATCTAAAAAATGGCTTTAGTCCATGAGATCTGAGATGGAATACTTGTGCTCCAATAAGGTAGGGACCCAACATGGTAGGGACCTTGTTGGATCCACCTGAAGGGGTAAGACCCATAGGGTGCAAGTGGGTCTTAAAGAAGAAGACTGACATGAATGGTAATGTACAAATCTATAAAGGTTGATTGGTTGAAAAGGGTTTTATAAAAGTTCAAGGCATTGATTATGACGACACCTTTTCTCCAGTTCTCATAGTTAAGCCCACAAGGATCATGCTTGTCAATGCATCTAATTATGACTATGAGATTTGGCAAATGGATGTTGAAACCACATTCTTTAACATGAATCTAATTGAGTATGCGTACATGACACAACTTGAGGGTTTTATAAATCCAAAAGAATCTAACAAAGTCTATAAGCTACAAAGGTCAATCTATGGATTGAAGCAAGCATCTCAGAAATGGAATCTTTGATTCGAAATAGTCAAAGAGTTTGGCTTCAATTAAAATGAAGATGAGCCATGTGTTTATAATAAGGTTAGTGGGATCATGCTTGTATTCCTCATATTGTATGTAGATGACTACTATTAATGGGGAATGACATCCCTACCTTACAAATGGTAAAAACTTGGCTAGGAAATATATTCTCTATGAAGGACTTAAGCAAAGAATGCTATATCTTAGATATCAAGATACATAGAGATAGATTTAGAAGAATTGTTGGCCTAAGCCAGAGTAGCTAAAGCACATACATTGAAAAAGTGCTGAAGAGGTTCAACATAGAGAACTCAAAGAGAGGAAACGTACCCATGTCTCATGGTGTTAGTATCTCTAGAGCTCAATGTCCCAATTTTTATGAAGAATGGGAGTGCATGAGAAAGATTACATATGCATTTGCAATTAGATCTATCATGTATATAATGTTAAGTAATCATTTAGATGTCTCATATGTCTTGAGAATGATGATAAGATATCAGTCAGATGACTGTGAAAGTTACTAGACTACCGTAAGGAACATCCACAAGTACTTGAGAAGAACTAAGGATTAGTTTCTTGTCTAAGATGGTGAGGAAGTGTTGGTGGTAAAAGGTTATACTAATGAAAGCTTCCAAACTGACAAAGATGACTTTAGATCACAATATGGATTGTGTTTTACCTAAAAAATACAGCTATAGGCTAGACAAGTTCCAAGCAAGAAACAAATATTGATTCTACAACATAGGTTGAGTATATTGCTGCCTCCAATGTGGAAAAGGAATATGTTTGGATCAAGAAGTTCATCATTGAACTTGGGGTGGTTCCAAGCAATAGCTATTCAGTACAGTTGTATTGCAACAACAATGGAGCTATTGCACAATCTAAGGAACCTAGATCGCATTAACACTCCAAGCACATACGACTACAATTTAATATCATATGAGGGTGACATTGATGATATGTGAAAATTGGTAGAGTACCAACTAAAAACAATGTTGTTGAGCCCTTGACAAAAGAACTTTCGTAGAAGAAGCATGAAGGTCATCATAGATCACCTAGGATTAAATTCATGGGTATTTGGCTCTAAGTGAAAGTGGGAGTTTGTTGGTGTATGCCCAGAGAGAAAATCACTTGATTATTATAATGGCATATCTTGTAAATGATTTGATTAATGCTAAAGGAAATCTTTGTCTATATGTTTGTTCAATTACGAGATAATGGTATAACATGATGGATGTCCAAAGAATGATATTACTTGATGATATCTTTAGGTTGAGGATCCGAATAGTGGGATCATGAGTATGAAAAGAGTACATATACTCTTGTTATGTTCCTAAAAGATGTTATTGTGAAAGTTAATGGAAAAAAATAACACATAAGACTAGATTATGTGCTTGTTGATGATAGAATCTCATTAGTCATGATATGTGTTGTCAAACCAAACACATATGTACTTGTTAGAGAAAAATGTACTTGACAAACCCACTTTGAGAATGATACATGGAAACCATTGAATGGTACTTAGAATCAACTCTCACAATGATAGTGGTGATTGTGGTTCTTATACCTAAATTCACTAAATTCATCACAAGTCGTTCGATGCACTTTGACACCATCCAATGTGACCTTGAATAAGTTTTACCATAAAGGTGATGCTTGGATACATTGACACATGGGAGTTGTCATTGAGTGATGTAGCTAGAATTTATCCCTCCCATGGAGATGATATCCTAGCCACGTGATAAGAGAGACTAAGAAATGTATGACCATACTCTTTTTTGATAACCCAGGAGACTCGTAAGGCTTGCGCCGAGCCCAACCTGGGGAGCTCAACCCCATCCCGTAAGGAGTGTAGCCCATTAAGTCGGGCAGAGGCTGGATGTGCTACGGGAGAAACAATTTCGAACATCACCACCAGGGGGATTCAAACCCGGGACCCTTCATGAGGGGCCCCATGCTGCCACCACCTGAGCTACTGCTCGTCGACATGTATGACCATACTCATGTGAAAAAATATATGATATGTGATCTCACATGCATCTCAAATAGTATGCTCTAGTTCAAGGAACATAGATTGAACATTGAGATGATGACGTTGTCACAGCTCGAGTTCAATTTAGATATCATAGACAAAGGAACTATATGATCACTATAATATTGATCATGGATCGTAGGTTTAAGTTGTTCTCCAACTTTCTAATTACTTGGGTAGCAATCATATGTTTCTAGATACCGCTCATTGCTTATGACATCATAAATAAGTTATGGACATTCACTACCAATGTAACTTGGGATCCATAGGGTCACACACATAGGATACACCTAGAATAGTAGTTTACTCATGAATAAAGTTTAACTTAATTACTGAAGTGTTTAGGAGATTCAATTTAAATATCACATTGGATAAAAATTGGCTAAATGGGAATGTGAGTTGATTCATTCAAGTGTCGAGTCAATTTAAACTACATTGGCTACACTGGAATGTGAATTGACTAATTTTGAATGTGAACTGACCAACATAATCTGAACTGACTGGTTTAGAACATGAAGACCAATTGAACGATCAGTAAAATTGAATCAAGGTTGATGCTAATTACATGTTGTGTGTTAGTCATCACATAGAAAGCCAATTTGTTTACATATAGGAAATATAGTGAACCGACTGATTCAAGTATTGAGTCGATCGATTTACATACAAACTGACAGATTCAAATGCGAACTGACTGATTCAAATGTGAATTGACCGACTCATGATCTGCAATAGCCAAAAATTCATAAAAATCCATTTCTTCGACTCTTGATTGATATGAAAATCTTGACCCTAACCCTCCTATAAATAGGGGTGTAGTAAAATCTTTCAAAAAACACAACTAATGCTTACAAGCATTGTCCTCTCATAGTTGTGGTAACATGAGAGTCTGAGAAAGTCTTACCCATAAAATAGAGAGACAACAAGGGAGAATATGTCAGTGCTATCATGTTGACATCAATGATACAAATCCTTCCTATTAGTTCTAGAAGAATGATATGAGTTCCCAGTGATCTTCATGAACTATGTAGAGGTGCAGAGGCCATTGCCCCACGCTAGGAGGATGTCGTCAACCGCCACCTGTGGTGCTACACTAGGAGACCGCCATTGACAATAGTCTTGGTGCTTATTAAGAAATAAGCACATCATTTCAAAGATTGTCCTTGGACTATATCTAGGACCAGGTGTATACCTTTCTTCCTGTACATAGTTATTGATGAGTTCCGCTGGTCATGGGGAATATGGCAAGACAAATTTTGTTTCTGTTGCCATCTATGATGCCATATTTACCTAAACTTTGGTGGGTTTAAAATATTTCTAAATAATACCAAATTTAGAACATAGGCTAATTTGATGGCATAAATTTTAAATATAACATTATTTTCCACTTTTATGGTAATTTATTATGCAATTTAACAATGTAGACTATAAATTATATTTTCTTTTCTAAATGAAATTAAGGCATCTAAGATTGTTTAATCAATGTGAAACTTGGCACACAAACTAATTGGATCCCAAGGATCATGATTCTTCCATTAGATTTGGGTTTTGAAATTTCCTTTTATGTGCTCTAATACAATTATTGTTTAGGATCATAACCATTCTATTCATTACATGTATCATTGCCAAAATTGTTTATTATTTAGAATCCCTTTATCTTTATATTGTTACCAAATGGTTTCCCTATATTATTAAGCATGACTTTCCATATTATAATTATTTAACTTATGAATTCCATTAACTCAATATTTATTTAGATAATGGTACATTATTCATATTTATGAATATGGAAATACCAATTAATATTCTAATTCGTTTATTTAGCAAATCATACTTCTTATTTAACGTATCTCATCCATTATTTGCATATTAGTTAAAAAAGGAAACATATGTGACATATTTAATGAATTTACTATGTGTTAGCACATAAATTATTTATTATTTTAATATTTGATGTTTATTATAGAAACTTATGACATTTAATATGTTATATTTTTTACAAGCCTAAATGTGTAATGGGATTACCATTGAGTTATTCATGTTATGTGCATTACCAATCTACATTAAGGCATAACTTTATCCTTTTTTGGTCAAATCTAAGGAACCAAGCTCAGTAACTGCCTAATAATGAAATAGGGCAAAATTTTAGATTTCGGTATGTTACAAATTACACATGCTATGTAATGCTAACCGTTGACTTACCCACCATGCGTATTTTGGCCTCCCACATATTGAACGTCATAGGAGTTAAATACATACATATGTGTCCCCAAAAGGTGTGTATAACTATTAAATGAATTATGGTCGCATCCTAGAGGTTCAATGTTCAATCTTGAATTTTAATGATTTCCCCCAATTAAGTCAAATTTACTTCACATTTCCTATATTTATAGGGCCATGTATATGCTAGGGAGGAGAATATCTTCCATTGGGTTCTCATATGAAAACTCACAAGAGTGTGGTGTTGTGAAAATAGAAAGGTAAATACTAATTAGGATGCCATAAGATGAATTCTTATAGAATTGGACTATTTTGTGATTTTCCTATATTGCAATATGTATAATCATTGCATTTATTGAGATTTTCCCTTACTTACAATCCTCATGCCAAGATTCTATGATATTATGGGGTCTGAAGGGTAATATTCCCCCTTTAAGATTCAAATTACATATATATGGAACCTAAGGGTGAGATATAACAGTGATCAAACCACAAAAATTGTTAGGAGGTTTCATATTTAGACTTTGTTGAGTTGGTTTATTTTGGGATTCTCAAGTTAACATCTCTATTATACCAAGACTCCAATGTTCTATCTATGATTCACCCAATCCATTCACACCGATCTTTATGAATAAAGGCTCTGATGCTCTCTTCTTAGAATATTTCAAAATTGTAGAATTATGATGTGTTTTTGGAAGTTTTTGAACCCCTGGAAGTTGTTGAACCCCAAGTTTTAGTTGAATATACATGAAAAAAAACATTATTATTTAGCCACACTGTACTTGGGAGTGTCACATATCCAATCAATATCATTATAATACAGTTGTAGGAAAATACTCATGGGCAAGATTATCCTCATTGTAAAAATAATTCACGCAAAAAGGAATTTTGAATGCTAAAGTATATTACATGGTTCGGTATAAAGTGACAATCATGAAGATATATCCAATATCGAAAGATCATCTAGATTTAGATTTCACCTCACTAGAGAAATTATATTGGATCATGAGCTATAATTTTCTCTTCTCTATGCCTCTTAGTGCTCCTCATTGATGGACATATCATCCATATCCATGGAATGAAAACATAAGAGAATATATAAGTGGCATTAAGAAGTTACAAAGAAAATTATTTTATAATTTTAAACATCATACAAGAACATGTAATTTATAAAATATATAATTGCAAACTTCCTAATATATTTCAATTCAACAAGTTATATATTTGTCATCTAAAACATGATTTGTACCATTGTGCTCATATTCCCACTAAGGGTTCAAAAGAAATGTTTCATCGTATGTCAAGGATAAATGCATGAGGAGGAACTACTATTCCCTAAAACTTCATCAATAAAGCATAATTCTGAAATTGATTTATTACCTACTTATTTAATTATTTTTAGTCTTGGTTTTAATTAGAAGTCATGTATATTATGGATGACCAGTCACTATTTTGATACATTTCTTTTATCAATAATTGCATGTCACTTAATATTAGTTTGTACCAATAATGTCAACTAGGTTCAGTTTTAGATGATTAATGTATTAGTGGTTCATTAAGATGAATTCTAATTTGATATATTTATATTTAGTACAATGATACAATTAGTTTTTGAATTTTCATTAGGTATTAGAGGTTTTGTTATGCAAAACTATGATGATCATTACATCCTTTCCTCCTCACATAATTTCCATAGTTAAAATTTCATAATGGTTTTCATTTTAGGCTTCAATTGGGGTTTTGATTTTATATAAATTTTTCATTTGAGATTCATATTTGTAAACAAAGATGGTTCAAGTTAAAAAGTTAGCCTACAACTTTCCTCTTATAAACAGATATGATCCAAAAATTATAAGAACTTAAAATCTTAGCTTGATTGTTTTACTTTTATGTGTAGTCAATAGGAAATTGCTAGCTTGCCTCTTGGGGGTAGATCATAGTTCATTTCCACTTTGTTTATCTTATGGAGTATGGAAAAGTTATGTTTTTTATGGAACATGCCACAAAAATAGTATCATACACTGTGAAAAACTTTAATGGTCCTCCATGATTAGTTTTTCATTAGAGTTAAGGGGTCTATATGGGGAAGATATATTTGGATACTTTATCTCTTGTTTTTTGTTGTTGTTGTTGTTGTTGTTTTTTGTGATACATGTTCGGGGTTGAATTTGCATCCCTTAATATCCATGGTGGTCTTCTAATTGTAGGAAACGTCCTAGTTGATTGTATGATGGTGATTCATGTTCACTATAGCAAATATATAAATTGTCCCTAGTAAACTTCTTAGTGTGTCTTATTTTGCAGTCATGTTGAGTTTCTAAAGGACACAAAATGTCATGCCATATTGAGATACTATCATGTCACCCAATTCCTAGGATATAGGAATGCTTACTTGTCATTTGAAACCATAACCTCTTAAATATAGTCATTTTTAGAAGGTTTCCTCAGACTACACTCATGTGAGAAGTTGATATTGTGGGTATGAGTTGAAAAGGTATCCCACCACTACCTTGGAAATCCTTATAGTGTTTGGGTTCTAAAGTGAGACCTAGATTGATCAAGGCATGATAGGAGCTAAAGTAGTGCTCCATTTATCTAATGTAGTCCTCATATTTCCCTTCAATGTTAGTTCTTCTTATCCAACTAGATTATAAAGTTAGGATTTTAGGAATTCAACCAAGCATAATTATTGGTTGGTTCTATGTCGGTTGGTTGAATCCTCAAAACATCTTCCCTTGGTTGTTTCCATCACCCTAACAAGAATGTTAAAGGGTACCATGGGTATCTCTTAGAGATGGAATTCTCATCTAGGGTGTCCATCATAATCACTAATTTTGGGAGGTCTCTATAAAGAAGAAAAAAAGTATGGTAAGATTATTGAATCTTCATTTGGTGTCTATCTACTCATTTCTCACCATTTTGAAACACCCCATCCAAGCTCATATACAAGTGCGAGTAATCACATATTTTCCATTATATTAATAAAAAATGGGGTATGCCAGGTACATGAATACTATAAAAATTAAGTCAAGTAAAAGAAAACGACCTCAAAACATTATTAGGTTGGTTCATTATCTTAATACTGAAATAACATAATAAGTATAATTTCCTTTTATACATAATAAAATCAAATATAATGTATCCCTTTTACAATCATCACAATATGTCTGTCGGGGAATATAACCAACATTCTTACACTTGCACTAGGGTCAATCACTTATAAACCTCAGTTTGATATATTAACATGACCATAATGCTTATATAGTGGAAGTGCTTTAGTCAAGAGATCATCAATATTTCTTTTAGTTGGTACTATGTAAATGTTCACATCTCCTCATTGTACGACCTCTCATATAATATGGTAGAGTAGTATTTTATGATTGGAATGCTTTTGTGATATGGGTTCCTTAGCTTGTGCAATGGCCCCATTATTATCACAATAGAGATCTATTACACCTTAAATGGATAGAACCTCTCCTAGTTCTCCAATGAACTTATTTATCCATAACATTCCTTTTCTTCAGTGGAGGTAGGAATGTACTCGAGCTCTATTGTAGAATCAGTTCTTGTCTCTTGCTTGGAACTTCTCCAACTTACAGCTCTACCGTTGAGGAAAAACACAAAACTTGATTACGGTCGATAGTCATTCTTGTCGGTTTGGAAACTTGATTTTGTGTAAAACTTTACATGCAACACCTCCTCACATCCATAAATGATGAATTTATCATTACTTATTCTCAAGTACTTAAGGATATTCTTTATAGCGGTCCAATGACCTTCACCTAGATTTGAATGGTACTTACTCCCCATGGTCAAAGAATACAATATTTCAGGACATGTACACAACATTACATACATGATATGTCCAATTACAGATGCATATGTAATCATATTCATATGTGTCCTCTCTTTAGAAGAGTTGGAACGTTGATCTGCATAGATACTTATTCCATGTGACATGGGTAAGTTTTCTCTCTTAGAATCTTGCACGTTGAATATTTTTATCACTTTGTCAATGTATGCACTTTGACTTAGCCCATGAATCCTTATATATCTATCTCTATAGATCTTGATTCCTAGTATATAGGATGCTTTCCTTAAGTCATTCATGGAGAAGGTATTTTACATCCACGTTTTAACCATTTGTAGTTTAGGGATGTCATTCCCCATCTATAGTATGTCATCTACATACAATATGAGGAATACAACTCTGATCCCACCAAACTTCTTATAAACACAAGTTTCATCTTCATTTTGGTTAAAGCCAAACTCTAACTATATCACTAAAATGAAGATTTTGTCTCTACTATGCTTGCTTCAACCCATATATTGACCATTTTATCTTAAAGACTGTGTTGTCTTCAATAGAATCAATAAAACATTTAGGTTGTGTCATGTACACATACTCTAGAAGATTATAGTTAAGGAATGCAATTTTAATGTCCATTTTCCATATTTCATAGTTATTATAAGATACAATAGAAAGCATCATCCTAAAGGATTTAACCATGGAAGCTAGTGAAAAAATATCATTGCATTCAACATCTTGAACTTGTTTTGAAACCTTTGTTGGTCTTCTTCTTTAATACCCATTTTCACCGTATGGGCTTTACCCCATCAGGTAGATCACCAACGTCAATACCTTGTTAGTATACATGGAATCTATCTCAGATCTCACGACTTCAAGTAATTTCTTAGAAATTGGTCCCTCAACTGCCACATTGTAGGATGTTGGTTCATCATCATAAATGACCTGTGCATCATCTTTGAGTCAGGTGAAATTTGTATCTCTATGGCTCAAGATGTGTTATACTGATGAAATTTGTATCTCTATGGCTCAAGATGTGTTATACTGATCTTTGAGGTTCTTATGCCACGTGAACTTCAAATCCATAGCCATTTCTGGTTCCTCTCATTCATTTTTGACCTCCATAGGATCAAGGCTATCTTGTTGGACTTGAACTTATTGAAGTTCTGTTTTCCTCCCACTGATTCCTCTAGAATTAAATTACTTTTTAAGGAATACAACAATCCTGGAAATAAACAATTTGTTGTGAAAGGTAGTATATAAGTAATTTCTGTTGGCTAAATTGGACATTAATATACCCTTTGTTTTGATGATGACAAACGTTTCATACTTGTGGAAATAACGTGCTATTTGAGTATTTTAGGGTTCAAGGTAATAAGGAGATTCTACTAAGTGGAAAGTTGAAGATCAAATGTGCTTAATTGTGTATGTTTTCATGATTGTACTTGTACAAAAATATAATGTAAAAGTACTTAGACATCATGTAAATCAAGCAATAGATCTTCCCTATCAACTTATAACTTTTAGTTAAGTTTCCCCCTAGAGTTAGGGTCACCATCACTCATTGAAACACACACTTAATAGGTTATTCAAAAGACTAAAATAGGGACATCCTTGATCGAGAAACTTGTCAGCTGGGACACACTCGGTTGAAGTTTTTTTCGATTGAGAACCACCTCAGTTGAAAATATGAGCATTGTTAAAAAAACTTACTCATTTAGCCACTAAAATGGGTTTCAGTTGAAAATATTGTCCACCGAGCAAACCTCAGTCCAAAGCTTATGACCATTAGACCAAGTGGTTAGTAGTTGGGAGTTGAAAATAGATGTTGCTACATATTTTTTATAAAACCAGTCTCTCTCAAAGAAATTCTCAACTGAGACACAGTTCAAATGATAAATTTGTCGACCTAGTAGGGTTCTGGATTGTTATTTTAAGCACGAACAAATTAGTCATTGCTAGCCAACTAATGTACACCTAACAACTAGTTATGCACTAAGAATACTCTAGAAACTCTCTAGAACATCGCTAAGTACTTGTAAATGATTCCAATAAATAGGAGAGGCCTTAGGAGACCTAAAGAAAACAAGCTACACTTGAGAATACATTCTAGTGGGAAACAAAGCCAAGCAACACTAGCTATCTTGTTCTACAATCTCCAAATTTGGGTCCTATAGCCATAGCCTCTTAGCCACCTTATAGCAATGTTGAAGGCTTCTTGAGGTTAAAGTTACTTGTGCTCCTTGGATACTCCAAGTTGTGGTGGCTGCTTGAGGAGTTTGGTTCAAGCTACTTCTTGGTAGAGAAGGTTGCTTCAAGAGGTGCTTGAGATTACTTCAATAAGGTGTCTTCAAGGGAGGTTGGGGCTACTTATAGGTGAAGGCTATCTCAAGGTGGTGGAGCTACTTCAAGGAGAAGAAGGATGCACTAAGGGCTTGGAGTTACTTCAAAGAAGGCTTCTTTATGGAGCTTGAGGCTACTTATAGAATAAGGCTACTTTAAGGAAGGTGATTGTATTTTATTTTAACATCCTTGAGAGGTAAATAAAATTATTCACGTTTAAAATCCCAATTGGAAATAATTGGGTACTGACTGACAACCTTTGATTCTAAGGTTGGAACCACTCTAAAACGAAGTGTCTTCCTTGTTTCCTCCTTCTTTGGTTCAGTGTTTGATTTATCTTTAAGATTAAAAAAGATCTATTCACCCCCCTCTAGATCTTTCAATTGGTATCAGAGCAGGCCTTCAAGTAGCCCTAACACGTCTTGAAGAATGGGGGACATTGTACTTCACAACCTCAACCTTGAAGGAACTCATGTGACTCAGCCACCACCATTTGATGGAAGCAACTATACCTATTGGAAAAGAAGAATGCAATTATACTTCCAAGGAATCAACTCAGAGCTTTGGAGGATGGTGTATACACCCTATGAACTTCCTACTATTGAATCCACAACATGGAATCCTAATACAATAAAGCAAGTTCAATTAAATGCAAAAGCGGTAAGCATATTATATTTCTCAATTTATATTAGTGAGTTTAATAGAATATCTTCATGTGACACAACTTATGAAATATGGCATAAATTATCAATTATACATGAAAGTACCACTCAAGTTAAAAATACTAAAATTAACATGCTTAAACAAAAGTTTGAACAATTTTGTGTGCAACCTAATGAATCCATTAGTGAAATGTATGGAAGATTTTATTCTATTGTTAGGAGTTTGAGTACACTAGGTAAGTATATAAGTGAAGAAGATCATGTGTCCAATATCCCTAGATCTTTGCCTCCAAAATACAAGCCAGACGTGATGAACATTGAAGAAGCTAATGATCTCACCACAATGAGGATGGAGTAGCTCATTGGCAATTTAGAGACTCATGAGGTCACCCTTGAAGAATAAGGAAGATTGGAGGCTGAATTTCAAAAGGGAAAAAGAAAGGATAGCCCTAAAAGCTACAACAAAGGCTCAATCAAAAGTCATCACTCAAAAAGTGATGAAACAAGTGAAGGAGATGATGAAGAAGATGCACTCATTGTAAATGGTAAGAAATATAGAAGGTATAAATCTAACAAAAAATTCTAGTTTTAATTCCTCTTCTTTCCTTAGGTTCTTTGAATGCAGCAATAAAGGACATGTAAAGAATGAATGTCCTAAGATCAAGAAAGGGAAGAAATCTTCCTTTAAGAAGAAAGACAAGGGAGATAAATCTTATAAAGCTGCTTGGGATGAATCTAGTGATGACAATGAAAGTGGAGAGGAAGAAGTGGAATGTATTATGGCTAAGGAATATGAAAGTGAAGACTGAAGTGAGGTAAGCCTTCTCAAATTATCTAAAGAAGAAATAGTTACTAGTCTTCAAGAAATACATGATAAATATGTTGATTGTAAAAAGAAATTGAAAAAGCTTACAAAAAAATGATGATTTGCATGCTAAGTTATATGTGCTTTCTTTTGAAAATGAAAGTCTCATATCTAAAAAAGATACTTTAAAATCCTCTATCAATGATGATAATATCAAGTTACTTGCTATAGAAACAAACTATACTTTTCTTTGCCAAGAAAAGGTTGAATTGCTTGCTAAGATATATGATATTCAAACTCTACCTATTGTATGTACTCATTTGGATTATGATGTTGTTGTCAAAGAAAGAGATATTTTGTTATCTAATTTAGATAAAGAAAAACTAGACATTGAAAGAAAAATGGACGAAATTGCTAAGTTTCAAAAGGATATTAGTAGCTTGAAAAAACAATGACATTCTTGATAAAATCGTAAGGGACTCATCTGGTCAAATTGGGAGGAGAGGCCTAGATTATGTACCCAAAGATAAATCCTATCGAAAACCTAGAGCTAGAAGGACACAAGACCAAGACCAAAGTTATGTGTGTACCTAAAAAATCTAAATCATGACCACAATATTAAAAAGAGAAATGAAATTGATTTCATTTGTTGTCATTATTGTTTATGTATTAGACATTACTCATTTTCATGCACTTATAAGAAAAATAAAGATAAAGATTTAGTTTGGGTTCCAAAACTACAAATTTAGAAACATGGAATATTTAGTTGAGATCTGACATAAATCTTAACTTGAAAAACATATTGTCTTATCTCAACTAAAATAAGCTTTAACTTACATATCTTTGTATGTTTTAGTTGGAAATGACAACAAGCATTGTTTGAAATCAATATTTTTTTTGAAAATGGATAGAACCTCATCTCGATCGATAAAGTTTTTGATCGAGACCCGTTTCGGTCAAAGAAATAATCGACCAAGGGGAGTTCTGACAAAACCCACATTTTCTAACAAAATCATCTCGATTGACAACATTCTCGATCGAAACCCTCTCTGGTCAAAGAAATAATCAACCAAGGGGAGTTCTATCAAAAGTTGCATTTTTTGGAAAAGCCTTCCAATCAACACACATTTTGATCGAGAACACTTTCGAACGATAAAATAGTCGACCAAGTATAGTTTTGTAAAGAAATTGTTTTTAAAACCATAAACATGTGATTATATTGAACTTTGTTGTTTAAAAATGTATAAAAACTCCTCATAATAAGCTATTATAAAATGTAAAATGTTTTAATAAATGTTCCTAACCAAAAGGACCACCACATGGGTACCAAAATCTATCTATTTTGGAGGACTAGGTGGTTGATAGTGTTTGTTCCAAATATATGATTGGAAACAAAGAGGCTTTTTAAACATTTGATGAAAATAAGAGTGGAAGGGTCACATTTCAAGAGAGCACAAAAGGTAAAATTATTAGAATAGGTAATATTGATACAAATCTTCAAATTAAAAATTTCCTACTTGTTGATGGATTGCATCACAACTTGATTAGTGTTCGATTAGTGATAGTGGCTATGATGTTCTTTTTAAAAAAATCTTGCTCCTAACTACTCATCGAGAACACTAATGATGTTTCTTATGAAGGAAAAGACTAGGAAAATTTATATACTTAGACCTAATTCTATGCAAGCTATTAATTGAAAATGTCTTCTTGCAAATGATGAACCTTTAAAATTATGGCATAGATAACTAGGTCATGCAAGCTCACATGTTATTAAAAAGTTGATTATATATGATCTTGCTCGTGGTTTACCATAACTCTCTTTTGATAAACCTAAAAATTGTGAACCATGTACTCTAGGCAAGAAATATAAGACTTATTTCAAATCCAAAACCTTGATTAGTACTACTAGATCATTATAACTCATTCATATGGATTTGTTTGGCCCTATGAGAACTCAATCTATTAGTGGTAAAAGATATTAATTTGTTATTGCTGGTGATTATAGTAGATATACATGGGTTCATTTTCTTTCAACTAAATATTATATAATTAGAATATTCATTCAATTTTGTTATAAAATTAGAAATCAACTACAAAAAAATGCACCATTAGGAGTGATCATGGTGGGGAATTTGAAAAACACACCTTTGAAGAATTTATACATCCCAATGGTACATTCAAATTGTTTTAGCTCCACACACCCCACAACAAAAAGGAATTGTAGAAAGGAAAATTTGATCTTTATAAGAAATGGCTAAAACAATGTTACTTGAACACAATACACCTAAAACATTTTGGGATGAAGCAGTAAATGCATCATGTTATGTATTAAAATGTGTAACAATTCACTCTCATCTTAAGAAAACTCCTTATGAACTCATCTTCAAAAAGAAACCAAGAGTTGACTATTTTCATACCTTTGGTACACCTTGTTACATCTTAAATACAAAGGATGATAGAGATAAATTTGACCATAAATCACATAAAGGATTCTTCTTAGGATATTTAACTTCTACTAAGGAATTTAGAATCTGTAATACTATCCCTAGAAAAGTTGAAGAATTGATTCATATCACATTTCATGAAATATCACCACTAAGTGCTGAAAATGAAATTGAAATTGAAAACCTAATTTTTATTTCTCATCAAATTGAGGACCTAACCATATCAACGAAAGACAATCAAAATTCTAAAATTGGACAACATAATAATGAGGGACAATAACCTATTCCTATATTAATTAAGGATCATCCTCAAGACTCAATCATAGGAAATCCTTTTGATAAAGTAAAAACCCGATTATCATTTAGAGATGTTGCAAACATGGCCTTTGTATCAATTGTTGAACCTAAACTGGTAAATGAAGATATACAAGATGAGTATTGGGTAATGGATATGCAAGAAGAACTAAATCAATTTACTAAAAACAACGTATGGGGCTTAGTTCTTAGACCTTAAGACAAGACCATCATTGGAACTAAGTGTGTTTTTCAAAATAAACTTAATGAAGCCAGGGAAGTAGTTAGAAACAAAAGTAGGCTGGTTGCTCAAGGATATAATCAACAAGAAGGGATATATTTTGATGAAACCAATGTAACCATGGATAGACTTGAAGCTATTAGAATGTTATTAGGTCTAGCTGCCCATAAAGACATCAAACTATTTCAAATGGACGTAAAAAGTGCCTTTTTAAATGGAATCGTAGAAGAGGAAGTCTATGTTGCTCAACCACTTGGTTTTGAGATTCCTGACAAGCTTGACCATGTCTATAAACTTAAGAAAGCTCTTTATGGTCTAAAACAAGCACCAAAAAATTGGTATGAAAGACTTAAAGACTATCTATTTGATAATGGTTTCTCCATTGGAAAATTAGATTCCACATTATTTTTCAAAACATATGAATCAAGTTTTCTTGTCATTCAAATATATGTTGATTACATTATGTTTGTTTCTTAAAATGATTCATTATGTAATCAATTTAGTGATATCATGCAAAAAGAATTTGACATGAGCCTTATGGGAGAATTAACTTTCTTCCTTGGTTTTCAAATAGAAAAATGCCCACTGGAAATTTTCTAAGCTAAGAGAAATACACTAAGGAATTCTTAAAACAATTTGGTATGGAAAATTATAGACATGGTACCACACCCATGGCCAATTCCTGCTAAATTTGACAAGGATGAAGATGGTGAACCCATTGATGATTCATTATATAGGGTCATGATTGGTAGCTTGCTATATTTGACTTCTTCTAGACTGGATATCATGTTTTCCGCTGGACTTTGTGCTAGATTTCAATCAAAACCAATGCAATCTCATTTTCAAGCTGTCAAAAGAATTTTAAGATATCTTTCTAATACGATCGACTATGGTTTGTGGTATCCCAAAGGACAATCGTTGGACTTACAATCTTACCCTGATGCCAATTATGTTATATGTCGACTTGATCGCAAGAGCACTAGTGGTGGTTTTTTCTTATTAGGAAGAACCTTATTATATTGGCTTAGTAAGAAACAAAATACATTTGCCCTATCTAACAGTGAAGATAAATATGTGGCTACTGGCTCATGCTATGCTCAAGTACTCTATATGCAACATGTTTTCAATGACTATGGCTTTGCATTTTCTTCAACACTGATTTTTTGTGATAATACTAGTGCTATAAACTTGACCCATAATCCAGTTTGACATAGTCATGCCAAGCATATTGAGATTAGACATCATTTTTTAAGAGATCATATTTATAAAAATAATATATCTCTTCATCATGTTGATACAAAAGAGAAATTAGTTGATATCTTTACCAAACCTCTTCCTCTTGATCAATTTCAATATATCAGAAAGAGGTTACTCATTACTCCCATAGAAGATGTTTTCTTTGATATATGTGCTCAAAATTCTTGATATTTTTCTAACTTGAAATTCAAGTGAGCTTTAGTGTATACAATATAAGAATCATTCCTTTTCTTAGTCACAATAATTTATTATCATGAACAAACACTTAAACAAGGTCAAATCAATTCAACAAAACTACTTACAGTATCATGTTCATTCGGTAATATTGTGGACTGAGAAGATACTCGGTTGACAAATTTCTCAACCTAGTTTCACTCTATGGGACCCTCGGCCGACTATGTGAATCTCAATTGAGATTCTTCTAGAAACCTCATGGACCGAAATTTTTTCACAAAAGCCCCTCGGTCAAAAATATTGTCGACTGAATCCTCGACCGTTATGCCTAAAAATTCAAAATCCAACATCAACCAACTAGTTGTTACAAAGAGACATTGGAAAAGAGCCATTGGGTTCTCAGTCGACAAAATTGTTGATCGAGTAGGTCTCTATTTTGCTATAAAATCACATCAATTTGCCCATTTTCTTCACACCTGAATACCTCTCTTCTCCATCACTTGTCTAGTGTTTCTTAGATCTATTCTCTAGAAACATTCATCCCCTACCATCCCTAGATATTTTTCCACCTCCATTTATTCAAGATGGATTCCTCTTTAGCTTGTGGTGGGAAGAAGAAAGTAGCTGTGAGGATGGGACAAACATTCACTCCAGCCTTGAGCATCATCAATGACATCCCCTTCAATGACGTTGCTGCTGGAGAACACTACCTAAATCTCACCTCGAAGACCCCTCTTCCTCGACTCCCGGTGGACATCAATGACTTCATCATGCTTCTTGACCTCTCTGAGCACTTCAAGGTAAAAAATTATCAAAGTTCCTTATCCCATCCTTCCATTTTTGGCCCACCCAAGCTGTTAAAGAATTATATGCAAACCTTACTAGGGACTCCAATAACCCAATTTATTTCACTTCCATGGTTGATGGGTTAGCCTTCTGTTTATCTAAAAATGACATTCTTAAAATGCTAGATATAGATGAGGAAGAGTATGGAGAATTTTTAGACCTCACCACTAAAAATTCTATCTCAAAATTCTCCACCGAAGATAACATTGTTAGCCTAGGTGACATCAAAAAGGCCATATTCCTTCCCAACACCTTATCTCATGATCATAGGGGTACTTATTATGCTACATCCTTAACCCCTGAAGCTAGGGTAGTGAGCCTAATTATTTCCATAACATCTACCCTAGAGCAAACAAAATTGAACTCCCACAATTTAGGATGTGCCTCATCTATGCTATACTTTAAGGCATTCCTGTGAACTTTATTCACATCATCTTATCCAACATGTTTGACTTTTATGGAAATACTCCCTATGATAATTTGTGTGCCAAATATTTCAATATTCTCTTGACAAAAACCTAGAGGAGTTAGGCTACAAGTGTGATAGGCGTCCTCAAAGACTTACCAAAAATATTGTGGATAAAATGGGAATTGACTTTGGTCACAAAAGAGATAGGACTAAAGGGGAGATATCCATTGAAGTAAATCCTCCACCTCCTACTCCTCCTAGCTACTTGATAGAAAATCTAGCAAATGATGTTTTCTATCTCAAAGGGGCCACCTATCACCTTGGGAGACAACTAGACTACAACCATCATGCCATGACATACCTAAACCAAAGAATGAAAGCTTTGTCTCTCAATATTCCAATCACATACCCTTATACACTATATACCGAGAGCCTTTATCCATTTAATCCTTCCATCCAATACATCCAAATTTCACCACCACCTTCAAATGAACTTTACCATACCCAATACTCACCCATGCAACTCTAGGTTATCATATCTCACTTCATATTTGATCTGGCACCTACATTTCTGGAGGCATATGCTCTCACAAAGACAGGTGCTCTTGACTACTAAACACTAGTCAAGTAGTATTCTTATGCTCCATTCCTTGGGAAAGACCTTGAAGTTGATGTAATCTCAAACTCCTTCAAGTGATGTTGTTTTACTATGTAGTGAGTAGTGAATCCTATGTAATCACTTTTATCATCAATGTTATTGAGCTTGTTTGTGTTCACTTGTTCATGATAATAAAGATTTATCTTGTGGCTCTCATTGAACAGTTTTCATCACTTTGTTTTCTTATTAAAACTTGTGTATGCCATTGGGGGGTATTCATTAGGAGTAAGCTCTAAAATGATTATATTTCTATTTGAAATGACAAAGGGGGGAAATAAAATAAAATTAAATAAATGAGTTTCATGATCTCTTGTCTTGACATTAATTGGTGCAATATTTCCTTAAGATATGGATACTTTGTTCCATATCTCTTTAGCAAAAATTAGCACACAATTTATAAATACAAGAGAACCCTTTCATCGCAGGTATATCATAGGTATGAAACTCATATCATTTAAATTATTTTGATTATATTTTAGAAATGTTTTTCATCTTCAAAAAGAGGGAGATGTTGACTAAATTAGATATTTATATACCCTTTATTTTGATGATGAAAAACATTCGATACTTTTGGATCTAATGTGCTATTTGAGTATTTTCCAGGTTTAAGGTAATAAGGAGATTTTGTTAAGAGAAAAGTTTAAGATCAATGCTAATTGAAGATCAAATGCGCTTAATGTATATGTGTTCATGATTGTACTCAAATGTAAACACTTCTACAAAATAAAATGTACAATTACTTAGATATCATGAAAATCAAGCATTAGATCTTCTCCATATACTTATAACCCTTAGTTAGGTTTCCCCCTAGAGTTAGGGTCACCATCATTCATTGAAACACACACTTGATAGGTGTTTGAAAAAACAAAAATAGTGACATCCTTGATCTAGAAACTTGTTGTCTGAGACACACTTGGTTGAAGTTTTTATCGATCGATAACCACCTCAGTCGAACATATGAGCATCATTCAATAACTTACACATTTCTTCTCTAAAAAGGGTTTCTATTGAAAATATTATTGACCGAGCAAACCTCGGTCCAAAGCTTGTGACCTTTAGACCAAGTGGTTAGTGGTTGGGAATTGAAAATAGACATTGCTAACTATTTTCTTTAAACCCAATCTCAGTCAAAGAAATTATTGACTGAGACACAGTTCAATCGACAAACTTGTCGACCAAGTAGGGTTCTGGATTATTCTTTTAAGCACGGACAAATTAGTCAGTTCTAGCCAACTAATGGACACCTAATAGCTAGTTAAGCACTAAGAACACTCTAGAGACTCCCTAGAGCATCCCTGAGTACCTGCAAACCATTCCTATAAATAGAAGAGGCCTTATGACACCTAAAGCACACAAGCTACACTTAAGAATACATTCTAGTGAGCAACAAAGCCAAGCAACACATGCTATCTTGTTCTACAAGCTCCAAATTCGTGTCCTAAAGCCATATCCTCTTAGCCACCTTATAGCAACATCCATCCTAAGTGTTTTGAGAGGTATAACACTTGATATAGGATCAAAGTGATATACACAATTGGTGTACTTCTTTTCTTCCAATCCACCTTCACAAGTTAAAGCTACTTGTGCTCCTTGGCTACTCCAAGTTGTGGAGGCTGCTTGAGGGATCTTGGTGAAGCTACTTTTCAGTGGGGAAGGCTGATTCAAGAGGTGCTTGAGATTACTTCAAGAAGGCGGCTTCAAGGGAGGTTGGAACTACTTCTAGGTGAAGGCTATCTCAAGGTAGTGGAGCTACTACAAGGAGAAGAAGGCTGCTCCAAGGGCTTGGAGTTACTTCAAAGAAGGCTACTTCAAGGAGGTTGAGGCTACTTCTAGGAGAAGGCTACTTCAAGGAAGGTGATTGTATTTTATTGTAACATCCTTGAGAGGTAAATAAAACTAATCACTTTCAAAATCCCAATTGGAAACAATTGGGCAGTGGTCTAACAACCATTGATTCAATGGTTGGAACCACTCTAAATGAAAGTGTCATCCTTGTTTCCTCCTCCTTTGGTTGATTGTTTAATTTATCTTTAAGACTCAAAAAGCTCCATTCACCTCCATCTAGATCTTTCAATATCCCTTGGTTTCCTTAGGACATCTAGCAAAATGAAATTTATCTGATTTGGGTCCAAGATTTTCATAAAAAAGTTTCTTGATGTAAACTTCACATTCCCAAATATTTATAAAAGACATATTGGTCTATTTCCTAGTCCATATCTTCTATGGTGTCTTTTGGAACAATTTAGAAGGTATGTGATTAAGTGTAAATTTTGTAGTTTCCAAAGCATATCCCCAAAAGGAAGTTGGAAAATGGAGAAACTCATCATGGATCATACCATATCCAATAGGATATCTTTGTGATGCACCATTATATGGTGGTGTTCTTGAAGGAGTCAATTGTGATACTAGCACAATCCCTCAGAAGGGTCGCAAACTCTTGGCTTACTTATTCTTCACCACCTCAATTTGGTTAAACGTCTTTAACTCTTATTCCAAGTTGATTTTATACTTCATTCATGAGTTTGTTGAACTTTTCAATGGATTCCAACTTGTGTTTCATTAGATACACATAGCCATATCTACTGAAAGAACTAGTAAACATGAGCAAGTACTAATATCCACATGTAGCATGTGTGCTAAAAAGGTTCACTTACATGAGTATACATGAGTCTTAATAAGTCACTTGCCATTTTACTATTTTCAATAAAGGGTGCTTATGTGTTCTTTCCTAATAAAAAAGATTTGCATGTATAAATCAATTTGAAATCAAATGAGTCTAGGTATCCATCTTCATTGAGTTTAGAAAGAGCTTATCTTATGTGGCTTAGATGACAATGCCACATACATGTTTTGTTTGAGTCATTGAGTTTTGGCTTCTTAGTATTTGTATTATAGATATGTATATCAATTTCTAACAAATAAAGACCATAAAACATAGAATCGATACCATAAAAGGTCTCATTTTAGAAATAGAACATTGACTACTCCTTAATATGAAATTCAAAACTATTCTTGTCAAAATATGAAATAGAAATGACATACCTATTCATGGCATGTACATAATAGCAGATCTCTAACTCTATTACAAGCCCACCATACATAGGTAAACATTAGGTTCCCACAATAGTGGAAGAAACTCTTTCTCCATTTCTTTCCTTTCTTTAAGGGTCCACTTCTTTACACATCCTATATATTCGAGCATATGTGAGATCCATATCCAATATCTAATACCCATGTTGAAGAAGTAGATAAGTTCATTTCAGTAACATATACACATAAAGTAGAGATACATATCCCCTACTTTTTGTTCTTAAATGCCTCGAGATAGAGAGGGAAATTCTCTTCCGATGTCCACCCTAGTGATAATGGTGAAAATTTCCTTCCTTCACTACTCCTCCTTTTCCTTAAAGTGTAGCAGAAATTTGGCAAACCTTAGAAAATTTCTTGGATTTTCCTTTGCACTTAGACTTTCCTCTCTCTTTGCTAGCCACTAGCAAGGAACTAGTCTTATCTTTCATTTGCCCCTTTATTGTTCTCAACGTGCTAAATTGTTTTGCCAATGGCTTAAGGAAATTGTTCATGTTGTAGTTCATGAAAAATTGTTTGTTCAAGTCTGGCAATGATTGCAAATCACATATGCAGACAACTCTTGGCATAAGGGAAATATTAGTCTTATAAGACTTTATATGTACACAATTAATTTGAGCACATGGCATCCAAATGGATCACCTTCCACCATCTTGCAGTTAAATTATTCCTTAGAGACATCATTCCTTTCTTTCCTTTCTTGTTCTTGATACATGTTCTTGAGATGCGTTATCATCTCAACAACAATTATATTCTCATGTTGCTTTTTAAGATCATGATATATGGATAAAAGTATAAGACATTTGATATCCATTGCATTGTCCGTATGCTTCTTATCAGCTTCCCTTTCTACCCTTCATGTGTCCATAGTTGGTTCATTAGGTACTGGTGTGTCTAGGACATAGAACTTCTATTCATGTATGAGAACAATTCTCAGTGTCATGAACCAATCATTGTAATTATTCCCATTTAGTTTTTTTCTCAAGGATCAATCATAGTGAAAAGGGTTGTTGTGTTTTCTATCAATCTACATAAAAAATATTTGCTCAAGTCAATAATTGATTTGGAAATTAATCTTGATTTCAAAAATCTGATTTTGATGGAATTCATTTGGGATTTAATTAATTATGATCTCACTATTTTATTTCAATTTTATATCCCTTACTATTGATTTGGAATATTTGCATCGTATAATCTTGTAGTGAGACAAGATCCATATCTCATGCATAGATCATGAGTCAGCTTTGTTTGATCACCTATAACTTGACTATTTAGGTAGGCATTGTTTTCCAATTGCACCTAATGAAACTCTTGATATATGGATGCACAACTCTTCATAATAACCATCTATATGACTATAGGTGTTTAATCGTATTAAAGTCACCTAGTTAAGTCTGACCCAAAAGCCAATACAATATAATATGTATCCTACATTGGTAGATCCACATATCTATTCTCATACTTTCACGAGATAGACAACGCATGACATTTTGGGGTGCCCAAACTTTGTAAATCAAACCTTTCATGTGTATTGGTTAGTAAAATATTGAGGCATAATATTATTTGAGAGGTTATATATATATATAATATGCATATCCACACACTTCATACATATAATATGTATCACATACACATTATATTACAATTAAGCATCATAATCATTAACAAATAGTGTTGGTTATGGCCACATAATGTAATCATGTAGAGCCAAAAAGGATTACAATCCATCTATGGTCAATTGCATCATATGCATCTTCAACCCGTGAACCTGCATTTGTGTAGCATAACAACTTCATAAACAAACCTTGGATCTTCATAATTGTCTCTTCACACAGAGTCCATCAAATGTTGTTGTAACATCCCATGATTTGAGGCCTCAGATAACATGATCTTAAAAGGAATGATTGGACTACCCATATCACCAAGGTGCACCTCCTTTTCTGGGAGCCCATCACTAAAGAACTCCATACTTAAGCGTGCTCAGCTTGGAGTAGTACTAGGATGGGTGACCAGTCGGGTTGATCCTGGCTTGCGTGTCAGTGTGGACAAAGTGCGTAGTTAAGGCTAGTGGTGGTTTGTGGGGCCAGTCGTCATTCCTAAAACTCTACTAGAGCAATGGGCAGTGGGTCCAGGCGTTACAAATGGTATCAGAGCCAATTCCCCTCCAGTAGGTGAGGCCCACATGGGCATGTGGCATGCCAGTCTTGAGCCTTGCGGTCCAGGAAATTTGGAAAGGGCTATCCACAGAGACGAGATGGAGCCTCCCTTGCGTTGGTAGCCGTGGATGGGAGCTGGGTGTCCATGGGCCATTCTGGGTCTACACTGAAATGGGGAAGCAATTATGAGGTCGTATAGTTCAGCCTTGACGAGGACATCAAGTGTCTAAGTGGGGGAGATTGTAACATCCCAGGATTTGAGGCCTCAGATAACATGATCTTAAAATGAATGATTGGACTACCCATATCACCAAGGTGCACCTCCTTTTCCGGGAGCCCATCACCAAAGAACTCCATAGTTAAGCGTGCTCAGCTTGGAGTAGTACTAGGATGGGTGACCAGTCGGGAAGTTGATCCTGGCTTGCGCGTCAGTGTGGACAAAGTGCGCAGTTAAGGCTAGTGGTGGTTTGTGGGGCCAGTCGTCATTCCTAAAACTCTACTAGAGCCGTGGGCAGTGGGCCCAGGCATTACAGTTGTTCTATTGTTATCTCTATTACATAATATGTAGAAATTTTGAGTTGCATTTGAGATGAGTAAGAAGGAAAAGAAACATTACATCATGGAATAAAAGTTGAGGCTCAACATGCAAGATATATACTTATCAACCAAAAAAGGCTCTATCCATATCTGTCCATAACCATGCACACATGTACCAAACAAAACATTTTCAACAGTGACATCTGTGATTTATAGATATATCATATCTTACATATATAATGAAGATTTTATCTTTTCATATGGGATAATCCCAATTAATATGTGTGAAGTTAAATGATTTGCATATTAATATTTAATCATTAACATATATATAATATAATATAATATAAAGGTTTGAGTTGCCCCGATGCTTCTCTCTAGGGTTGCGCTTGCTTCTCTCTACCCCGACAACACTACTGGGGGGAGGGGGCATCATCTCAAGCGCACCCTCCCCCTGGCCTCCATCTACCTCGGCGAATGAAGCGTTGATCTACTCTTGGATAAATAGGCGTCGAGCTACAGCCTGATTGCCCCGACGGGTGCCCCTCTCAGTTCTGGAAGATGTGGGATGGGTTGCGCTGTGTGAGATGCGGCTTGACAAGGTCGACACCTTCGATTCAATCGACTCCATCTCGTTCAAGTGAGATGAGTGGAGAAGAGTCTTCCCCTATCGTCGCTCACATTTGTTTCTCCCTGACCCAGGCACCTGTGCCACCTCCCCCCCCCCCCCCGAGATATGACCTGGTTACCTAGGTTCACGGTGCCTCAGCCTGCATCTGGTTTTGCTTAGGCGTCCAAGGTGGAGATGGGCTCCTCGACAGATGGTTGGACTCTCTCCTGCGTCGTTCTGCCGTAGGGACTCTCCCTCAACTATTACGTGGTAGGGTGGCTCACCTCAGGCTAGGACTCGAGTGCTCCTCCATGTCTACCCTGATGTCGTCTCCCTTCTATAGTTGATGCGCTCAGGTCCTGTACCCTGCCCTAGGTTTCAGACCCCGACACAGTAGAGGTGTGACGATGTCCAGGCGGCTGCCTTCTGTCCCCAGCTGTTGTGTGAAGGATCACTCTCAAAGTGTTTGATGAAATTCCACTGTGCAATCAGGGATTTGGAAAAAGAAAGGATCAAGGAAGAGAAGGGAAGGGGGTTTATTTCATCTACTCCCTTACTACGCTTCTTGTTGGTTAGTATCTGGTATGCATAAGGGTTTGACCACTTGGGCTTTAGACGTTGGATTCAAAGGACCTTGTTTGCTTCCTATTGACTGGTTATTCCACACAATTTCAGAGAATGGGGATAATGCTAGTGTGTGAATGATTGGTTAGCTGAGGCAATATGATCTAATGGATCCAGTGTTGAAGATCCCTTTGGTGTTTTCTTTTGTCTGCTGGATGCTCTAGGGTCTAGATGTTTTTGGCATCGCGTGATGGAGCATCAACAAGGTGCTCAGTGAAATGCCTCTGTGCAAATAGGGGCATTTGGGTTTTGGCCAGGGTCCTCGCCTAGAGTCGGCCTCAGTTCAGCTAGGAATAAACTGGTTGAGCTCTGTTCTCATCCATCTCGGCTCTACAGTTCAGTGAACTTCTCCTTGATGTAGATGTGTGATCGGGTTGTGCCTCTTAATCTTCTTGTCTCTTGTTTGGTGAAGAGGATTACGAAAGCTATCTTTCCCTAATACTTGATGAGATATTCATAACGCCAGTGATGGGGAAGGTGATCGTTTTCTTGTCAAGGACATCAACCGATGGACAACTCATGGATGGGCACCTCCTACTTTGCCTTCTGTAGCTTGGATGCTTTTGGTTGGGTGAAGGAACCTTTTTTCATCTCGTCTAGATAATATTGCCCTTCCTTTTATGATTGGTCAGCTTCCAGTCTTCTAGGATGACACAATTTGAAGGTGGGGTTAATGCTAGTGTTTGTACTGGTTGTTCTCTGGTTAATGCCTTCATCTATTAGGCAGTGTTTGTTTTATCTTAGAAGATTTGGGGTCTTGTTCCTATTCTACTTTTTGGGGGTCCTATAAACCCTTTTTGTTCTTTCATATGTTTTCATCCCTATTTGTAAAGGGGCACAATGTCTGTACCCAAAGTTTTGGTATTATATAGTAACACGCTTTTTGACCGACCAAAAAAAAATAAAGGTTTGTATTGCACTATAAAAATTCACTAGTGGTGAAATCCCTAGAGTATACCTAAAGAAGTATAATAATCACCACCCATAAGAGGACAAATATTATTATAATATGGATCACAATTGAACCCAAAGGACAATGTATTTAAGAATTTTCTGACTAAGACAACCATGTAAGAACTAGTATTTAACACAAGATTGGATTAGTTGTTGATTATACTAAGTCAATGGATAATAAAAGGGTTGAATTAAGAGTTGATTATCAGATAATGGGAACACTAGGGTGTAATGAGTTTTACCACCACTACCTATCATTCAAACTCTCACTATATCATATTAAGTATGAACATATATATGTTGAGTTCAACAAAATCTCCCTTTTGGTGTTAGGATTCAAACCCAAACATATTTATTACTCTAAGATTGCCGTCACATTACCTAAAGATCATACATCTATTTCCTCAAAAACACCCATCTAAATTATCATCTAGGGTTTAACTATAATCTAATCAATATCCTAGATCATGGGTTCAAAGTTCTCTACACTCAGGATGATGATAAACATGTAAACCTATTGAGAAGACAAGCATAAAATACTGATTTTAAATATATAATGTTTCATACAATAACATATACAATAAGATGAACAAAATCAGGTAGTGGGGCTACTCCCTACACCCTAGAAAAAGGACTACTCTCTCATGGAAGTAATGACAGAAACAACAAGGGAATATATAATGAAATCCATGTTCACAGATTAAGAAGGATTTCCCGAAGTATTGTACAGAAACATCTCTTCAGACTCTGAGATGAGGGCGTCAATCAATAGGCAAGGGAAGCCCTAGATGTTCATTAGGGATGGACTTGGATCGTCGTTCTTCCTTCTGTGTAGACTAGATATACAAATTTTGATGAGGGAATAGTAGGTTTACATAAACAAAGGTTTTCAACCGATGGACGAAGGAATCATCCCTCAGAACCTCCTTCATGGTCAAAAGCTACAAGCCTTGGCGGAGGTGGAAGGTCTTCAATTTGTATTCATAAATTGACCAAAATGGTAAAAGGTTGTTGAAGGTCATAGGTGAGTGGAAGAAGAGTCATAGAGGAAACAATGGTGGATCCCTTCTTTGTTGGCATTCCCCTTATATTTATATGCCTGAGGCTAGGGTTTAGAACCCTCCCACCCACCAAGGAGTTAAGACCTTAACCGCCATGAAGGTGAAGAGATAGAAGGATAGGTAGACAAAAGGTTTGTCAGGTTCAATATCTCCATCAGTAGGTGAGGGGTCAGACAGGGCTTTAGAAGACAAAGAAGAAGTCCCTTTGAAAGGTTACAAGAGTAACCATTGGAAGGGAATGTAAAAGTTCCTTTGGTTGTGGAGTGTAGGCGTTTCATCATATGATGTATGCATGACTTCCTTTGGAAGGTGATGTAAAAAAACCATCATTGTTGAGTGTAGTGGAACCATTAGTAGGTGGATGTATAACTACCATTAGAAGGAAGGAATCAATATATCTTCAATATATAGACAGTGGCTGACCATCAGAAGGATGAGCATAAAGTGACAATCAGAAGGCAAGTCAAAAGTTCCTTTACTTGTTGAGTGTAGGGAGGCCATTAGAAGGCAATCATTGACCTTCCTTTGGTTTACAACCAAAGAAAGCATAGAGTGATGTAGCCCGATGGTTTGACACATGTAATCCCACCTCATGGGGATGCTATGATCTATTGGACCAACATCTCCTACACTCCTACCATGCAATGAAGCTCAATCCTTCCATGAAAACTAGAGAAACAGATCATAATCTTATAAATTAATAGTAAATTAAGAAAACCTAAATGTAAGCTAGTTCTGAAGTGAAATGATGGAAATGAATGAAAAACTATGCTGAAAATACAACTAAAAACTAGGATGAATATACATTCATTAGTGGCATTAAAAAAATCCAATAACATCAATTTCAAATCTGAATATACCATAGATTGAAATGAATCTAGTACCAAAATAGGGATCCACACACACACACATAGAGAGAGAGAGAGATAGGGCACCACAGAAGAAGTAATCAACAAAATTTTGTATCTTCATGGATCTCGATAGTAATGATATAATGTGATGGTAGGTTTTGAGTTTATATCTTTTTCATTGAGAAGATCCAGATACAGAGATCACAAGGATAGATAATGAATATAATATCGAAGAATATCTTCCAACATAGCTACTAATGCATCAACATCTCTATTCCATCCTTACAAATGATAAGGAACTCGATGTTGTGCTCCAAGAGCCTATATAAAAGGAGTTGTGTTTCCATTGGCAACATGCAAGCATTGTACAATCTCTCCTTTCCCCTTCTTTATTTGATTCTAACGATGATGATGACGACGACAATGATGAGGATGATGATGATAGTGATGATGATGATGAGGAGGATAACAATGATCGTGATCCTCATCATCATCATCATCATCATCATTATCATCGTCATCCTCATCATCATTGTCAATATCATCATCGTCATCATCATCCTCATCATTATCATCCCACATAATCATCATCACATGATGATGATGACAACGATGATGATGAGGATGATGATGATAATGATGTGATGATGATGACGACGGCGATGATGATGATGATGATGATGATGATGATGATGATGATCATCATCATCATCATCATCATCATCATCATCATCATCATCATCATCATCATCATCATCATCATCATCGTCATCATTATCATCGTCATCATGATCATCATCATCATGGGATGATGATGATGACGATGGCAATGATGAGGATGATGACAATCATGATGATGATGATGATGATGATGACGATGATCGTGATCCTCATCATCATCATCAGCATCATCATTATTGTCATTGTCATCCCCATCATCATCATCATCATCATCATCATCATCATCATCATCCCATGTCATCATCATCACATGATGATTATGATGATGATGAGGATGATGATGATAATGATGTGATGATGATGATGATGATGATGATGATGATCATTGTCATCATCATCATCATCATCATCATCATCCTCAACATCATCATCATCATTATCATCGTCATCATCATCATCATGGGATCATGACGATGAGGATGATGATGACAATGATGATGACGATGACGATGATGAGAATGATGACGATAGTGATGATGATGATGATGATGATAATGATGATCGTGATCCTCATCATAATCGTCATCATCATCATCGTCATCATCATCATCATCATCATCATCATCATCATCATCATCATCATCATCATCATCATCATCATCATCATCATCATCATCATCATCATCATCATCATCATCATCATCATCATCATCATCATCATCATCATCATCATCATCATCATTATCATCAACATCCCCATCGTCATTGTCATTATCATCATTCTCATCCTCATCATCCCACATCATCATCATCACATGATGATGATGATGACAATGATGATGATGATAATGATGTGATGATGATGAGGATGACTATGATGATCTTCATCATCGTTGTCATCATTATCATCATCCTCAACATCATCGTCATCATTGTCATCATCATCATCATCATCATCATCATCATCATCATCGTCGTCATCATCATCATCATCATCATCATCATCATCATCATCATCATCATAATGAGTGGGATGATGATGATGAGGATGATGATGATGATGATTGATGATGACGATGATGATGAGGATGATAATGATGATGACGATGATGAAGATCATAATCATCGTCAGAATCATCATCATCATCATCATCCTCAACATCATCATGATCATCATCGTCATCCTCATCCATCATCCCACATCATCATCATCATCATCACATGATGATGACGATGATGACAATGATGATGATGATGAGGATGATGAGGATGATAATGATGATCATCCCCATCATCATCACCACCACCATCATCATCATCACCACCACCACCATCATCATCATCATCATCATCATCCTCAACATCATCATCATCATCATCATCATCATCATCATCATCATCATCATCATCATCATCATCATCATCATCATCATCATCATCATCATCATCATCATCATCATCATCATCATCATCATCATCATCATCATCATCATCATCATCATCATCATCATCATCATCATCATCATCATCATCATCATCATCATCATCATCATCATCATCATCATCATCATCATCATCATCATCATCATCATCATCATCATCATCATCATCATCATCATCATCATCATCACCATCACCATCATCATCATCATCATCATCATCATCATCATCATCATCATCATCATCATCATCATCATCATCATCATCATCATCATCATCATCATCATCATCATCATCATCATCATCATCATCATCATCATCATCATCATCATCATCATCATCATCATCATCATCATCATCATCATCATCATCATCATCATCATCATCATCATCATCATCAACAACATCATCATCAATTAATTCAATTCATTCTTCCATTTTGTGTTTATTCATTCATTATTAAACCCTAATTCAATATTAATCATCTACAAAATGGTGGCATTATTAACCCTAAGTTCAAATCTTGTACTCATTTAACGACTCACTGCACTGGTCGAACTGTAGGCTGTGGTGGCTGCACCTAGAGGTGGAGGAGGCCGACTAGGCTGGAGGTGAAGGAGGCCATCACTGGAGGTGTAGGTGGTGTCCGGTGGTGGTGAGTGGAGCAGATGAAGGTAGCTAGAAGAAGGATTCTCGCTCCACCTAGAGCAGGTGCTGGTGGCGGCAGGAGCAGGTAGTAGTGCTGACGATTGGGTACAGTAGCAGCAGCAACTCTGGCATGAGCAACTTCAAGCTCTTTAGGGCGGCGAGTTGAGGCGAAAAAAAATCACCAGACCTAGCTATGGGGGGAGAAGATCGGGAACTAAACAACGAAGGGGAAGAGTCTGGCTCGCGCGGTGCTCATAAGTTAACTACCGACATCGATTATTTCTTCTAAACTGACGGTAAATAAGGCAATGAATTTTTGCCTCACGAAGTGTATTTAGTCATCCGTTCTATAGTCAAAACTGGTGACATATGAGGGGACAAAAAGTTTTGCGGGCCTTGGCGCAAAACATGTGTCGTCATATTTTTCACAACCGACGCTGAATGTAAAATTTTTTGAGCCAAATTTTTTCCACTGAAAAATTGTATTTCGCGGGTGATTTTAGATGTTGGTTTGGTTTATTAACAATGAACATTAAAGAAAAGCGATACTCGTGTCTTTTTTAAATTAGTTGGCATTCACATATAGGTGTCATTTGAGTTTATAATCTGACGTCGTATATTATGTTCTTTGGTTTTTTGTCACAACCGACGACATAAAATGTGACGTTATATGTCATTTCTGTACTAGTGACCCCAATCACCAAGCTCAGGATGGAGAAGGTGGCCTTATGTCCCTTGCAAGGACAAAACCCTAAGATAGGGTAATCTAGGGTTTATGGTAAAAGTAGTTAAGAAGTTACATGCAAAATGTAGATTTGGATTGTTAATCAACTATTTGATATGATTAGGTTGTTAGAGCCTATTTGTGATGTTGTATTTGTCCTCACATACCAATATAGCAATTACTGACCGATGTTTTGTTTGTCAGCATTTTAGGTACAAATTTGAAAAGGACAAACAGTAAAATGAAATCCGTGAAGATAAATTTAAGTAATCCAAAGGAGGATTAGATAATTAGATTTCTACTGCAGATAGAAGTCTTAGATCCTACTTTAAAAAGGTAAGTAAAAGTTTTATTTAATATCGGCTTTCCAGTTTAGTGTTAGTAGAATTTGATAATTATTTTTGATTAAATTGTTAAACCATTGATCCTGGATTTTGGGATAACGCCTCTGACCTCTTGGTCTCCCTTGATTGGGGGTTATCGAGAAGTGGGGTCACTATAGAATCGCACATCACTGGATATGGTGCGAGATATGATGAGTTTAGATAAGCTTCCAACTACCTTCTGGGAGTTCTCTCTAGAAAACACAACATATATACTAAACGAAGTACCATCTAAATCAGTTCAAAAGAAACCATATGAGATATGGCATGGGAAACGTCCCAAAGTGTCTTTTATGAAGATTTGGGGATGTGAAGCTTATGTCAAAAGAATTTTTTTCTTATAAGCTTGGTCCTGAATCTGATAAATGTTATTTTGTTGGATATCATAAAGAGACTAGAGGATATTACTTTTATTCCCTATCTAACAACAAAGTGTTTGTTACCAAAGATGTTGTATTCCTTGAAATGTAATTTATTTCTAAGGGAATCAGTGGGAGGAAAGTGGAACTCAAAGAGGTTCCAGACCAACAAGAAAACATTAAACCATTAGATGTACTACAAGAACCAAAAGATTCACAAGGTATTGTGGAATCTCAAATTCCTCAAGTTACGCATGAACCTCATAGATCTAATAGGACATGCCTTGAACCTAAAATATATGGATATCTTGTGACTCAGGAAGGCAGTGAATTGGTCATAGATGATGAGTCAATTATGTATAACAATGCTATTGAGGGACCATAATATGATAAATGACTTGATTCCATGAGATCCAAGATGGAATCCATGTATACGAACAAAGTATGGACTTTGGTGGATCTACCTAAAGGGGTAAAACCCATAGGGTGCAAGTGGGTCTTCAAGAAGAACACTGACATGGATGGTAAGGTACAAACCTATAAGGGCAGATTGGTTGCAAAGAGTTTCATACAAGTTCAAGGTGTTTACTATGACAAAAACTTTTCTCCAGTGGCCATGGTTAAGTCCATAAGGATCATGCTTGCTATTACAGCTTATCATGACTATGAGATTTGGCAAATGCATGTTAAAACCACATTCCTTAATGGGAATCTTGTGGAGGATGTGTACAAATCACAACCTAAGGGGTTTATAGATCCAAAGTTTTCCAATAGAGTATGTAAGCTACAAAGATCAATCTATGGATTGAAACAAGCATCTTGGAGCTTGAATCTTCATTTTGATGAGATAGTCAAAGGGTTTGGCTTTTCTCAAAATGAAGATGAACCTTGTGTGTACAAGAAGGTTAATGGGAGCATAGTGGCATTCCTCATATTGTATGTTGATGACATACTATTAATGGGGAATGACATCCCTAATTTACAAAAGGTAAAGACATGTCTTGGAAATACATTTTCTATGAAAGACTTGGGAGAAGCATCCTACATCTTGGGGATAAAGATCTATAGAGATAGATCCATAAGGCTTCTTAGACTAAGTCAGAGCACATACATTGACAAAGTGTTGAAGAGGTTCAACATGGAGAACTCAAAGAGAGGAAACGTTCCAGTGTTGCATGGAGTGACCATCTCTAAGAGTCAATGTCCTAGTTCTTGTGATGAAAGGGAATGTATGAGTGAGATTCTATATGCATCAACAATTGGATCAATCATGTACACAGCGTTGTGCACCCGTTTAGACATCTCGTATGCTTTGTGCATGATGAGAAAATATCAGTCAGATCCAGGTGATGCTCACTAGACAGTCATGAAGAACATCGTCAAGTACTTGAGAAGGACTAAGGATCATTTCTTGGTCTACAGTGGAGAGGAAGAGTTGGTTATGAAAGGTTGCACTAATGCAAGCTTCCAGACTGATCAAGATGATTACAAATCACAATCAGGATTCATGTTTTGCCTAAAATATAGAGTTGTAAGCTAGAAGAGTTCCAAGTAAGAGACAATTGTTGATTCAACAATAGAGGCTGAGTATATTATTACATTGGGTGCAATAAAAGAGGATGCATGGATCAATTCATCGCCAAACTTGGGGTTGTTCCATGCATCAGCAACGCAATTGAGCTAAATTCTGACAACAATGGTGCTATTGCACAAGCTAAGGAACCCAAATCACATCAGTGTTCAAAGAATATACAAAGGCAATCCCATCTCATATGAGAGATCATACAATGTGGGGATGTGAAGATTTGCAAAGTTCCAACTATGAGTAATGTTGTTGATTCCTTGACAAAGACACTTTCACAGCAGAAGCATGATGGTCACATTAGGTCACACATAATAAGATTCATGGGTAATTTGGCTCTAAGTGCAAGTGGGAGTTTGATGGTTATGTATGCCCAGAGTGCCAATCATGTGATGATCGTAATGTCATATCTTGTAAAAATGATTTGATTATTAAGAAAAGTCAAGCTTCCAATTTATTTTGATTAATTCAATTATGAGACAATGATCTAACATTATAAATGTCTAGAGAATTATATTACTCAATGATGTATGTATTCAAGTTACTAACCTTGTGGATGAGATCATATGGATGTTAAGAGTACATATAGATATTCTCATTATGTCCCTGATTGGTTGTTATCGTGGAAGGTTTATAGACAACAATAACACATAAGATCAAAGTGTGAGTTGGTTGATGATTAAATCTCATTAGTCATGATATGGAAATATCAAACCAAGCACATAGATACATGTTAGAGAATAGTGTATCAGATAGAACCATTGTGAGACTGACACATGGAAGCCATCTTCATGGAAGTCATAGTTAGATCTCACAGTGATGGTGGTGGTTGTTGTTCTTAGACCTAAAATCACTACACTCAACACATGTCATTGGGTACACTTTGACATCATCAAATGTAGTCTTGAAATAAGGGTTGTTATAATGGTGATGATTGGGTGGATTTGACACATGAGGATTGAATGTGAGTGATAGACATGGGATTTGTCCCTCCAACTAGAGTGTGATTTCCTAGGCCTCTTTATTTGTGGGACTAAGAAAAGCATGGCCATGCATATGTGAGTCAATATGTGATATTAAGCTTACATATATCTCAGATAGTATGTTCTTGGTTCAAGAAAATGATTGAATAATAATGAGGGTGACTGCTCCATGCCTCTAGTTCAATCTGGACATCAATGACTAAGGAGCTATACAAACACTACAACACCATACACAGATTATAGGTTGAAGTTGTTATCCAACTTTTCCATTTACTTGGGTAGCATGGATGTGCGACTAGGAACCACTCATTACTTGTGATGTCATAAATGTTATGGACATTCACTGGAAATGTAATATGGGACCTATAGGATCACACATAGGTCTTGACCTAGAAGAGGAGTTCATATCTAAATGATAGTTGAATTAAGTGCTAAATTATTTAGGCATTTGATTCATGCACAAATAGGTTGACAACACATCCAAATGCCCATCTCAAGTGTTGAAATGGCCATCTTGAAGTGCCAAACGATCATCTCAAGAGTTGAGATGTTCATCTGGAAGTGCCAAATGGTCATCTCAAGAGTATAGATGGGCATCTAGGCGTCATGCCTGGTTCTGAGGGTAAATTGGCAAAGGAACGAACAGACCCAACCAAATGGGCTCGACTCAGCTCACCAGATGACCGTCTGGGTGAAATGCGATGGCCATATTGCATGGGCGATATGGTCCAATTTAGTTGGGGAAGGTTCTAGATGTTTCCCTATTCGGTTTGCTTGAGCAATATTTGTTGCACAAGGAAATCAATGTCTAACATTGATGGGAATTGATTTTCCAAATTTGTATACAGTTGGAAACTATGAAACTACTGTCTCACATGCAATATGAATGTATCTCTTTGTTGAAAGTAGCCACATATTCATTCTTTCAAATGGATTACATATGATGAGCTCTTTTGGATGATCTTTATCAAAGTGAGGAGTTGGATCCTTCTTTTCTTATTCTTTTGAGAAATCTTCTCTAACCACCTCTTCTCTTTTGTTGTCCATGTTTAGCTCTTTTTATCTAGGGATCACTTCATCTACAACATCATCATTCATAACAAAATAATAAATAGATGGGTTAGTCTCAGTAAATTTAACATTGATAGATACTTCTATTTTAGACAATTCAATATTAGAAACTCTATAAACTCTACCTATAGTTCATGACAATGTCAACCAACAGTTCATGACAAGAGGTGCTGCTGAAGAAGACAACATTTGTGGCCGCAGTCTATGGTGCCGACCAGTAGGAGAAATAGTCAGACGTATCCTAGTGCTACTAGGATTTAGAGTTTCACATCTACAATGATGAGGATTGTCGTTGGACTTACTTCAAGACCATGTATATCCCATAAACCATCCTTCCTAGATTATATTTATTGACGTGATCTACTGATTATGAGGAATATGGTAATACAATTTTAAATTCCGCTGCATGCTATGTACTCTATTTTTCAACATTGAGACCATGAGATCTGAGACAGAATCCTTGTACACCAACAAGGTATAGACTTTGGTGGATCCACCTAAAGGGGTGAAACCCATAGGGTGCAAGTGGTTCTTGAAGAAGAAGATTGACATGGATGGTAGTGTACAAACCTATAAAGGCCAATCAGTTGCAAAAGGTTTCAGACAAGTTCAAGGCATTGACTATGATGAAACCTTTTCTCCAGTTGCCATGGTTAAATTGTTCAGGATCATGCTTGCCATTACAACATATTATAGCTACAAGATTTGGCATATGAATGTTAAAACTACATTTCTTAATGGAAATCTTCTTGAGGATGTGCATATGAAACAACATGAAGGATTTATAAATCAAAATAATGCCAATAAAGTCTATAATCTATAAAGATCAATCTATCGATTGAAGCAAGCATCTCAGAGTTGGAATGTTTGATTTGATGAAGAAGTCAAATAGTTTGGCTTTACTCAACATGAAGACGAACCCTACATTTACATGAAGGTTAGTGGGAGCATGATTGTATTCCTCATATTGTATGTAACTATCATGCTATTGATGGGAAATGACATCCCAACCCTACAATTGGGAAAAAATATCTGATTGGGAAATACCTTCTATGTGAAGGATTTAGGCTAAGCATCCTATGTTTTAGGAATTAGGATCTAGATAAATACATCTAAAAGGCTTCTTAGCCTAATCCATAGTACATACATTGACAAAGTGCTGAAGAGTTTCAACATGTACGACTCAAAGAGAGGAAATTTTCCCATGTCCCATGGAATTAGTCTCTCTAGAGCCCAATGTCCCATTCTGGTGAAGAAAGGGAACACATGAGTAAGATTCCATATGGATCCTCTATTGGACTCATCATGTATGTAATGTTATGTACTCTTCTTGATGTCTCATATGTTGGATCTATGGGCTCCAGAGGGGGGGGGGGTGAATAGATATAAAAGCAATGAAAAAAACACATTAGACCTTCAAGGCTATTTGCAAGGGAGAGAGATTGATCAAAAACCAAGTTAACACTATTATGTATAGTACGTGGTTTCAACCTACAAACTAGTATATGTACATCCACTACCTAGATGGGCCAATCTCTAGGATTTTCAACCACATCACACTTCTTATATTCCATTATAAGAGTTACAATATGTATACCACCTATTCAAGGTCAAGGGTACCCAGCCTTCCCTATAAGGAAAAGGGACCCAATAACCTTATAAAGGACTTACCTCTCCATGAATAAGAGTCTTCTACCTTGCCTAGGACTAACCCACTCTTGAAACGAGTCTCTTTCCTTCATTAAGGAATTATCTACTCTTGTAGCAAATCTTCCTCCTTCAAGTAATCACCACTCTTGACTTGGATCCTCAACCTTCTTCTTCACCTTCACCAAGGATAATCTTTCACCAAGTTCCTAAAGATAGGTTGGGAAAAGGAGTGGAGAGCTTCACAAGGAGTACATTGGAGAATCTCTCTTGCTAACTCACTCAATTAGATGTAGATTGGTAGATAAGCATCAGAGAGATTAGGGGCTCTTGGAGGCAAAACCACTCAACTATAACTAGGGAGAATAGAAGGCAAACCTGTAATGAAGTCCAATGGCTCCTATTTATAGTTGAGGGTACCTACTAGAGACACTTAGGAACAATTCTAGCCATTTTGGGTGTTCCAGTAGATATATTTTTTAATTTCACAACACTCCAATGTCTAGAAACACTTTTCTGCACTTTATTGTAAAATGTTATGGGCTGAGTTACCTTTTGGGAAACTCAGCCGATGACACTATATGAAAAAATGATTTGAAGTTGTCAGTTGAGTATATCCTATATGAAACTTCATAGAAGGCTTTAATTTGTTTTTCAAGTTCAAGGTGTCGGTCGAGTTGTCATCAGGACAAACCTAACTGACCCTAGGAGTTGTCAAGAGTCATATCGCCCATCCGCTGAGTTTTCACCAGGACAAACTCAGTCGAGAAGGCATCTTGTAGTGACTTTTGACAAATTCCCTAAAAGTGCTTAAATATTCAAATTAAGTGCTACTAATTTTTTCTAAGCTTATTTACAAGTAATACATTCAATACAAAATCTTTGCAACATGATTCTTATCGAGATATAGCATATTCCACAAAACATCCATTTGCATTTATTTTGACTTGTTTTCTAGAAAACTTAGTTTTGCAAAATCCATCCTCTTCATGGACCTTATACCTAAAATTGATTTGAAACAAACATATTAGATTCACACGAATGGAATTCTTAAGTCATCATCAAAATACAAACAATGTATAACTACTAGGTCAACACTCTATCCCTTGTTGAAGATGACAAACCATTCCTTAACATATTGAAAATGACTGAAATTTGTGAACATTTTTACCTTTGATGTGTATAGGTATCTGTGAATGTATGAAAGTGATTGCTCCCCATCACATTATGCTTACCTTCACCTATGAGGTTAGTTTTTCAAAGAACACAAACACCATATATATACGTGTGTGCGCTATGTAATTTTTAACAAGCAATAGATATGCAACTTTAGATCAATCTCAATATGGTGTCAAGCTATTTCTCCCCCTTTGTCATATCAAAAAGGGAGAGAGTAGAAGATTTAGGTCTGAATTTTTCCAACTCTTAAGTATCATATGCAAACAATAAGCACAAACTATCTAGAGAGAACTGAGATATTTAAGTCATAATCAAAAGATAGATGTGCATAATGAAAACTCATATAATAGCATAATAAGATGTTTAGGGTACAAATGATACAAATTATAACCAAGGCAAATCAATCTATGATAAAAACAAAAACCAACAAAGAAAACAACATGAATATAATAGTAAAAAGGAGTTTAAAGTACAAAGGATTCAAATTACAACCAAGGGGGACCGGTCTATGATGAATCCAACAACCAATGAAAAAAACAATAGGAAGATATAAAAATAATAGCTTCAGATAAAGGTTCCTAATATAAAAGACATGCTAATCTTACAAAAAGGCAAATACGTGCATACTCTTAGACCTAAGAACTAGACATCTAGGTCATCTAAGTCACACTCTCTATCAGAAGGGTTTTAGTCATCATCACTGGCTTTCTCAAGGTGCATAGAAGGACTAGGAGCAGTAGTGGCCTCATCACCATCATTAGGGCCATAATCATTAGAACCCTCTACCTCACCATATGTGTCCTCATCATTACACTCCTCAGCATCAGAAACAACTTCCTCAACCACCTCCTCATCATTATCAATAGCAGAGGAGCAAGTAGCTAGCAACTGATGATGTTGCTCTTCCAAGGACATATCACAAGCAAACAATGCCATATCTTGCTCAAAAGTGGGTATAGGAACCTTGTCAGAACTAGCAAGCACATTAGAGATAGGGTGAGGTGGAAGGGAACGAAACTGAGTGGCACTTAGATGTGGATGAGAGGAAGCAGGTGTATATCCATTACTAGAAGATGGAGGTGCATCAGAAGAAGCATACTGAAATTGATCATAGGCATATATGGCACAATCAACGGAAGAGAAGGAAGGTGGTATGATGGGTATGGGTTAGGGTAGGATGTTAGACATGATGTGAACTAGATCTTGGTGAAGATGTTCTTGGACCTACATATTATAGACATTTTGGTGCTCATGTAATCGGTGAGGGTCTCATTTGACACAAAAAAGAATATTTGACATGTCGAGGTTGTGGGTGAGGAGGTTGGGTGGAAGAGGAGGCCCCAGGGGTGAAGGAGATAGAAGATTGGGATGACTTCTTAATTGTGGTCTTACTGATACACACACCTCTTCAATTTTGGGGATATTTCAAGTCTCTAGACAATTATGTTTTTGTGATGGAATGAAATAGACCACAATCAGATTGGGATAGGGAAGTTGTGAGTCACTTGTGTATTTCTCTGAGTCAAAGAAGGTCATGCGATGAAGAACATATCTAGCCCACTTGACTCAAATACCCTTCATGATACAGTACACAATCACCATTGAGTTCTCTAGAATGTCCATTTGATTCTCTTAGGATGGACATTGCAATTCACTATGAGAAAAATGATGCATGTCCATAGGTCCATGGAGGAAGAGGCTAGTATATCTTTCTTCTTAAAGGGTAGGTCAATCTTCTTCAAATCTTTGTGGAGTCATTAGGATAGAGCAAGTATAAGTAATTTGGGTAGGTAGACAACTAATTAGATGTGGGATTTGTTCCAATCAAGTAAGAATTGAGGTCATCTTCAAATATCGTGAGCCTAGTCCCAACAACCATGGATGTTAGAATGATTTTGGTGCTAGGTGGAGGAATAAGAGTGGTGTAGTTCCATGTCAAGTTGACATAGAACTCATGGAACACTTTTTTGCTTGTGTGAAAATTAACACATGATATTGCTCAACACATAGAGAACCAAGGCATCAAGAAAAGCTCACTGATTTTGGATAAGAATTCATCTCTTGACTCCACCAAGGCTCGAAAAGCGAAAAGGGCACAAGGTAGGAGCTCTATGTAGCAGTTAACAACTATTTGTTTTATAAAAGAGACCATTATAGCTAAGGATATGAGATGAAGGAGAAGAGGTAGGGTTTCTAACAATGGAGCTTCTCTTCTTCTTGCTTGAGCCATGTAGAACGCACACCAAGAGAAGAAAAACTAAAATAGATCTTAGCTGGCAGAACCGAAGCAAGAACAACAACAAAACCACCTAAACTATCCTAGGGATGGGTTGGGGGAGAGTATTTAGGTCGAGATAGGATGAGAAAGAGGTAGGAGGAGGTCTAGGGTTTTAGGATGAGCTTGACAAAAGGGCTATCAGTTGACTTTCTCTAGTTGAGAGGGAGAAAATCGGCTGACAGAACCCACTTATCAAACACGGAACAAAGGTGTTGGTTGAGTTTGTGGTTTGGGTAACTTGACCAACATTGTGTCTAGCTCAGCCGTTAGGTTGGTCGACGGTCGAGTTACCTATAGGACAAACTCGAGCGATAACCAAGTATGTCACAAAGTTTATATAATAAATTATAAGGTCCAAGAGCATTATGTAAATGCATTTTATCTAGCCTATCATGTACTTTAAGTATATATAGACAAATTTTAATCATCATGGGCTACTATTATGTGATAAAACAAGCATTTGCAAAAAAAAAAACTAATTTGAGAAACACAATGCATTAAAACTTGGCAATTTTAGTAATAAAGTAGCAAAAGATAAACATTTTTAAGCAACATAGAGAAATATAAACATCTTAGATAGAGGGCATAGAGTTATCATCAAAGGAAGTAATAAGAAATTTTGATCTAATAAAAGTGAATTGTTCTCTAGCTAGAGGCTTAGTGAAAATGTTTGCAAATTCATTTTCTATGTCAACATGTGTGATATATATGTCTTTCTTAGCAATTTAGTTATGAAGGAAATGATGGTTGACCTATATGTGTTAAGCTCTTGATATTCAATATAGGATTGCATGACAATTTAATTTCACTAGTACTATCACAATAGATAGGAGAAGAATCATAGAAAACAAAAGCCTTGGAGCATTTGCTTCATCCATAGGACCTGGGCACAACAATTTACAAATTCAATGTATTTAGCCCGACAGTTGAAAGAGCCACAATGTTTTTCTTCTTAGAAAACAAATAAACTAAGCATGGTCCTTGAAGGAAGCAAGTGCCACTTATGCACTTTCCATCAACTAAGCACCCAACATAATATACATCACTATAGGCTATAACAGTAAAGTCCCTTGACTTAGGATACCATAGTCCAAAATTTTGGGACTTGGTCAGGTACCTTAGAATCCTCTTAACAACTACAAGATGATATTTTCAAGGGCTTGATTGAAATATAGCACACTAGCCAAAATGAAACATTATATACAGTTTAGAGGCAATTAGATAGGTAAGCTACCAATCATACCTCTATAGAGCTTCTCATATACCTTTTCACATTCTTCATCCTTATCAAGTTTGGCGGTGTTGGACATGGGAGTATCCATTGGCTCTGTGTTCTCCATACCAGAGAACCCCAAGAGTTCATTAGTGTATTTTCCTTAGTTGATGAATTTTCCATGTTGTGTTTTCTTGATTTGAAATCCAAGGAAGAAAGTGAGCTCCTCTATCATGCTCATTTAAAATTTACTTCACATATGAAAACTAAATTGCTTTAAAGGATCAAGATTGGTCCTGCCAAAAATGATATCATCAACATAAATTTGAATGATTAAGAAATTGTTACATTACGTTTTAGAAACAGAATAGAGACAACTTTTCCCATGACATAGCTATTATGAATTAAAAGGTTTCTTAATATCTCATACCAAGCTCTAGGGGTTTGTTTGAGTCCCTAAAGAGCTATTTATGATAGATAAACATGGTTAGCATTCTTGTCATGTTCAAATCCAGGAGGTTGAGCCATATAGAATTCCTCCCCTATTTATCCATTCAAAAATGCACTTTTAACATCCATTTGGTAAAGTACGAAATTTTTATGGCTAGGAAAGGCAAGTAGCATTGTAGTGGATTTGATTCCTACAATAGTAGCATATGTTTCAACAAAATCAATACATTCTTGTTGATTGTAACCTTGTCCTACTAATGTTGCTTTGGTTTTTACCACCTTACCACTATCCAACATGTTCCTATAGACCCACCTAGTGCCAATGATATTTTTATCATCTGGTCTTGGCACTAGAGTCCACACTTTGTTCTTCTCAAATTTCTCAATCTCTTCTTGCATGGCTACGATCCAGTCATCATACTCAAGAGATTCTTTGACATTCTTTTGCTTAAGTTGTGAGATGAAGGTTCTATTGGCTTGTTCTTTGTTGAAAGTATCCAAATCTCCACTCTTTCAAATGTATTACCTATGATGAGCTCTTTTGGATGATATTTATCAAAGTGAGGAGTTGGATCCTTCTTTTCTTCTTCTTTTCAGAAGTCTTCTCTAACCACCTCTTCTCCTTTGTTGTTGATGTTTAGCTCTTTTAATCTAGGGATCACTTCATCTACAACATCATCATTCATAACATTACAAGAAATAGACGGGTTAGTCTCAATAAATTTAACATAGATATACTCTTTTATTTTAGACAATTCAATGTTGGAAACTCTATAAAATCTACATGTAGTGCTATATCCAAGAAAAAAAGCCTTGTAATATTTTACATCAAACTTATCAAGAGAATCTTTGGTGTTCAAAACAAAGCATGGATGACCAAAATTATGAAATAAGTCAATGGAAGGCTTTCTACAACACTATAACTCATAGGGGGTTTTCTTGAGAAAAGGATGTGTGAAAACCATATTTTGCACAAAATATGTGGTGCTAACGGATTTGGCCCAAAAATTCTTAGGAGTGTCACACTCCAAGAGCATTGTCCTAGCCATTTCTTGCACTGATCTATTCTTCCTCTCAACTACCACATTTTTTGAGGTGTATGGTGGGAAGAAAAGGTGTGTATGTACCCATATTTTTCACAAAAATTTTCAAACAAGTTATTTTCAAATTCTCTCCCATGATCACTATATATATAGATGATTCGACAAGAAGCTTCATTTTCATTTCATTTCCTAAAAATTAAGATGAAGAAAGTCCAAGTGAAGCGAGAGAAATAATCGACAATTACTAGCAAAACTTACTACCACAAAGCGTTTGAGTTCTCAGTTGTCCAAATAGATCAATCTGAATAAGTTCAAGAGTTGTCTTGGTTCTAAGGATTCCTTTGAATTTAGATGTGGATTTGGTTTTATTTCCTTGTGTGTAAGGTTGGCATTCCTCATCCTTCTCAAAGTCCTATTTAGGAAGTCCTTTGACCAATTCCTTTTTCTCAACTTTTTCAATTGATGAATATTTATATGACCAAGCCTACAATGCCACAAACATATACCATTCTTATCAACAATGAGGAATTTACCAATAATATTCTTAAGAGAATCAACAACAATAATGTAGATATTTCCATTTCTAGTTCCCCTATATATAAAATTGTAAGTGAGTGAATCTAGAAGCAAGCATTCATGAGAAGTAAAAAGAACAAGATATCCATTGTCACATAGTTGAGTAACATTAATTAAATTGTGATGTAGGCCATCCACAAGAAGAATAACTTTTATGTAGAGTGAATCACCTACATCACCCTCACCAATCACTTTACCTTTCTTATTGTCCCCAAAGGTCACCAAGCCTTCTTTCCTTTTTGTGAGATTGTTGAGGTGGTATTTACCACTGGTCATATGCTTGGAACATCCACTATCAACAATGTATTTTCCTTTATCCTACATATGAAGGAGATATTAGTGCCCAATTTAAACTTTGATAAACAGAGTTAGCTTTAGGACCTATTTCATGTTTGGGTTGGTCCCCGTCTTCTTATAAGGACAAAAAGTAGACTAATTATCATCACACTTACAATGAGAGAAAACCATTGATGTTTTAGAGTCAGAAGTCTCTTCATGGTATATTGGAGGTCCCTTTCTCTTTTTCTTACCTTTCCCCTTGTTCTTAGGGACTCCTTCATATCCCAAGTCACTTCTAAATTTTTTTTCTAGAGTGTTCTAAGACTTCATTTAAGATTTTTTTTCCTTTTAGGAATTTTTGCAAAGATTCTCTAAGCATATGGTTATCATCATTAAGACCTATGCACATAGAATAAAAACTAGCAAAATTATCTTTGGCATTTAATAAGTTGACCTCCAAATAGAGGGATTTAGTCAAGTAAGAATCTTTTTTTAGAGTTAATCTAGCTACTTCTTTACTAGGGAAAATAGGTCTAGATTCAAGATCATTAACTCTAAAAATAAGTGTAGCATTTTTAGTTCTAAGAATGACAAGTTCATCATCATAGGTTTGATTTTCATCTTTAAAATCATTCATTTTCTTTAGATTAATGTCATATTCAGTTTCAACACCATTATATTGAAGTTCTAGTTCAAGGAACTACTATTTCAAGGAGTATATGCTATCACTATGAGTTTGATCATTTTGTTCAAGCACTTCATATCATATAAATCATCTATTATTTTCCCTTATCTCTTCTTTTTATATTTTCACTTAGCGTAAGAATAACATGAAGCATGAATCATATTGATAAGAGCATCTTTTTAAAGTTCATTTAACTTACCTCACTTACGTATTCAATTGTAGATTCCATGAGGGAAATGTGGCACTCTCTTTCATTTGAGATAGAATCACAAGAGAACTCCTATCAGGTGGAACTGACACCATCTTTGCCCCTTCTTTCTTTCTTCTTCCTCTTCTTGATTTCTTCTCCTTGTTGTAGTCCTCCTTTTTCCTATGACTGCTCTTGTGATGTGACTTCTTGTCTTTTAGAAACTCATTTTTGTAATGTCCCTTTTGACCACATTCATAGTACCTAGGAGTAGAGGAGAAGGAGGGTTTAACCTTGAAGTCATTTCCCTTAGATTATTGGGCTTGAAGGTCACTATGGGAGTCATCTTCACTTGAAGGTGGAGAATCTTGGCAAGCAATTTGCTTTTGTTTCACTATGGCTTCAACATGAGCTTTGAAGGCTTCATCCTTCATTTTCTTGGATTCTTTCTATTGTGTCTTCTTATTCTTTCTTGTCAAGCCATACTTCAAAATCTTGTAGATTTCTATAAATACCTAATCTTTACGATCAAATATTTACAAAAGTGCGTCAAAAGTATAAACAAATATATATTACAAATAAGATTTACATCAAAATCATGGAACTTATAGTATTATTACAAAATTTAAGCATAGGCATTGATTCTTATCTAGTCTTCAATAGGGGTCAATTACTACACATCTCTTCTATTTCTTCTCTGTATTACCTATCCATGAGTTCCCATAGGGAACAAAACCACACATGGACCCCAATAAGGGAAACATGGGTTAGGAAAGCTGGTACTAAATTCAAATATTGAGCTATTAAAAGTAGGTGTAAAATATGATTCAGGTAGGAGATAAATTCTAGGAGGGGACTATCTGGTGGACTTAGTTCAACAATATGACAATAATGAGTACGCGTGTTTTAGTGTTCAAAATTTAAGAAAGAGATTCAATATGCTAACAATTATGCAAAATTGTCCAGATTCAAGGTATCAAAATATCAAAAAAAATTCAATAATAAACTTTAGATATGATAATTGATCATTATAATATCATTTCTTTATTTATGGCTACAATGCCATGTGTTCAATCATCTATGATTGAACGATATGATAGGCTGCTATTTCAACTAGTATACTGGGGGACCACTAATCCATTACAACCTTTGCACATGGTGGAAATATGTACCCAAACTCTAGGAGCCAAAGCTATAAAGGGACAAATCCAAAGGGACCAATGTCTATGGAGTCAAAACTGCATGATCAATTTTAGTGGCACATAATATTTACAATATCCAATAATAATGAATTTTTGGGTGGAAAAATTTCAAAAGACAAGAAAGGATTGTAAAAAGTTTAGGGTTCATCTCCAAACATGATATATGGAATTCAAGAGGGAAACAAAATAACTTAATAAGTACATCAAAGTCTCATACCTCAATTTATCCAAGAATACATAGATTTCTTAATCACAAAGTGGCTCCAAGAGGAGATAACTGCATATAATAACCATCTTGTTACTAATTGTCTTATAATCAAGTGTTGTTTACTTTATTAATATTAGGTTTTCTATATTTAGTTAGTATTTCAATCTCTTATTAACCTCCTTTATAGGGTTTCAATTTTTTATTAAGAAAACACATGAATGATACTTAATAGTGTCCATATAGGCTAAAATTACATGTATTTCTCTGTACTAAGGTATTGAATCATATTTGATCATCATCATGTCATTCACTAGTTCAATCATAAATCCTTAGGTGGACAAGTTGTTATATTATATATATATATATATATATATTCATCAATTTATGGTTCTATCTCAAATTATATATCGATTGTAAATGGAATTTATATTTTCAATTCACTTTCTCTATCTTGTGTCCATCTTTATCTGTATTAGTCTACTATGTCCATTTTACATATGCATCTAACAATAAATATATTTCCCAATTTAGGAGTTCTGGTATATTTCCCTAGTATCATGTTATTCCATATTTCCTTTGTTGATATCATTTCTAAATTTACAACTCAGTTTTGTAAACTATTTTCTCTCAAATATATTATTTATATTAGGTGTGATGTACCATATTCTTTTATTTTTGTAATTCTTGTGTTTTTTTTTGGAAATAGGTAAATAGTATCACCAAAAACCAAAATGGTACACGACACCAGGCCAAGCTCTACAAAACAAAAGGAACCAGGATGAAAGTTATGTGGAGGGGTTATCTACAAAATCCCAAAAATAGCTTTGAATTAGTGCTGACAACAACAGTCAGCTCGGGTTTAGCAGCAAAAACCCATCTCAAGTCAGCCGTAATAATCTTTAACAGGTGTTTTTCATCTATCAACCCAATGTCATGGTTTCTCCTGTTCCTTTCTCTCCAGATGTGATAACAGGCACAAGCAAGGAATAAGCCATATCTTCTAGCATATTTACCTTTATTGTCAGGTCTACCCGATATCCAGTTAATGACACCATCGATGTTATTAGGTACCTGAAGACCCCATTCGTTCCGTAAGCACACAATCTGCCATATGTTTTTGGAGAACTTGCATTCAAAGAACAAATGGTCCTTTGATTCGGCCCCTGCATTGCACAACGAGCAGGTAGTACCCACCTATATTCCCCATTCGTCCATCATGTCATTAGTGGGAAGTCTGTTCAGTAAAGCTCTATACAAAAGAGTGCTCCATTTAGGGCAATGAAACTTGCCCCAAACAACGTGGAACCAAGGCATGTCAGGTTCATTACTACTGTTGTTGATGGTTATAATGGACAGGCGCCCCATATGCCCCAAAGGAACAACAGAAGTCACACTGAACTTATCCTTATAAAGCTTGCACATACTTCTCCAAATCCTAGACGGATTGGTTCCTTCCTCCATATTAATGATGGAACCATATCTATTTTTCATCCACTGGACCCACACATTGTCTGGTTTATTGTAGAATTTCTCAATTCTCTTCATAGTGCACATTTCCATAATCTTGTGGCCATCAGTAATTTGTAGCCCACCTTTAACAAAAGGTTTAGTAATCTTTTCCCAAGAGATACCATGCCCACACCCACCCCACAAGAAAGCAGCAGTCATAGATTTAATTTTGTTCAGACAAGCACTTGGTATATCACAAAGATCCCCCCAATACCTCAGCATGCTTTGAATGATTGTTCTGATAAGTACCATGCGTCTAGCCATAGAGATGTTAATACCCGACCATTAGTCCACCTTATCTTTAGCCTTGTCCACCAGCATACTAAAATCTTTCACAACTCCTCTGCCACCCATGATGGGTATACCCAAGTATCTGGTGGGCCACCTGCCTTTTCTGACCCCCATAGCCATTTTCAATCTGCCCCTTCTCGAGTCACATGATTTAGAGTTGAAAATCTGAGATTTTATCATATTGATGTACAACCTCGTATTGATGGGTAATTCTTGTGTATTAGGAACAAAAAAGGTTGACCAAAAATGGGATTAATATGACATTCACATGTTCAAATTGTCATGTTCTCGATTTACTCATTCTATATTCATATTATCATTTAGAAACCAATATGTTTATAAGCTCAATTATGTATTTATTAACATTGGTAAATTTGATGAAGTAAACTTACCTATGATTAACATAGCATGCCATTGAATATAAAGGAATCCATGTTCCTACCTTAGAAGTATTCATTATCTAGGTCCTTCTATCAGATGTTAATTTACTTAATACAATCAATTTTTATATAGACATACCTCCTACATGTAGTTGAATACCTATCGATATATTATTACATCATATTACAATTGTCTTGTTTACTATTATACATGATTTTCTACATGCGCAAGAAAGGATGTGTGCATAACTTATATTAACCTTCTCTCTAGGGTTTCAAATATTTATTAAGAGAATACATGAATAATCATATACTTAATAGTGTCCGTATAGGATAATATTACATGTATTTCTCTATACTAAAGTATTGAATCATATTTGGTCTTCACCATATCATTCACTAGTTCAATTATAAATACTTAGGTGGATAAATTGTCATATATATTCAAGATTATGTATCATGTTATATATCGATTGTAAATGGAGTTTATATTTTTGATCCACTTTCTCTATCTTGTGTCTATCTCTATCTGTATTAGTCTACTATGTCCATTTTAACCATGTATCTAATAAATAATATATTATCAAATTTAGGATTTATGGTATATTTCCCTAGTATCATGATATCCATATTTCCTTCATTGATATCATTTCTAAATTTTCAACTTGGTTATGTATTCTCTTTTCTCTAAAATATATTCTTTACCTTAGGTGTGATGTACCATAGTCTTTTATTTTTCTAATTCTTGTCTATTAGTAATACAAGGGGTTGAGCAAACATTGTGGGATTAATATGGCATTCTCATGTTTAAATCATCATCTTCGTGATTTACTCCTTGTTTAATCATATTATCATTTAGATACCATTTTTTATAAGCTCAATTGTGTAGTTGTTAACATTGGAAAATTTGATGAAGTTAACTTACCTATGATTCCAACATAACATGGAATTGAGTACAAAGGCATCCATGTTCCTATTTTAGAAGTATGTCATTATCAAGGTCCTTTCTCCCAGACGTTAATTTACTTAATATCGATCAATTTTTATGTAGACATACCTCCTACGTGTATTTGAATACCTATTGATATATTCTTACATCATATTACATATGTCTATTTACTATTGTACATGATTTGTTACATGCATAAGAATGGATGTGTGTATACCTTATATCAAAGAGCTATATAATGACCATGTAATAGTATTACTACATAGTTATATGCATTGATTTGTACATATGTGAATTATATAGGTTGGGGTTATATATTTAAGATTATTGATTAATTACATGTTACTTTTCTTTATATTATTCTATACCACTATATCAAATACGAAATTGAAAAGATGACTAAGGTACCTTACTATTTGGTCGAGGTTGTGTTGATATACAATTCTGCTACACCAATTTATGATGCAATGGTTCTGAAGGTCATGATGTAGGTCAACAATGAAGGCTTGGTGGTGGATGACCTTCTTGTGGTGTTGTATGTTTCATTTGTTGGTCGATAGGGTGGTCAAGGTGATGGTGTTGGTGTTAGGGTTGGCGGCATCATGATGAAGGAGAAGAGTTGCAGAGCGATCTAGTGTTGAGGTAGACTTGCTGCCTTCTCTTCCATTTTTTCAGACTGTCACAGACGTTATCATGGTGATGATGATGGGTTATAGAGGAGGAAAGGTGTGAGGATGTGGTTTAGGGATTGATCCTATAGTTTGGAGATTCTTGCACCGTTGTGGAAGGGTTGTTTCTAGTTGTAGGGGAAGGAAGGTGATCAATTTCTAGCTGTAGAGTTTGAGGTATATCTATTATCATCAAGCATTTGGTGTTGTAGGTTTCCCTTACAGTCAGGGAGGATGGACCGAGTAGGGTGCAGCCACGAGCGCCTATCGACTACTGCTATATCGGGTGGAAGTACTGCCCTCTGACCATGACACCTTGGTGTAAGGTGGCAACCTCATCTTCCTTTCATACCGGATTGGTACACAAAGGTAGGCAAGAAGAGCAGCCTATAGGGTGCAGTTAAGGCTACTGATCAACATATGAGAGACTGGTGGTTAAGTAGATAAGCTATAGTTGTCGGTGTAGTCTGCACCAAGCGGCTGGGTACATAACACATGGATCAAGGTGAATAGACTGGTGGTGTCTAGGGTTCGTGGGTAAAAAGGAAACATGGTATGGAAGAAATAGGGAGGAGCTGAGGAGAAAATAGAGAAAATGGAAGATTCTTGGTGGTTGTTTCCTCAGGACGACAAACGATCATGTCCCAACTGAGTAAAGAACTAGGTAATCACCATTTCCTAGTTTAGAGAAGATGCGACCATAATGAGATGGCATGGTGTGTAGTATGTTTGCACTTTAGCTAATAAATATAAAATCAATTACCATTCAGTACAACATCTTTCTAATTACATACTTTCTTTCCTAACTACAAAACTGTATCTCTGATTACTATGAAAATTTGACCATGTGTTTAATTGCTATTAAAAAAAAAATACTAAATATTGTATTTAAAGCCCCAAATTTCCTATTCTATCTTCTACCTTAAATCACTCAATAATCAATCTACAACATTCTAATAAAATTTTGTTGTGATTTGGAAGCCATTGGTTGGAAAGGTAGGTGCATTAATTGGGACAAAGGTATAACAAACATATGTCAAATTCTATCAAATGATATCAAAGTGTTTCATGAGTAAATTGAACTAGTTAGACGCATGAAACTAAAAGGAGGACTAATCAGTATCAAGGGACAAGAAAATTGATCAATATGACTGAATCAGTCTTGGGATGAAGCATTGAGTTCAAATTACAAAAAATTATAGATTATCGATGAAGATAGAATTAGCACCCAAAATCTAGTATGTTGCAATTTCCTATGAGATCTTCAATAGGAATATCACTAAGAGACTTCATTTCTTCAATTGTGGTCACTTTTGTTTCCCACCTCTTAGGGAGAGTTCTAAGAATATTTGAGTTAATCATTCCTTGGTCTATAAGATGACCCAAAGTAGCAATCCCAATCACAATAGTGTTGAGTCTAGCATACATTTCATCAACTGTTTCCTCCTCCCCATCTTGAAATTCTCAAGAAGACCACTAAGAATATACAACTTGGATTCTTTGAGTTGTTGAGTGCCTTCATAGGTAATGCAAAGTTTGTCCCACATCTCATAGGATATATCCCAAGGGGAAATCCGGTTGAACTTGGTTGGAGTAAGAGCAGAGAAGATGATGCTAATGGCTTTATCATTGAGTTGAGCTTTCTTCAAGGTAGGTTCACTCCATGTAGCAACATCTCCCTTCGTATCTTTGTATGGAAAACCAACGACCTTCCACATGTCATATCTCATGCCTTTAATGTAAAATTGCATTCTCCTCTTCCAATATAGGAAGTTTGTGCCTTCAAAGATGGGTGGATGCATGTTGAAGCACCCCCTATGTTGAGAGATCCCAATAGATTTTTTGCCCATCTTCTCGTCTCATATGAGTACTTCATTGCACAATACCAAGCTCTGATACCAAATTTTGGTTCTATGGGCTCTAGAGGGGAGTGAATATAGTTGAAAGCACTTAAACAAAACACATTAGACCTTTAAACATGGAACAAGAACTTGAGTTTGAACCGACTTCATCATGGAAGTTTGTGGAAATTTCGAGGAAATGTCGAGGATTTTTACAACTAAACTTCAACACAACTTTGACAAAAATTAAGCTAAAAATAGTCATTTTGTGATAAAAATCGACAGATTTTAGAAAATCTAACTAAAAAACACAATTCTGTTTACACATATCCATCCATATAGGTTTACATATGTAGATAACTACACGATTGTATACAATCATCTCTGAACTGCAAAGTTCTTCCATATATAAAGTTTATGACACTAAAACAATACATAAAAATGGTGTAAATATATGGTAGATTTAATAGAGAGGGGGTTGGTCTATTATTATTAGCTTAGAGTAGTAGAAAATAACATCAAAATAATCTTACGTCAAGCTCCAACACTTTCCCCCCACACAACAAACTACACAAAACAGCAGAAGAATGGCGACAACTTTTATGACTTCAAAAAATGTCAAGGAAATTGTGGAATTTTTGAATGGACTTGGGTCGACTTTGTCGACATATGGTGAAATGTCGACAACTTTGAAAAAATGTCAAGCATATTGTGGAATAAGGATGTTAACATAGATTTGACATCGTCAGCCTTTGACATAAACATTATCAGTGAAATTTTGCCGCATGTCGATGACATTTAGTACCTTGCCTTCAAATCTATTTGATAAACATATGCTATATTGAGAATCAAGGGGGAGAGGGATTGAGAAAACACCAAGTGAAGACTATTATGTATAGTGGTTGTAACCTCCAAACTAGGAGATGTACATCCACTACCTAGAGAGGATGATATCTAGGATTTTCAACCATGTCACACTTCTTATATATTCGATTACAAGAGTGACAACATATAGACCACCTTGCTCAAGGTCGAGGGTACCTAGCCTTCCCTTATAGGAAAAGGAAGCCAATAACCTTAGAAAGGAATTACCTATCCATGACCAGGGACTTATCTACTCTTGCAATGAGCCTTGGACTTACCCACTCTTGCAATGAGCTTAGGACTTTCCCACTCTTGCAATGAGCCTCTTACCTTCACCAAGGACTTATCTAATCTTGCAATAAGTCTTTTGCCTTCAAGGAATCACCACTCTTGACTTAGATATTCAGCCTTCTTCTTCACCTTCACCAAGGAGAAGCTTTCACCATGTTGATAGAGAGAGGTTGGGAAAAGGAGTTGAGAGCTTAATAAGGAGTACATTGGAGTAGCTTTCTTACAAGAATCCTAATTCACTCAATTGGATAGATTAGTAGATAATCTTGAGAGATATTAGAGGCTCTTGGAGGCAAAACTTGTGACACACATTTCCACACAAGTGAGATTACTCAAAACAAAGTGCAGAATTAGCACGAATAACCACATTAGCATGAAATAGGGTAAATTAAAATCAATCTCAAAACAACATTTCAAACTGCACACATCATATATAAAGCCATAAAACTTGTGCCACTTGTATTTCATTCATGATAAGAGATGTTGCATATCATTGTTCACTAGCTAGCTAGCCACAACCTATTACAAAGAACACGTACACAAACCATATCTATACAATCAAGGCATATAGAAAATCAAATTGATGTACAACGTCTATAAAACACCCCCAAGGACTTGAGTGTATAGAGATGACACATATGGCTCTATTACTAGACACTAGATACATATCCATGATCCAACATCTACAACTCCTCTTTTCGTTAGTCTCAACCACACGATCTCTATATCGCCGCACATGTCCACCAAAAATATTTGGAAACCCATGGGGTGAGACTAAATGTCCTAGCGAGAGATATAACTCGTTGCCAACATCTATTATAAGAATAGATAAAAAAAATTAGGTAGATAACATTCTTATAAGAATATTCAACTACATAATATAAGTAAAGAAATTATCACTATATAAGAAGTTTAGTTATCTATAATTGGGCAATAGAACAACTTATGCCTTTAGAAGGAATATGAACGACATGTATAACTGTTATAAACTGAACAATATAAGAAACGAGGCAAGGGGTGAACCAAAGTTCTTTGTGTTTAGCCCTATACAAATACACTACACGGTTGTGTTACATCTTTTATTAATGGTCTGAGGATTTGAGTTGTACCACTCAAATCTAGCCGACCACTACAAAGTCGAAATTAGTGTTATACAAGGTCTATGGAAGAGTTGAAATCCATGACCTCTCCAACACCTCTTGGTCATTACAAGAGACAACACAGAGACATATCAGTCAACTATGACAACAAAATATAGTCAAGATCAAGGATTAGCTCATGCATGAGTGTCCTTAGAATAGATCTATCCTGCCTTGGTACATGTCATGACGCTAGAAAACAAGCTCACAAATGGCCATTCTAAAAGCCATTATGAAGTCACACTACTTCCATCACATGTCAAAATATCACAACATTCCAGGCATGACCGCAACAATCCTCAATATATCATAATTGTGGACAGAAGGAGATACTCAACTTGCATCCCCACATATTTAACAATATGCACTTTGAGTTTACCATAGGAGCTAATCATTTCACCCTCCAACAATAAAACTGACAATGGAATGGATCTATGGAACAAGGCAACTACATGATTAGGGTTTCACTTTATTAGTTATGCCAATTGGGTGAATTAAGGTTGAATCATACAAGTGCACATACAAAACCCTAATTCATTCTAGAAAGTCTAACTATGAAACAACTTCAGAAGATATAAAATGTATGAAAATATAACTTGTCTCATCATCTCATGACATCACTGTCTCACTACCTTAATTAAGGATATTAACATCATCACATGTTAATACTTCCATTCTAATATATTCATCACTATCATTCACTGGGGATAAAAATCCATCATCACATCATTGGAAGATATCACCTCACCTTAGGCATTAAGCCTTCACCAGGTCATAAAACCAATGACATCATGCCTTAGCAAGAACTTAATGATTACTTGTGTCATAACACATATACATCATAAAAATCACCAACTATGTTATGCATTCACCTACAAGGTTAGGATTTACACAGATAGGAGAGGGAGAACATCATCTCGTGTTTATTCAATTCAAGCAAATGTATAACTATATCACGACCTTAACATTAGAATTTAGGGTTTCTTAAAATCCAATAACAATATTCAATACAATAATCACCACCAAAACCTAGATACATCAATTCACACTTTCTTGGAGTACATTAGGGTTTAGCATTATGATGTATACATGTAATCATCATTATGTATTCAGTAATATATATTGATTACAAATCATCACTCATTCTTGTGTAATGACCATCATCCTTACTTACATATGTAGTGACAACATGGACCTAGGTGTAATGATCGCTACCATAGATAAGGGTAGTGAGCATTACCATAGGTACCTATTGCGACCGAAACAGATCCACCACATCCATGCCTTAGCTAAAATCAATCAGGGCATTAGTTACGACCGAAGAAAGGCATTGCAACCAAACCATCACAATGAGGTGCGATCAGATCATCACATCAAGGTGTCACAACCAGACCATCACAGTAAGGCGTCAGGTCCAGACCATCACATTAAAGTGTTTTGACTAGTAGCACAAGTGTAGAAACCATCAACCAATATTAAAGTGGTATCGAATGAATTGACTCAAGGGTGTAGCAACCAACACATCCTTACAAGGCATTGTGTCCAAACCAAAGTCAACTAGAGTTGCAACCACACTTTGTAGGTGTATCATCCAAAACAAGTGCAAGGGCGTAACAACCAGTAAGGGTACCAATCACAATGGTTAGGGGTGTGTGGGGTTAGCTATTCCAGTTCCCACAACACTTCTCATAGCACAAATTGCCAACTCAACTAAGGTGCATAGAATGCAACAAGAACAAAAAGGGCAGCACCCCAAAGTGACAAATAGAGTGTAACGATCCTAAGAATCACAACAAGGTATAGCGTCCATGACAATAGTCAAAGTTATCGACCGCAACAAACATGTGATATGTAAAAACCATAGGAGAAAAATGAGTGTAGAGATCATCAGGTTCAAGCTACCTCAACAACACTGACCCATTTCCAAAATAGGAATGGTCCATAACCAAAATAGATGATAATATAAGATAAAGAAAATGTCATCAAGGAGAAAGATCCACATAAGATTGGGCATGAAAACCCTAAATTAGGTGTCATGAAAGAACTTAAGGGAAACTATGATAATAGAAAGGGATGTCAAACACCACTTTCATGAAAACTAAGATCAAATATTATCACATTACATAGTTGTTATGATATCACCAAGGATCAGATTGCATTTAAAAATAAATATCTCCTCCTTTACTCAAAATTGGATACATGAAATTAGGGTTAAGAAAGGAAGTAATCTATATAAGAATACTATAGACTCATAAACCCTAAATCATAAGAACATCATCTAGCAACTATAGTCAATGCTTTAGAGATTAGAAAAACAACATGCAAGTAAGAAGTTGATGTAAATAATAGATGAGGGGAAAGTTATATAACCTATGTTATATTGAAGATCAAGCTCTAAAAGCTAAGAGCTCCAAAGACGAAAAAGATATCCAACTTGAATCCAAATCTATGACATAAGATGACCTCAAGAAGATAAGAAAATGAAAAGGTCAAAATAGAGCTCAAGAAACAAAAACCCAAACCCTAGGGTGACAAGAAGGAAGAAGAGAGAAGATAGCTTATGTTGATACCACCATCATGAGCCATAGTCTCCGATCTTTGTGAAGAGAAGATCTTCATGGTAGACACCATGGTAAAACTGTAGTTTCACATCCAAGAGGAGAAGAAGAAGATATGATCTCCAAAAAGTAAATATCATCAAGGATATAGAACCACTTACCAAGAGAAGAAACCGCCAAGAATCACCATCAAGAGGAAAATTAAGAACATGATCAACACATGCAAGGAGGATCGACAACCAAAGCTCCACCAAGCTCTATGGTCAGATACAATTAAGAGGGAGAAGAAGATAGAGCTAAAAGAGTTTCTTGTATGTGGAGGAGAGAGTTCATATACTCAAGAGATAGGAGGGAAGTGAATATATGAGGTGTCAAGATGCTAGGGCATCAAAAGAACACTTGTCCCTCCATGGATCGACCATTCATGTTAACATGGAAGATAATAATTAATACCAAAGTGGTGTAGTGACCACTTGGTTCTAAAAACACATCTTGGTTGAGACACAACATATGTAACGACTGTAACAATCCCAAAGCCTTGTATTGACCAAAATAAAACAAAGCAAATATGTTTTGATTGTAACACATCAACATGGTAAAACCTTAGTAACCAAAACATGAGTCCAAAGCACTATAGTTGAAATAAAACATTCCCAAAATATGTGTAGTGGTTGAAACACTTCTCTAAACACACCAAAAAGGTGTCTACATAGTCCACTACATAGGTCGACACTCAAGGAATACATATGGTCACTTCCATGATACATGAAACTCATGAAAAACCCTAATATCACCTCAACATGCCACCTCATCATACAAGGCCCAAACAAGGAGCCCCTTAACATCACCCTCTCTTTCATGATGCCAAGGCACAAGAAACACACTCTATATGTGACAATTTGGAATATAAACCCTCACACTAGTAAATTTCAACCTGGTCCAAAACTAGCACATATATAGCAAAGATAGTTCAAACATCAACCAAACAGGACCAAACTGAAAACATAAGAATGTTACATGTTATTAAGGAATATCAAGAGATTAGATTAAGATTCAAGCATCTTATTAAGAAAAGAAAACTCGATCAGGAAGTAAGTTAGGTCAGGGACTTACAACCATAAACTCCTAACAAGGATTTCACCCCCAAATTTTTCGAAAAGAGACAGATACTTCCTACACATTTCATTCTAGAGCTCCCACATGGTTCCTTATATGCCATGGTGATATCACAAAACATGGGAGTTAACATATTCTTATCAAACCTCAGTACGTCTCTTCTAAGGAGATATCTAGAAATACACCATGTCTCCCCTCTTAAAACTCCAAGGTCTACAAAATTTATCAGCATAAGTCTCATGTCTATCTTGTGCTACCCTCAGTTGTTGCTGAGTCACTCTGATGTACTCTGTAGTGTTGTGCACAAGCTTATAACCTAAGAGTTGATACTTACCAACCTCATACTAACACAACAAAGATCTACATTGCCTCCCTTACAGAGCCTCATACGGTGTCATACCAATGCTTCTTTAATAGCTATTGTAGGAAAACTCTATCAAATTGAGGAAAACATCTCTACTGCCCAAAACTACAAAACACATGCTCTTAACAAATCCCCCAAGGTCTATATCATCCTTTCAGACTGTCCATATGTCTAAAGATGGAAGCGAGGTACTGAATCTCAACTGTATATATCAAAGAGTGAGCCTCCTCTATAACTAATGTCCCCAAATTATCAACACCTGGCACAACAACTCTACCATAACAACACACCGTTCTGTCCTCTGACTCATGGAAGCCATCATGCTTCTCACTGCCCAACCCTACTCAATTCTGTCATAGCATGGTATCATTCTGCAACACATCTCTGATCTTCTGCCTTCTCAGCAGATGATGAAAAAGAATACTTCCTACTCAAGGCTTCTATGACCCAAATTGTTCCTTGAAGCATCACAAAAAACTATGTATCCTTTCGATGTTCTTGGCAGCACTAACACTTTTGCACTGGTCAACTTCTCCTTTAAAAGTAGGAAAGAGCGCTTGTTGGGTTTTAGGGGAGGCAGAGAAGGCAGCGGAAACAAAAATTTTCTTCTCCCCAAACCCAGAATAAAGGAATCGTGTCAACGTCTATACAATAGGAAGGATGGTTTGTAGAGACATACCTTATCCCGAGGCTTGCTTGGCGACGCTACCTCACAGCTTGTGCGGTCTTCACCTCTGGTGTTGGACGGTGTCTGTGCAGCTCCTGGTCTCACTGGGACTGTCGGGATTGACAGCTGTCCTTCGAGTGGAAGAAATCTCCCGCCTCTGTAGTAGTCCACACGGACCACTTGGAACTCCGATCTCCTTGTCACACAAGGCATCAGAAGGAGTCATACCCTCCTATCAGCGTACTAGTCACTGACACACTCTCCTACCACCAGTCGCTTTTATGTAGTTGTCTTTCCCTTGTTATGCCTCCCTTGTCGGGTAGCACTTGCTCATGGGACAGGGTTCTCTACCCCGGTCAATGTGGGATTAAAGCAGGAGTAGAAGGGTTCAAGATTTTCCACAAAACAACCAACTACGCCAGCTGAACCAATCATTTCATGCATGAATTTGTCAGTTGGGGAACTAAGCCGATCGGTTCACACCTAAACCGGTCAGTTGGGGTAGTTGAGCGGATCCGTTCAAGTCTGAACCAGTCGGTTCACTCCCCAGATCAGTTCTCGATTGACTTTTCCTCTTTTGTTTTGAATTGATCCAAATACCAATCCTTGTTCCAATCAAATTGGACAAGTGAAATGAAGAGAAATTTCTCACCAACCTGACTTTCCCAACTCACTTGTTTGGACCAGTTGAGTCGATCAGTTCAACCTTTGAACCGGTCATCTCAACCTATCCTGAGCCAATCGGTTCATCACATGAGCCGATCGGTTGGGAGTGCAAACTACGAAAAATCAGTCAATTGCAGTTTCAATCAATTTGATACTCTAATCAATCGGTCCAACACCTTGAACTCTATGATACTGAGCTATCAATTGATTGAGTGTTTAATTGAACTAGTAAACTCCTTTAGTAATCAATATAAACATCATTTGTGGATAAACTCCTCTTCCAGGTTAAATCCTATGTGTGTGACCCTGCAGGCCCATTTCACGTTGGTAGTGAAAGTCCATAACACTTATGACTTCACAAGCAAAGAGTGGTGCCTAGTCACACATCAATGCTACCCAAGTGAAAAGGAAAGTTTGAGAACAACTTTCAATCCTACAATCCATGAATGGTGTTATAGTGAATGTATAGTTCCCTTATCTTTGATATCACGAATGAACTCAAGGCATAGAACAGTCATCCTGTCAACATTCATTCACTTTCTTGATCTCAGAGTAGATTGGAGGAGATATGTATGACATCAATATCACATACTAATTCACACATGTGTGTGCACGGCTATCTCAATCCTACTCATCAAGTGGCCATGGATATCAAACTCCCTCAGGAGGGACAAATCCCATATCTATCACTCACCCCTCAAAATCCCCATGTGTCAAAGCCACCCAATCATCACCTTTATACCAACCCATGTTTCAGGACTGCGTTTGATGATGTCAAAGTGTACCCAACGACATGTGTTGAGTGTAGTGATTTCAGGTCAAAGAATCACACTCACCACCATCACTATGAGAACTGACTGTGACTACCATGTCATGGTTCCATGTGTCAAACTCACGGTGGGTCTGTCCGGTACACTTGTTCTCTAACAAGTACCTATGTGTTTGGTTTGATATCTCCATATCATGACTAACAAGATTCTATCATCAACCAACACCACAATCTAGTCTTGTGTGTCATTTCTATCTATCTACCTTCCACAATGACATCCGACTAGGGACATAACAAGAATGTACAAACTCTTAGCATCTGTATGATCTCATCGTTTAGGTCCTCAACCTGAAAGCATACGTCATTGAGTACTGTCATTCTCTAGACATTCAATCTGTTCTATCATTATCTCATATGACTAGACCAGAAAGAATTGGAAGCTTGGCTTTGATGCTTATCAAATCAATCTCAATGTATCCCACCAATCATCCCATGATTGTCTCTCAGGGCATACATACCAACATTCTCCCACTTGCACTGTGAGCCAATCACCCTTGAATCATATTCATAGTGATCTTCAAACATGTCCCACATGTTACTGTGCTTTAGTTCTAATGTAGTGAGTGATGGCAACACTTTGCCTAATTCAGTATTATTGCACGTCTCACATCTCTACACTGTATGTCACACATATGAGATGGAGTTGCCGTAATATGTGATCTAGTATTCCTTTGCTAACCTTTAGCCACATTGCATGACCAAGTACTCCTTACTTGTCATCAAAGATCGGAATATCTATAAGTTCATCTCTATGAACTTCCAGATCCATATAGTATCCACTAATGTTCTCTAAAACACGGATAGTCAGCTTTTCCTTTTAAACGTCTTTATTGGAACGTTTCAATTTATCATCAAACATTCACTTTTTTATATATGCCATATATATTTTGTGATTAATTTTTTGTCATTTTTGGAAGTTCGCATCAGTGTAATTCTTTGCAGTGAATCCTTCCTTATTTCCATAGAACTAGTACTTCTCAAGTACTTGTCAAGTTCTTATGGTATTCTAGTAACCCTTAATGGAACTAGACAAACATCCACTCGTCATGTTCTACATACGAGTTATTAGGATGAGCATATCATATTTTCATGTCGTACATACAAGATGATAAATGCATTTTGTTCTTGCCATGTCCATACATGCAAGATGATGGGATGATTACATACATGATAGATCCTTATCTATTCTTATTGTTTCCATTCTTCATAATAATTGGACACTTGGCCTTTGGATACTAACTCCATGTAACATGGATAAGTTTTCTCCCACTAAATATGTGCATACTGAACCCTTTAGTATAGATTGCCAATGTATGCTTTCTCTTTTCAAGTCAAGAGGTTTTTGAGAACTATCTCTATAGATGTATATTCCTATCACATAGGAAACATCTCTATCTTCCCTAAAGATAATTTCCACAAAGGATTCCATTCTAGAACATCTCATTCCTCATCGACATGTGGAATACAAATACGCTCCCACTAAATCACATATCCCTTCTGTATCTTTGTCATATCAGTCAAACCCTTTGACTATATTATCAAAGTAAAGATCCAACCTTAAGTTGCTTGTACTCAATCAATCACATTGATTAGTTCATTGTAACTTATAGACTTCATTTGCATTAATGGATTCATAAACCTTATAGGTTGTGTCACGTACACATCCTTGTTTTATTCTGCATAGGAATGCAGTTTTAGTATCCATATGCAAATATCTTAGTCATTAAGTTGCAATCAACAATCATCATCCTTCTCAAAATGTTATCCATGTGTCTAAACGCTTAAGACTCATTCACACTTATGGATTTCATCCCAATGGGTGCTACCATCAAGGTCATACCTTATGGTTCACATGGAAGTCATTTAGGATGTAATGGTCATAAACCATAACTCAAAATCCAGTTCCTCATATTCATCTAGATAGTTGACTCATCACATGACCAACTCATCACATAGATAATCGAGGTGTATCTGTCAAGGATATAAGAACTCACAACCCTTTGTGATTCTTAATGTCCTTTATTAGTGTAGGGTATTCTTTATTTAAGAAGAAATTAGTTATTTGATAATCATCCTCTAACTCCTTAGAGTATGACTCCTTGTTGATTTAGACATCACCATGCCTTAAACATGAGTTCACTATGATACACAATCATAATCACTCATAAGTATCTCAAACATTTGGTCCAAATATTTCATTCATTGATCTCATCAAGAATTAACACTTTACCAAATTCGTACTTCATCTATGATATTCTTGAACACTTCAAGATATTCATATTGTTATTTCTCTAAACACTGTTTGAAGTACTAGCATTAACTCTAATAGGTATGTAAATACATCACATGTATTATACCTAATAGGATAATCATTTTCCCACTACCACTAGTGAAGATTGATTAATCATGTCTAAGAGATTCATGCCTCTTATTGGTTCTCTAACCAAAAGAGTCTAGATTTATCCATCATATGGAAACTAGAGATGAATTTCTCATGATAATGATAATTCGTTGTTTGAGTTATCAGTAACTTTTAGGTATCATTTTATCTTATGCATACCAAGTACCATAAGATAAACAAGGCATTGCCACAAGGAAACATCAACTTTATTCATTTCCATTATTGTCATACAATATGCAAAAATAAGGTGCTTCTATCCATTGGCAAATATGAAATAGCAGTTTATAACTCTATTACATGCCTTCAAGGCTGAAAATAAACTAAAGTACTCCTATCTATGGAGGAAAGACTTTCCCCATTTATCGGGTGCTTTACACTTTATATCTTGGTATCATATACCTCAAAAGTGTTATAAGTTTATTTCATGACACCTTCAGGTGAAGACATCTGTCACCTCCTTCTTCTTTAGTTCTTCCAGATAGAGTGGACAATTCCTTTTCTAATGTCCTGGCTTTTGACAATGGTGGCAATTGCCTCTCTTGGTCACGCCTCCCTTGGCCTTGAGAGTTGAAGACGACTTGGGCTGCTATCTAGCATCAGAACCTTTCTTAGCCTTTCCCTTACCTTTGCACTTGGACTTGCCTTTCTTATTGTTGATCATCATCACAGTTTTAGGCTTGTCCTTCTTCATATGTGCCTCAGCTGTCCTCAACATGCCCAACAATTTTGTCAATGGCATGTCAAAGTTGTTCATGTTGTAGTTCATCACAAACTGATTGTAGGATTCTGGCAATGATTGCAGTATCACATCAGTTTCCAACTCTTAGCTTAGGGGAAATCCCAGTCTTGTTAGGTTTTCCACATACCCAATCATTTTGAGCGTGTGTGGACCAACTGGATCTCCTTCTGTCATGACACACTTGAACAACGCCCTGGAGACATCATATCTCTCTTACCGTGCTGGATCTTCTTACATGTTCTTGAGATGTTGAATCATCTCAATGACACCCATGTTCTCATGTTGTCTCTGCAACTCATGGTTCATGGAGCACAACATCAAGCACTTTGCATCAATGGCATCTTTAGAATGCTTCTTATAAGCATCCCTTTCTACCTTTGGTGTGGTAGGAGAAGGTTCCTCTAGAGCTGGAGTATCTAGGACATAGATCTTTCACTCTTGAGTGAGAACAATTCTCAATGTCCTAAACCAGTCGTGGAAGTTAATCCCATTCATCTTGTCCTTTTCAAGGACTGATCGCAATGAAAAGTGATTGTTGTTTGTTGTCATTTGTAATACAAAAGGAAACATATGCAATTTATTCCAAAAACTCAATTTTGACTTATTTTATTGATTTGTAAGGTTGACGATATAATTAGAACTTCAAATTAACTACCGCTCCCACTATTTTTGTTCAAATTGATAGCCCTCACCATCAATTTGGAAGATTGCAACGTACAATCTTCTAGTGGGTCAAGATCCTAAAATCCTCTAAGTCATGGACCAGCTAGGGCTGTCACCCACAACTTAGATCTTCCAGGTAGCCAACTTTTGCCAATTGCATCATATGCAACTCTTGAAAGATGTCATATGCAACTCCTTGCCATTATCACCTTCATGCCTCAAGGTGCTAGATCCTATCTTGGTCACCTTGTTAAGTATGACCCAAAGACAACACGATGAATATGCACCCAGCTAGGGTAGACCCACATATCCATCCTTCATGCTTCCACGAGATAGATGGTGCACCACGCTAGGGCGTGCCCACACTTAGACGATCAAGATTTTCACGTGTGTCACATTTGGAAGGCATCTAAAACTTTAATATTTAATGAGGGATTTGGTTTTATAGTTACATATACATATCCAATCACCACAATATATAGTATGTATCATATACATGCTATATCCCACAGAAAACATGTGAAACAATAAAAGTGATGATTATGGCCATCCTAATGTGATTCCTCGAGCCAAGAGGAATCACGGTCATCTAGGTCTACATCACATGTAACATGTACAAGATGAACTCTGTTCTTTGCCATTCTGGGTTTGAACAACTCATCTCCATGATTGATCGGCTCGCCATCAGGCTGGTCATTTGGGTGCCACCAGCCGATCGATTGGCTCCTCCAACTGATCAGTTTGCTGGTCATCATGCATCTCCTCATGGACACCACCCACTCGTCTCACTCCTTGAACCGGTCATCTAGAATGCCAACTGATCAATTCATGCCTTGAACTGATCATCTCAGTCATCGTCAGGTTGTCCGCCGTTCTTTGACATAACAGGAAATAAAAGTTCTATCCTATTTACATTTGAATTGAGAAACCCCGAGTTACATTCAGGGGGAGAAAAGGTAGGAAAGAAATCTCGAGTTATCTCGAGTTACATCAGGAATAAGAGATAGGGAATTGATGCGCAGACCGAGATGCAAGAAACCACATTCAACCAAGCACACATACATAGGGTTTATTGGACATAACCACGCTATACATCCACCACAAAACTCATTTAGGAGTGGCACGTATCGAGTGCATTCATATTACATATCATATATGTATATTGGGATTTGTGGATTTAAGATTGGACATGCATAAAGCCAATTTTATTCACATCGAAAGAAATAAATAAAGACGACAAACCAAAATCGATCACATCAATAATCCTAAAGTATAGAGGAATTGATGTGGCTCTGATACCACTGTTGGGTTTTAGGGGAGGTAGAGAAGGTAGTGGAAACAAACATTTTCTTCTCCCCAAACTCAAAATAAAGGAATCGTGTCAACGTCTATACAATAGGAAGGATGGTTTGTAGAGACATACCTTGTCCCGAGGCTTGCTCAGTGACGTTACCTCACAGCTTGCACGGTCTTCACCTCTGGTATTGGACTGTGTCTGTGCAGCTCTTGGTCTCACCGGGACTGTCAGATTTGACAACTGTCCTCTGAGCGACAAAAATCTCCCACCTCTGTAGTAGTCTACATGGACCACCTGGAACTTCGATCGCCTTGTCGCACAAGGCACCGGAAGGATTCATACCCTCCTGTCGGCATACTAGTCGCCGACACACTCTCCTACCACTAGTCACTTTTCTGTAGTTGTCTTTCCCTTGTTATGCCTCCCTTGTTGGGTAGCACTTTCTCAGGCTCTCTTGGTAACCACAACCAGAGAGAACGACAGCTTTACAGAGCAACTGGTAATCTGAATTGTACTTGAGAAGCCCCCAATACCCCTATATATAGGAGTGTCATGGGACAAGGTTCTCTACCCCGGGCAATGCAGGATTAAAGTAGGAGTAGAAGGGTTCAAGATTTTCCACAAAACAACCAACTGCGCCAGCTGAATCGATCGTTTCATGCATGAACCGGTCGGTTGGGGACCTGAGTCGATCTGTTCACACCTGAAATGATCAGTTGGGGCAGTTGAGTCGATCGGTTCAAGTCTGAACCATTTGGTTCACTCCCCAGATCAGTTCCTGATTGACTTTTCCTCTTTTGTTTCGAATTGATCCAAATACCAATCCTTGTTCCAATCAAATTGGACAAATGAAATGAAGAGAAATTTCTCACCAACCTGACATTCCCAATTCGCTCATTTGGACCAGTTGAGCCGATCAGTTCAACCCTTGAACCGGTCATCTCAACTTGTCCTGAGTCGATCGGTTCATCACATGAGCCGATCGGTTCACCATCCTGAGCTGATTGGTTCATCACATGAGCCAATCGGTTGGGAGTGCAGACTGCACAAAATCAGTCAATTGCAGTTTCGATCAATCCGATACTCTAATCAATCGGTCCAACACCTTGAACACTATGATATTGAGCTATCAATTGATTGCGTGTTTAATTGAACTACTAAACTCCTTTAGTAATCAATCTAAACATTGTTTGATGATAAACTCCTCTTCCAGGTTAAATCCTATGTGTGTGACCCTACAAGCCCATTTCACGTTGGTAGTGAAAGTCCATAACACTTATGACTTCACAACCAAAGAGCGGTGCCTAGTCGCACATCAATGCTATCCAAGTGAAAAGGAAAGTTGGAGAATAACTTTCAATCCTACAATCCGTGAATGGTGTTATAGTGAATGTATAATTCCTTTGTCTCTGATATCCCGAATGAACTCAAGGCATGGAACAATCATCATATCAATGTTCATTCACTTTCTTGATCTCAGAGTAGATTGGAGGAGATATGTATGACATCAATATCACATACTGATTCACACATGCGTGCGCACACCTATCTCAATCCTACTCATCAAGTGGCCATGGATATCAAACTCCCTCAGGAGGGAAAAATCCCATATCTATCACTCACCCCTCAAAAGCCCCATGTGTCAAAGCCACCCAATCATCACCTTTATAACAACCCATGTTTCAGGACTGTGTTTGATGATGTCAAAGTGTACCCAATGACATGTGTTGAGTGTAGTGATTTCAGGTCAAAGAATCATAGTCACCACCATCACTGTGAAAACTGACTATGACTATCATGTCATGGTTTCATGTGTCAAACTCACGGTGGGTCTGTCCGGTACACTTGTTCTCTAACAAGTACCTATGTGTTTGATTTGATATCTCCATATCATGACTAACGAGATTCTATCATCAACCAACACCACAATCTAGTCTTGTGTGTCATTGTTATGTATCTACCTTCCACAATGACATCCGACTAGGGACATAACAAGAATGTACAAACTCTTAGCATCTGTATGATATCATCGTTTAGGTCCTCAACCTAAAAGCATACGTCATTGAGTACTATCATTCTCTAGACATTCAATATGTTCTATCATTATTTCATCTGACTAAACCAGAAAGAATTGGAAGCTTGCCTTTGATGCTTATCAAATCAATCTCAATGTATCCCACCAATCATCCCATGATTGGCTCTCAGGGCATACATACCAACATTGCTAACACATGTTCTCCCAAATAAGTGACACATCTTTTCTCATCAACTTTGTAAGGGGTAATGCCACTACATTGAAGTCCTCAACAAACCTCTTGTAGATGTCTTAGGCTATCCCCACTCTAACAATGACTCCACTTGAAAATACCACATACCCAAGGAAAGGTACCTCCTTCAGTCAAAACTTGCACTTGCTAATCTTAGCGTATAATGAATGCTTGTATCAACAAACTCAAAGCCTAAGGTAGATGTTTCTCATCGTTGGCTATCTTAAGAGTAGATCAATATGTCATCTATGAATACCACCACAAACTGATCTAGATAGGGATGAACACTCTGTTCATCAAGTCCATGAACGTTTCTAGTACATGGGTTAGACCAAACAACATAACCACTAAATAGTGACCATACCTCATCCTAAAAAATGACTTTGGTATGTTGTCCACTTTGATTCACAAATGATGGTAATCCATCCTCAATTCTATTTCGAAAAGGATTGCGACACCTCACAATCAGTCAAATAGATCATCTACATGCAACAAGGGATATTGTTCTTAATTTCTACCTTGTTCATCTATCTATAATCAATGAACAAACTCATGTATCTCTCCTTTTACTTCATAAATGGAATAGAAACACCCTAAGGAGGCATGTTCAGTCAGATAAAACTCTTTCTCAAGCAAATCTTGCAACTATCTCTTCAATTCTTGCATCTTAGCTGGCATCATCCTATATGGTGTATGTATTAAAGGTTGCGTACTGGAACCCAGATTGACATTAAAAAGTCAATCTCTCTAGGAGGGTACACCTGGGAATTCACCAGGAAACACATCTTCAAACTCATAGACAACTAACACCTCTTAGATACTAAGACTCCTCATCTTGACATCTACCACATGCGCCACGAGTGTATTACAACCCTATCTCATAGGCCCCTCTACTATCATTTTCGACACTAAACACATTAGAAAGATATTCCTATCACCTTGGAAGATCCACGAAACATCAACATCCACACGTGTAGACACCTTGGAACTACAATCCAAGACCACCCGACACTTCTTCCAAAGTATCAACCTTAAGGTCTACATTGAAACCCTACATATCAAGTGGTATAAGATCCACTTGAATGCCATGTCCTAAGAAAGGAGGAATACAAAGGGAACACACTTCCCTTAACACAACAACACTACCTAGGGATTGCTAATAAGGGGAAGGGGTCACCAACTCTCTCTCATTATTATACAGGGTTTCTTATGTGTCATTCTACCTTTTTCATCTTGGTTTCCATGCCATCAACATAGAAATTATCAAGATTAAGGCATCTCATCACTCCTTGCTTGTCAGTTGCTTATCATTCTCATGTATGTCCTCTTGTTTTATCATATTTTTGAACCCCTCATCAAGAGGTAGATCATCATATTTCACATTTTCTTCATTAAATAGGGATCACCTCTCCTTAGTTCTTCCGTGTGCCATTAAAGTTTTATTTTAACACCTTCTTACTCACATAGGTTGGTCTGAGATTTACTCAGTTTCCACTTTATTCATTTATCATTGTTCTATTTTGTCTTCTCATATCATACTTATCTCAGGAGCTTTCTCCATCTTATGTGGATTTTATACCTTAATTTACTTCATTGGCACATATTTATCTATCTTTTTCTTTATACACTCCTTGAAATTACAACTTCAAGAACTTTTTATAGCTTATTTGTGTTCAGATATAGGTTTCATGGTGTTGTATCTTTCTCTTTTAGTTACCAAACTCTTAAGTTTTGGTAGGTTATGATGTAGTTCTCATCTTCTTAAGGGTAAAATGAAGGTCTTAGCATCAAGAATTCTGATTTGTTATGCTCTTTAGATTGTTTCAAAATGATTACTTGATTAGAGTAATCAGAAAGATAGCAAACTAAGAGTTCCATACTTATCTTATCTTCAATAATTGAATACCTAGCCAGGGAATCCAAGTACTAATGTTGGGAAGTATGCACCATATTTTATGTCATGCTCTTATCTTAGACATCATCCTAGTCCTAAGTCCGAGTGTCCCTGTAGACTTATCAAACATAGAGCTCTAATACCAAAAAATGTGACACCCATTGCCACACAAGCGATATTACTCAAAACAAAGCATGGAATTATCACTAATAACCACATTACCACGGAAAAGGGTAAAATAAAACTAATCACATAACAACATTTCAGGCTGCACACATCATATATAAAGCCATTGAACTTGTGCCACTTATATTTCATTCATACTAAAAGATGTTACATATCATTGTTCACTAGCTATATAGCCACAACCTATTTCATAGAATAACATGTTCACATGTACAAACCATATATGCACGCCCAAGGCATATAAATAAAAACATGCCTAAGGACCTGAGTGTATAGGGATGACACATAGGACTCTATTACCAGACTCTAGCTGCATATCCATAATCCAACAACTACAACTCCTCTTGTCGTTAGTCTCAACCACACAATCTCTATCTCAGCGCACACATCCACCAAAAAGATGTGGAAACCCACGAGGTGAGACCAAACGTCCCAGTGAGAGATATAACTCTCTGCCAACATCAATTATAAGCAAAGATAAAGTAAAGTAGGCAAATAACATTCTTATCAAGATAAGCAGATTCAAATAAATAATATAAGCAAAGCAATTATCACTACCTAAGCAGTTTAGGTATCTACACATGAGCAATGGAACAATTTATGCCTTTAGAAGGAATATGAAGAACATGTATAACTATTATAAACTGAACACTATAAGAAACAAGGCAATGGTTCAACCAATGTTATTTGTATTTAGACCTATACAAATATACTACATGGTTGTCTTACATCTTCTATTAATGCTTTGAGGATTTGAAGTGTACCACTCAAATCCAATCGACCACTACGAAGTAGAAATCAATGCCATACAAGGTCTATGAAAGAGCCAAAATCCACGACCTCTCCAACACTCCTTTGTGAGTACAAGAGACACCACAAAGACGTATCAATCAACTACAACAACAAGATATAGTCAAGCTCAAGGATCGGCTCACGCATGGCCATCCTTAGAATACACATAGCCCGCCTTGGTACAAATTATGACACTAGAGAATAGGCTCACACATGGCCATTCTAAAAGGCATTATGCAATTACAACACTTGCATCACATGTCACAACATCCTAGGCATGAATGCATCCATCCTCCATATATCACAATTGTGGATGCAAGGATATAATCGACTTGCACCCCCACATAATCAACAATATATGCTCCACGTTTCTCATAGGATCTACTCCTTTCATATCCAACAATAAAATTGGCACTAGAATGGATCTATGGAACATGACAACTACTGTAACGACCCGCCTCCCGGTAACCCCCAATTAAGGGAGACCCGAAGGTCAGAGCCGTTATTCAATTAACAGGATCAAAGGTTCGACAAATAATCAATAATAACTATGAAATTCTACTAACTAACTGGAATTTGGTATAAAATTAAAACTTTGCTTACCTTTAAAAACTTTGCAAATCTATCTATCCAGATCTTGAATTATTCTATCTAATCCTCCTTGCACTTTATTTCTTTTTCCGCAATATGTCACTTTACTATTTGTTCTTTCAATTGTTGTTCCTAAAACGCCGACAAACAAAATGTCGGTTAGTATATCGAAATATACTGGTATGTGGGAACAACCAAAATCTTGCAAATATGACTAACAATTTAATAATCACAATCAAATTAATTAACAAGCCAATTTATACTTTTCAGTATGACATTCTCCACCGCTTTTGCCCTAACCATGGCATACCCACCTTAGGGTGTCCTTTTCCAATGACTTAAGGCCACCTTCTCAATCCCGAGCTTGGTGCCTGGGGGTCACCACTCATGGTGCCCACTAGTCATGCAATATCATAGGCCACCTTCTTGGTGCATGGGGTCACCACTCAAGGTGTCCATTGGTCTACCCATCTGGGCTTGACCTTTGGCATCATCCATCAGGGTGGCATGTAGGTGCAAGAATCCATACTTCTATTATTAATGTGATAATCATAGTGACTTTATAATTTGCAAGTATGAACATCCAAACTGATAATTTGCATTCAATGCGATTAACCATCCAAAAAATCATCGGGAAACTAAGGCAGTTATTCATAATTAACCACATACCTAATTTGTAGATTAACCAGCTAACAACAATTCCAAACAAGCAAGTAATCCAAGAAGCAGTTCAACATTCACAAAATTCCTAAAAAGCATACATAACCTATTCACTACACTTTACCAAGAATATATCTATTCAATTGACTTGGATTTGCTTTCTAGGGTTTCTAATCCAAATTGGGTTTTATTAAGGTTCTTTTTACAACTTTCCTCATTCATACCCTAGAACAGCAGTTCTAAGTACAAAACCCTAATTACTCACATATTCACATTAGAGCCTTTTTATCATCTTAGGTTCTTTCCAGATTAACAATTCATAGTTCATTATTATCTAATTCACCTATGAATTCCATTTACCATTAATTCCAACTTTATCCAATAGAAAACCCTATTTATTTTGTTAAGGGTTTCTATCCATTTTTATATTCAAAATGTCTTAGAACCATCATTTAACAACATATTATCACATTTTTCGAATTAAATATGATCTTATCCTCTTTTCCCCTAAATTAGGGTTTCTAAGTGCTTAATCATTCATAATTGGTGTAAAACCCTAAATCATGCAATAAATCATCTAGATCAGGTTCAAGTTCGTTATTAACTATTCAACAGGTTGCAATTACTTAATTTCATCAACTAAGCAATATAAACTTATCCAATATGCTCAATTAGGGTTTATTAATCTAATACATAAGCAATTTGCATTAGATTAAGACACTTTTGCAAATAGGAAGAGATTCAGGTTCTGAAACCAATTTTAATGTGTTCCTCTTATTTTTCTAAGAAATTTTCATATTTTACTTTTATTCATCCGAGCTTCCTAGTAGAAGTTATGATTATTGCAAGTAAAGTCCTTTTTATTAATTTATTTGCTAATTTCCAAATAAACAAGGATCGTTGGATCCATGGTCCGCTGGATCACTCAAGATCCAACGACCATGGATACACGCATCAAGTTGCAGATAGAAGAACCTCAAAGACAAAGGTACCCTTACCTTTCTTCACAAAGGTCGGGGGAAAGCTGGTCTTTTCGCCCTTTATCCTTCTTCTACCTCGCGTCGCTCCGTTTGCAGCCTAACGATGCCCGACGGTCAACCGCTAGGTTGACTCCGGGGTTCCAACCACCTTTGAGTGAGCTGATCATCCAGGGAGCTTTGTCTCCCTCCGCCGAGTTTGATGGTGGGTGTAATTGATCGTCAATGGTCCTCTGTGATGCTCCCCTTCTCGCCGGACTCCGGCGAGGTCCACTGCGTACACGATGATGCAGATTAGGAGGAAACGTCCAATTGATCGTGTTAAAAAGCTTATGGCTTCCTTCCGTAGAGACCGGACTAGCTAAAGGGGGTGTTGGTGTCTTCGATCACCCTCCCCTATATATAGGGTCGGGGTAAGGTTCACGAGGTTTGGGCGTTTCCCAAAACCACGACCAAACATGTGCAAACCAGGGATAAAACTCCGCGTTTTCCTCTCCTGAATGCAATGGGAAACATTGCAAGTTTGCATATTCCCTGGATCACAAGGAAAATGGAGAGGAAAGTTCCTCTATATCTCACGGAGTCCCAGTCCCAGTGGGACTTAGACGATGACCAGTCTCTGTTGGATTAAGATCCAACGGTCTGTGTTATTCGTGTTTTAAACAAAAGGAAAAACCTTTCCCAAAATCTGAATAAATCCAATTTTAGCAATTTTCCTAGGAAATTCATATCTCCCAAACCCTTGCCCCTTTTTAACTCAAATTTTAAGGGACGGTTTGTCTTGGAATTACCTAGCTTTTTACGAAATTTGGGAAACAAATTCTAAGGGATGAGAAGGCTTCCTTCTCTCCTAAGTTAATCATTAAGTAATCCAAATTAATTTATATTCCTATTCCTTTTGCCATTATATTATTATTTTGGGTCCCTTAGACCTCAAGGAAACCCAAAGGCACGGATTCCCATATTAAGGAATATTGGTTTGCCTTTATCTTCTTTTGAAAGTCAATTTCTCATATTTCCCTTTTATTAATCAATTTCTTTTCCTTTTTAATTCTCTTTTTAAGGATTTCTCTTTATCTCTCTTCTAATTTCCTATTGAAATTCCTTTTAACATCAAGAATCCTTGGGATACGAAAATCCACCAAGGATATCTCAATTATACCTCTTTTCACTTATTTTCCACATTTTATCCTTATTTTCAATTTCTTTCTTAACAAGAAAATACATAATTGGTCTTTTATTTTCTTATTGCATATTCTATGCAACTTTGGACTCCTTGGAACCCAAGGAACCCAAGAGGCACGAAATTCACTCTTGGATTACATTACTTTGCCTTCTAGAGGTTTCTACCTCATCTCTCTTTTTCAACAACTCAATTATTCATTAATTTATTGAATTTCCTTGTTACTGGGCCCAATAGCCAGTAAAGCCCACAAATCAAACAACAAGGATATTTTAAACGAAATCCATTTATTCACAAAAAATTATATCATTATTTGTCCAAATATCTTTAATATGAGAAATTACATTTCTCACCAAAGGAACCCAAAATTTGGGGTTGTAACATCCTTCCCCTCTTATGAGAATTTTGCCCTTAAAATTCCATCAAGCAAGCAAACAAATAGGATAAGTCTTCTTATGTCCATCAGGGCTCCCATGTGGCTTCACCCTTTCCATGGTGTTTCCCAAGAACCTTCATTATTTCATTTTCTTCCATATAAGTTCTTTCTTACCTTGGTATATCCTACCCTCATAGGTGACTCAAGACTTTTTAGCCTTTCAAAAGCTGAATAGGTTCAGGGCACATCACCTGTCTTGGGTACCTCACATAGTGCTCTAGATCGGACTCACGCAACACATCATTTTATCCTGAGGGGTAAGGTTAAACACAACCATCTCCACCAATCCATCTCAAATGGACCCATATATCGGGGACTCAACTTTCTCAGTTGTAGCTTAGAGGGGTCGGATTTTCACATCACATATTCTCCCACAGTGAACTGCATATCAGTTTGCTTTGCATCAACTCATGACTCATGTCACCACTGGGCTCTCTCTCAGCCATTGCACGATCAAAGTGACTTCATCTGCACACACTTGTGGTTCTTTTCTGACCTTCGCGAGGCCTCCTTCACCAACATCATCATAATGAAGTGGTAACCGACACAACCTCCCTATAGAACTTGTTACATCCCGATAAAGGCTATGGTGGTTAACATCACATCTTAAGAACTGTCTCTATGTATCACCCTAAATGAGCACACATGCTCTCATCAGACCCTCTAGTCCGGGTCATACTGTCCATTAGTATGGGGTGATAAACTGTACAAACACTGAGCTCTTCATGTATTTACTTCCACCTCATGTAAGTGAACCTTTAGGTCATATCAAGAACTCTTGAATTCGCATCATGGTGTAGTTGAACCATCTCTTTTCATATGTAGTTCAACCAGATCTGTCCCTTGATAGAACTCTTCCTTTCTCATGTCATCTAGGTAAGGCGATCTACCATAACCCATATTGTGTCTTGTCCTTCTTGGTCTAGGAGAGACTCACAACATCCATAGGGATGAACTCCCATTCCCTCTCGGGAACTCTTTATACCTTATATCCATGCACTGGGTTAATGGTGTTCGTCCTTCACCTCCTGGCTTGCATGGCCACATGCTACATGCAACTTTGTTTTAAGCATCCAGAATGCTACCATCACTTACTATCTTTGTAGTATCAAGGTATATCATGACCTCCTGTATTTTATGATTCCTCAAGCTTGATACCTCAGAAACCCTAAACCACTCTCAAAAGTGTTTTATTACCATCCTATCCAAAGAAGTGTATCTGAGGTTCTATCACCATCCTTTTACTACATCAAGGACTAAACTGGATACCCAAACATCCATTAACTTGTTCAACATATCTTATTACATCCAAGTGTTAGCCAAAACACATCTTCCTCCCAAACTTAGGGTTAGCCAAACAATCTTCAACTTCTTCTAGCTTCTAACTAAACTAGGCAGCTAGATCTCAACTAGAGCATTCATTAACAACTCTCATCCTTAAGTGTTAGGTAACATACACCTCCATGTATTATACTTATCATCTCATCTCAAACTCTAAGTCTATCTTCATCAAAAGGCTCTGAGCTCATCCTCACTGTGATCGAACTCGACCTTGGTTAACTTGCAAATTCCACATAGTTCCTGATAAAACATCCTCATAAGATGACTACACTACCTCTCTTAGTGTTTGCGAACCATCCATGTATAATTCACTTCACCATGGTATGTTATCATCTCTATCCTCATACCTTGTAGCTATGTTCCAACTTACATCATCTTTATCCTTGGTGTAAGGCATGCGTACTGTCCTATCTCTCACTCCCATAACAAGAAGAAATAAGCATTTGGCGGCCGTCCAAATACAGAGTTCTTCCCATTCTAGGAGTAGAGATAGTACATCCCACCTTTCCAGTACACCTTCAAATCTAAGTTGAAACATGCAACTCATGTCTCCACATCACAAACATCATGATATCAAAAGTTACTTCCATGGAAAGTTAATCTGAAACCTACTTGGGTCACCACACAATCCTTGGTCATATCCTCTAGGTCTATAGGGTGCCGGCACTTTTGGGGTCATCCTTCTTCCCTTATGCATCCAGAGAGTGCCCTACTCATCTGCCCTTTGGGTCCCATGAGTTCATGAAGGTGATCAATCTCCTAACCCATGGACCTCAGACAATGATAGTTGTTACCTCCCGACCCTATGGTCATGTGCAACTAGGGAATTAGGCAACTCCATCTTTCATCGGTCTTATCCCTACCTGACCCTTGGATAGACTTTAGGATTCTATCATAGTACATGTTCAACTCAGAACCTTACCTAATCCTTCATCATCTCTCTCTGCATTCTTGGGCTGTGTTTTATCCTTTCATAAGGGTCATGGCGACCTGCCTACCTTGGTCGAGCCTCATACCGGTTACCTCCATGGTAACACATCCACATGCTCATAGAGATGGTTATCTATGGGTCTATAGGTTCATTCTCATGCCATGTACTCTTCACTTAGCTTCTCAAGATCCTACGAAACCTCCTTAGGTTACCTCAACACCAACGAAACTGGTAAACTCCCTACCAAAGGGTCACTCTCCCAGGATGGGAGGAAACTACACCTTTATATTAAAGGTCACAAGCATTCTCAGGGTTTACATCCATATGAGCATATGCTTAAACCAACAACTACCAAGGCACAAGCGTACCTACAAAACCATGCTAGGTTGCACTTGTTCTCATCCTCAACATTACATCAACTTAGTTGTGAGGGGTTCATCAAACATACCCTTAACGTAAGGGATTTCTTTTACCTCTACACATGAGGAGTACCATGCTCGAAACTATAGAGACTCAAATCTCATCATGAGCATCGGATACACTGCTTCCCCTCTTAGGCCTAGGAACCCTAGGTTCTCCTTTGGGTATCCAATTGCACACTTAATTTCTTAACCACGAATCAAGCATGTCTAAGGTATGTCATGTATTCCCATGACCCTTTTATATGAGCAACACCTTAGAGTTGAGTCCTCCTCACTAACAACCAACAAGGTATAAGTCCTCACGACCTATTACCATACCTCTCCAAGTCTAAGGAACTCTTCTTCCTATCTCATAAGGTAAACTCCTATACCATAGACACATAGGTTCCAGAAGTCTCATCCTCTCTCTAGGGTTTGGTTCCTCTCATGGCAACCAAGACATCCTCAACCTCCATGTTCAAGCATACGACAACCGCTATCGCATCATTCTCGACTCCCCACTGTTCCTCACATCTCGAGGTTTTAGGTTTCCAACCTTCTTACTTGGTTCCTTCTTACTCTCTCTCTAAAGCTAACTCCACATCCAGGCATACTACTAGAGGTCATCTCTCCATGAAGGATCAAGCTCACAGGTATACCTCTACGTGGGTGAAGCTTATGTTTGCTTATGATTATCCCTAGCCCTTATGATTATCTCATAAGCCATCCATCCTGTCCTTCTGGCCTCGGTTTAGACTTACTGCTCGTACTAGTGATGTATTATGGGTGCAAGCTATATCCTACTTGAAACAGCTCATAAGGTTTCTATAGGTTCTTCTCTAACCTCATCCATGGAGGAGCTATCTTTTGCTCAAACATGCACGACCCTTCCCAGGGTTGGATTTCCAAATGTGTTAGGTCATCCAACCTCTCACGACTCGTATGGAAATCCAAAGACATGTCTATCCAAACATCCAGTCAACCATGACATCTAACTCATCATGTCATCTCTCTCTCTCTAACCATCACTTAGGGTTAGGGTTAACATCATCCTCAAAGGATGTGCTAGGTCTCTACCTTTAATGGAGGTCTCTAACTCCAAGACTAACTCTCTCTACTCATCCTCCTGACAAGGAGGTCTATCCTCAGGTCTCTCCTGAGGGCAATGACAACTCGTGTCATACGACCTAAGCATGTATCTATTCTTTAGTTTGCGCTTAATCTATTAAGCTTATGTCCATGACATCTTATTTACATTCTTTTTATTAATTTGGTGGAGGATTCCTTAGACCTTATTAACCTTACCCATACCTCAAGAGGGTGAGGAGAAAAGAGAAAACCCTAATCCTTAAGGTCCTTAACAGAATTTGAGTTGAGAAGGGATGAACAAGATGAGAGAGTCCTAAAGGTATCTTATTTCGAATCATACCCAAAGACTTTGGCCAGGCAGTCACACGGATCCGGGAGTCCTCGTATTCTGACTAGCGGTGCGGAGGAAAATATTGCCAGCCCCCGGTCGTGATCCTTTTCTAGACACCTCTGTCTTTCGGATAATCCTCTAATAACTCCCTTGGGTTCTACAGAACTTGTAAAATTTAATAATTATTAAAGATTAAGTGAGGAACCTATGCTCTGATACCAATTTTAATGACCCTGCCTCCCGGTAACCCCCAATTAAGGGAGACCCGAAGGTCAGAGCCGTTATTCAATTAGCAAGATCAAAGGTTCGACAAATAATCAATAATAACTATGAAATTCTACTAACTAACTGGAATTTGGTATAAAATTAAAACTTTGCTTACCTTTGAAAACTTTGTAAATCTATCTATCTAGAGCTTGAATTATTCTATCTAATCCTCCTTGCACTTTATTTCTTTTTCTGCAATATGTCACTTTATTGTTTGTTCATTCAATTGTTGTTCCTAAAACGCCGACAAACAAAATTTCGGTCAGTATATCGAAATATACTGGTATGTGGGAACAACCAAAATCTTGCAAATATGACTAACAATTTAATAATCACAATCAAATTAATTAACAAGCCAATTTATACTTTTCAGTATGACATTCTCCACTGCTTTTGCCCTAACCCTGGCATACCCACCTTAGGGTGTCCTTTGCTAATGACTTAAGGCCACCTTCTCAATCCCGAGCTTGGTGCCTGGGGGTCACCACTCATGGTGCCCACTAGTCATGCAATATCATATGCCACCTTCTTGGTGCCTGGGGTCACCACTCAAGGTGTCCATTGGTCTACCCATCTGGGCCTGACCTTTGGCATCATCCATCAGGGTGGCATGTAGGTGCGAGAATCCATACTTCTATTATTAATGTGATAATCATAGTGACTTTATAATTTGCAAGTATGAACATCCAAACTGATAATTTGCATTCAATGTAATTAACCATCCGAAAAATCATCGTTAAACTAAGGTAGTTATTCATAATTAACCACATACCTGATTTGTAGATTAACTAGCTAACAACAATTCCAAACAAGCAAGTAATCCAAGAAGCAATTCAACATTCACAGAATTCCTGAAAAGCATACGTAACCTATTCACTACACTTTACTAAGAATATATCTATTCAATTGACTTGGATTTTCTTTCTAGGGTTACTAATCCGAATTGGGTTTTATTAAGGTTCTTTTTACAACTTTCCTCATTCATACCCTAGAACAGCAGTTCTAAGTGCAAAACCCTAATTACTCACATATTCACATTAGAGCCTTTTTATCATCTTAGGTTCTTTCCGGATTAAGAATTCATAGTTCATTACTATCTAATTCACCTATGAATTCCATTTACCATTAATTCCAACTTTATCCAATAGAAAACCCTAATTATTATGTTAAGGGTTTCTATCCATTTTTATATTCAAAATATCTTAGAACCATCATTTAACAACATATTATCACTTTTTTCGAATTAAATATGATCTTATCCTCTTTTCCCCTAAATTAGGGTTTCTAAGTGCTTAATCATTCATAATTGGTGTAAAACCCTAAATCATGCAATAAATCATCTAGATCAGGTTCAAGTTCATTATTAACTATTCAACATGTTGCAATTACTTAATTTCATCAACTAAGCAATATAAACTTATCCAATATGCTAAATTAGGGTTTATTAATCTAATACATAAGAAATTTTCATTAGATTAAGACACTTTTGCAAATAGGAACAGATTCAGGTTCTCAAACCAATTTTAATGTGTTCCTCTTATTTTTCTAAGAAATTTTCATATTTTACTTTTATTCATCCGAGCTTCCTAGTAGAAGTTATGATTATTGCAAGTAAAGTCCTTTTTATTAATTTATTTGCTAATTTTCAAATAAACAAGGATCGCTGGATCCATGGTCCGCTGGATCACTCAAGATCCAACGACCATGTATACGCATGTCAAGTTTCAGATAGAAGAACCTCAAAGACAAAGGTACCCTTACCTTTCTTCGCAAAGGTCGGGGGCAAGCTGGTCTTTTTGCCCTTTATCCTTCTTCTACCTCGCGTTGCTCCGTTTGCAGCCTAACGATGCCCGACGGTCAACCGCTAGGTTGACTCCAGGGTTCCGACCACCTTTGAGCGAGCTTATCATCCAGGGAGCTTCGTCTCCCTCCGCCGAGTTTGATGGTGGGTGTAATTGATCGCTAATGGTATGCCGCAATGCTCCCCTTCTCGCCGGACTCCGGCGAGGTCCACCGCGTACACGAGGGTGCAGATTAGGACGAAACGTCCAATTGATCGTGTTAAAACGCTTATGGCTTCATTCCGCTGAGATCGGACTAGAGAAAGGGGGTGCTGGTGTCTTCGATCACCCTCCCCTATATATAGGGTTAAGGTAAGGTTCGCGAGGTTTGGGCATTTCCCAAAACCACGACCAAACATGTGCAAATGTGGGATAAAACTCCGCATTTTCCTCTCCTGAATGCAATGGGAAACATTGCAAGTTTGCATATTCCCTGGATCAAAAGGAAAATGGAGAGGAAAGTTCCTCTGTATCTCACGGAGTCCCAGTCCCAGTGGAACTTAGACGATGACCAATCTCTGTTGGATTAAGATCCAACGGTCTGTGTTATCCGTGTTTTAAACAAAAGGAAAAACCTTTCCCAAAATCTGAATAAATCCAATTTTAGCAATTTTCTTAGGAAATTCATATCTCCCAAACCCTTGCCCCTTTTTAACTCAAATTTTAAGGGACGGTTTGTCTTGGAATTACCTAGCTTTGTACGAAATTTGGGAAACAAATTCCAAGGTATGAGAAGGCTTCCTTCTCTCCTAAGTTAATCATTAATTAATTCAAATTAATTTATATTCCTATTCCTTTTGCCATTATATTATTATTTTGGATCCCTTGGACCTCAAGGAAACCCAAAGGCACGGATTACCATATTGGGGAATATTGGTTTGCCTTTATCTTCTTTTGAAAGTCAATTTATCATATTTCCCTTTTATTAATCAATTTCTTTTCCTTTTTAATTCTCTTTTTAAGGATTTCTCTTTATCTCTCTTCTAATTTCCTATTGAAATTCCTTTTAACATCAGGAATCCTTGGGATACGAAAATCCACCAAGTATATCTCAATTATACCTCTTTTCACTTATTTTCCACATTTTATCCTTATTTTCAATTTCTTTCTTAACAAGAAAATACTTAATTGGTCTTTTATTTTCTTATTGCATATTCTTTGCAACTTTGGACTCCTTGGAACCCAAGAGGCACGAAATTCACTCTTGGATTACATTACTTTGCCTTCTAGAGGTTTCTACCTCATCTCTCTTTTTCAACAACTCAATTATTCATTAATTTATTGAATTTCCTTGTTACTGGGCCCAATAGCCAGTAAAGCCCACAAATCAAACAACAAGGCTATTTTAAACGAAATCCATTTATTCACAACAAATTATATCATTATTTGTCCAAATATCTTTAATATGAGAAATTACATTTCTCACCAAAGGAACCCAAAATTTGGGGTTGTAACAACTACACGATTAGGGTTTCACTTTATTAGTTATGTTAATTGGGTGAATTAAGGTTGCATCATACAAGTGGACATACAAAACCCTAATTCATTCTATCAAGCATAACTATGAAACAACTTCAAAAGATATAAAATGTATGAAAATATAACTTGTCACATCATCTCATGACATCACTGTCTCACTACCTTAATCAAGGCTATTAGCATCATCAATGTTAACACTGCCATTCCAGGCTAATCATCATAATCTTGTCACTAGGGATAAGCATTCCTCATCCCATCACTGGAGGATATCAACTCACCTTAGGCATCAAGCCTTTACCAGGTCATAAGACCAATCACATCATTCATGTGTATCATCATTATCTTGTCATGCCTTAACAAGCACTTAAATATCATCTACATCATAACACATACACATCATAGCAATCACCAACTATGTTATTAACTCGCCTTCAAGGTCAGGGTCTACACAGATAGGAGAGGGAGAACATCATTTCATGCTTATTCAATTCAAGTAAATAAACAAGTATATCATGCCCTTGACATTAGGGTTTAGAATTTCTCAAAAGATGATTAGGGTATTGAACGCAATAATCACCACCAAACCCTAGATACATCAATTCCCACTTTCTTGGAGCACATTAGGGTTTAGCATTATGATGGTGGACATGTAAGAATCATTATGTATTCAGTAATATATATTGATTACAAATCATCACTCATTCTTGTGTAGTGACCATCATCCACACTTATACATGTAGAGACACAGTGGACCCAGGTGTAACGACTGTTATCATAGATAAGGGTAGAGACAATTACAATAGGTACCTATTGTGACCGAAACAGATCCACCATGTGTATCGAACGTAACCATAAGTCACCAACCTTGTGTAGTGACCAGCTTTACATCACTTCATTCAAGCCTTAGCCAAAATCAATCAGGGCATCTGTTACGATCGAAGCAAGGTGTTGTGACCAAACCATCACAACAAGGTGTGATCAGACCATCACATCAAGGCGCCGTGAACAAACCATCACAACAAGGTGTCACAACCAAACAATCACAACAAAGCATCAATACCGGTAGCACAAGTATAGAAACATCGACCAAGATTAAAGTGGTATCGACCAAATCAAATCAAGGGTGTAGCAACCAACATAGCCTTACCAAGCATTGTGACCAAAGCAAAGTCAACTGGCATTGCAACCACACTTGACATGTGTACCATCCAAAACAAGCACAAGGGCATAACAACTAGCACCTTTATCAAGAACAATGATTAGGGGTATGTGGGGTTAGCTATTCCAGGCCCCACAACACTTCTCAGAGCACACATAGCCAACTCAACTAAGGTGTATCGACTGCAACAAGAACAAAAAGGGGAGTGTCCCAAAATGAAACATAGAGTGCAACCACCCTAAGCATCACAACAAGGTATAGCATCCACGACAACACTCAAAGGTATGGACCGCAAAAAACATGTGATATGTAAAGACCATAAGAGCAAATGAATGTAGTGATCATTAGGGTCAAGCTACCTCAACAACACTCACCCATCTCCAAAATAGGAATGGGCCATAAAAAATGATAATATAAGATAAACCAAATGTCATAAAGAAGAAAGCTCCACATAAGATTGGGCATGAAAACCTTAAATCAGGCATCACCAAAGCACTTAAGGGAAATCATGATAATACAAGGGATGTCAAATGTCACTTTCATGAAAACAAAGATTAAAGATTCCCACATTACATAGCTATTATGATAACACCAAGGATCAAGTTTCATGTAAGAATCAATATCTCCTCCTTTACTCAAAATCAGATACATGAAATTAGGGTTTAAGTAAGAGAGTAATGTATATAAGAATACTACAGAGTCATAAACCCTAAATCATAAGAACATCATCTAGAAACTATAATAGATGTTTTAGAGATTAGAACAACAACCTGCAAGTAAAAAGTTGGTGTAAATAATAGAAGAGGGGAAAGTTATATAACCTACGTTAGATTGAAGATCAAGCTCTAAAATCTAAGAGCTCCAAAGAAGAAGAACATCTCCAACTTGAATCAACAACTTGACCACAAGATCACCTCAAGAAGATAAGAAAATGGCAATGTCAAAAGAGAGATCAAGAAAAGGAAACCCAAACCCTATGATGACAAGAAGGAAGAAGAGAGAAGAGATCTTCTATTCACTTAGATACCACCATGCCAAGCCATAGTGTCCAATCTTTATGAAGATAAGATCTTGAAGGTAGCCACCATGGTAAAACCATAGTCTCACGACCAAGAGGAGAAGAAGATAGAATCTCCAAAAAGAAAATGTGATCAAGGAGATAGAACCAATTACCAAGAGAAGAAACCACCAAGAATCAACATCAAGAGGATAATCAAGCACAAGATCAACACATGCAAGGAGGATCGAACAACAAAGCTCCACAAGCTCCAAGGTCGGCCACAAGAAAGAGGGAGAAGAAGATAGATCTAAAAGAGTTGCTTGTGTGTGGAGGAGAGATTTATATACTTAAGAGATAGGAGGGATGTGAAGATATGAGGTGTCAAGATGATAGGACATCAAAAGAACACTTTTCCCTCCATGGATCATCCATGCATGTTTATATGCAAGATAATAGTTAATACCAAAGTGGTGTAGTGAAAACTTGGTTCTTAAAACATATCGTGGTCAAGACACAATATATGTATCAACCGTAACACTCCCAAAGCCTTGTATCAATTGAAACAAAACAAAGAAAATGTGTTGTAGTCATTACACATCAACATGGTAAAACCCTAGCGACCAAAACATGAGTCTAAAGCTCTATAGTTGAAACAAAACATTCCCAAAACACGTGTAGCAGTAGAAACCCTTCTCTAAACACACAAAAAAGGTCACTACATAGGTCTTACTCAATGAAACATATGGTCTCTACTGTGATACATGAAACTCATGCAAAACCCTAATATCACCTCAAGATGTCACCTCATCATCCATGGCCCAAACAAGGAACCCCTTGTATGGAAATATGGCTACAGAATAGGTAGCGGAAACACAAATTTTATCTACCATATTCTTGATAAACCAGAAGACCGTGTCAGTAACTATAAGATGGGAAGGATGGTATCAGGGATAAACTTGGTCTTAGAGCAAGTCTAGTGACATCTCCTCGCCATTTTATATGTGAAATTTTTGACTAGTTGTTATTGGATAGTGTCTGTACAACTCCTGGTCTTCACCACTGACAACGTGCTCGATAACTTTTGCTGCCATTCATGTGATCTCACCATGGATTTCTAGTTGACGTTATCCTCCTAGCAACAACCAAAGGACTCCTGCCTCTAGAGTAGTCCACACGGGCCTCCTAGAACTCCTGTCATCCTGCTAGAATAGACAAGAAGGATTTGTCCCTCCTATTGGCATACTAGTCACAAACTTGCTCTCCCACAAGAATGATCCTCAGTTGTTCTCTTCCTTGCCAACCCTACCTTTGACAGGTAGGACTTGCTTGGGCTCTCTATTAGTAACCACAACTAGAGAGGACAAAATTGTCTGATCAACTGGTTCTCAATTGTTTATGTTGTCCTCTATAAAGCCTCTAGTACCCCTCTATTTATTATAGAGGCCAGGGTCAGGGTTCCCACTCTATGTGAGAATGGAAGGGACCAACATGTTTGGAATTTTCACAACCTACAACCACCAAAATGGTTTTCTAGTAACCCAGATGGTTGTCTTTCACTGTGAGTCATTCGTTACATAGTTTCTGAATAACATACAAAATTGACAATTCATTTCCCATTAATACCAAACATTAATTCCTTGCACCATAAGTATTGTGCAATTGAAGCGATCAAATTCAAGAAAGTATCTAGAACCTTCCTTAAAACCAACTAAGTGATGTCATCAATGTGAGACAGCTACGTCGCTCACTTAGATGATCGTATGGTGAGCCAAGCCAAGCCGATTGGTTCAACATAGTGAACAGGTCGGTTCACATCTCAGTTTGAGCATAATTTAGCCAATTCAATTCCGAATTAGCCCAACACACCAAATGACCGTCTCAACTCTTGAACCGACCATCTGGCACTCCATACAGTTGTAATGATCCAGCCTCCCAATAACCCCCAATTAAGGGAGACTAAAAGGATAGATCCGTTATCCCATTTAATAGGATCAATGGTTCGACAAATAATCAGTAATAATTATAAAATTCTACCAAAACTATACTGAAAATCTGGAATAAAAAATAAATTTTTGCATACATTTTTAAAACTTGGATATCTAACTTCTATCCACATATGGAATCTATTCTAACTAATCCTCCTTGCACTTTATTTCTTATTTTCACAATATGCCACTTTACTGTTTGTCCTTTTCAATGTTGTACCTAAAACGTCGACAAATATAATGTCGGTCAACATAAATGAATCTGCCGATATGTGAGGACAACCAAAATTGTGCAACTATGGTAACAATGTAAGCAACCAAATATCATTTAACAATCAAGGTTACATTTTAAGAAATACTACTCAATCCATACCTATCCCCTTATCTCTGTGTTGTCCCTGTAGTGGACTTGGATACTACCTCTCTCATATGGTAGATCCTTACCCCCATGGTCCTACCTCACAGGTAGCCATTACTTAGGGTTGTGGAGTCGCATGGCCCTACCCAAATGTAGCCCAATCTCTGACTCATGGTGACTTGATGGACCTACCCCATAGGTAGCCATGTACTAAGTCGTCCAATGACCTGATGGACCTACCCCATAGGTAGACATGTACTAGGTCAACCTATCAAGCTACATAGGGGACTAGGATCTGAGCTAGTAGGCATATATTTTAGGTGATAGTCATATCCACATTATAGTATGCATGGATTAAATTCATCCAGCAGTTTAATTCAAGCCACCGATGAAAACTTCAAAAATCCTCAGAAAACTAGTTCAAGATATTCATAAGCATAACCACATACCTGATCTATAGGTAACTTGATGTCCAAGCAATAATAATTAAGAACAATCAATCAAGCAATCAACAATATCCTAAAATTAATACATAACATCCAAGTGTCATTGTTTTATCCAAAACATTTTCTAGATCGAATTGGATTCCTCCTTAGGATTTCTAGGCCAACTTTAGGGTTTCATTAGGGTTTAAGCCTCCATAAAGCTTTTATCACTTTTAATGCCCTTTTAGTTCACAAACCCTAATTTTAACATCATAGTCACAATTACCATCTTTGGTTTCTTTCAAATTGACAACTCATATTTCATTATATTTCAATTCATATATGAACTCTATTTATCCCTAATTCCACATTTATCCATTAGAAAACCATAATTACCATATTAATGGTATTTATCCACAATTAGAAACTTTTATACTCAAAATATCTTAGAATCATCATATCTCAGCTTTATTCATGGATTTGAACAATTAAAGCCATTAAGGGTCATAAATAGGGTTTTAAGGCCCATTAAAGCATATTCATGTACATGGAACCCTAAATTAATATAATTACACATAAAGATCATCCTTTTAGATCTATTGTGTCCTTTTTATAATCAACATGTTAATATCAACTTTAAACATCCATATAACCCTTCCCAATTCATTAATCATCATAGATTAGGGTTTCTTAATCATTAATGCATTTAAGTTGATAACTTCAACTACTCTTCGAATTGGAAGATGAATTAAGTTCTAAAACTATTTTTAATGTATTTCTCACATTTTTTCTGAGCAAAAAGCATATATAGTTTGTCTTAAACTGAGCTTCCTAGCAATTTCTATACTTTTTGCAAGATAAGCATCTTCCGACCAATCAGAGCTTAACACGCCAGTTTTAATCGTATATACGTTTATAGGTGGGCCGGACAAATAAGATAATAAAATTACCTTTTTACCCTTATGGGTAACGTGCAGCCTCAAGGACCATCGTGTCCTTTCACTCTATCTTCCCCTTCCTTGCGATAGCCTACTGCAGCGATGACCGTCGTGCGCGAGCTTCCGTCCTTCGGGCGCTGGCGATGCGAGGCAGTAAGGGGAGGGTAGTTGCACCTCCACAGACACCTACCGAAGCCAAACCAACCTTGAAAGCCGAGTTCTTGACTGGAGATGGGGTGAGACGGCCTCCGTCTCTCATCTGTTGTGCTCCTCGGTGGATGGTGAAGTCCTTCCAAGGCAGGCATGTATCCTGGCCTCATGGCAGAGGAGGAGGGTCGGGCACCACCTACTCATTGACAGTGAAGGTCAGAGGTGTATGCTTGTCTGGTTAAATACGAACATCTCTGTGAGTCCTTTGGATCTCGTCCTAGTTTTTCCTTGCTGCTTGCGGCTGGTCTCCAATGGATATTATGGGGAGGCAAACTAGGATACTGGTGCCGAGGGAGAGGGCTATGTGTCCCGGTCAAAGTTTATCCTTTGGCCAAAAGTTGTCAATGCCTTTTATAGGCACAATGCAAGGATTGCATCCCTACAATTCCACGTAGAATTGGGAGGGTAACACGTTCCTAGCAAGCCCCTCGTTGAGGAAAGAGAGGATGCTCTTCTAAAAAACCAGTAACCTTTCTTTTGACAAAACTCCACTTTTGGAAAGTATTTAAATCTCTCTCAATATCGTCCCTTTTTGTACCAAACTTTAGGAAAAATTTATTCACACCATAATCTTTTATCAGTAAGAGAATTATTCCCTAAAACCTCCTTTTATATCCAAAACTTAAATTTTTAGGTAGAACTAGATAATGATCAAATAAATTACTTAGGCCACAAGACATCTTGGAATCCTCTAGATTTTCTCCCATGCCATTAAATAATAATTATCTCTTATTTAAAATTATCTAGGGAATTTATTTTGGGCACGAGATTACCTTTTTCCTATTTTGTTTCTCAAGGACTTATATATGAACTTTTAATATTTATCTTTAGGATAATTTGCAGAATCCATAACTCTCAATCCGTATATCCTTTTTCAACCAAATTTTAGGGGAGTGTATATTATGACTTAATCTACTTATATTCCAAGTTTGAAGCCGAAACTCAAAAAGGAATAACCCCTTTTCTTCATTTGCAAGTCAATGACTTATAAGGCATATATTATGCATTAAAACATATATTTTCTCTTTCCTCTTTTCCTATATTCTTTGTTTTGATTACTCTTTCCATTAGAAATCATATGTAAACGAAATATAATCAATTTTGTCCATAAATGCCACTATCTAGAGATTTCCATACATTTCTCATAAATACATTGATTTACATTCATTATCTCACGTTTCTTCTAAATAAAGCAATATTTAATTAATCCTTTCTCTTTCTTGTTGCATTATCTTTGCAATTTGGACTCCTTGGAACCCAAGGAATCCAAAAGACACGAAATACACCCTTGGAGAGTATTCATTTGCCTTCTAGAGGTTTCTACATCTCTCTTTTCTCTATTTCTTAATTGTTCATTTACTAATTGATTTTCCTTTTTCTTTTCCTTGTTATTGGACCCAATAGCCAATAAAGCCCACAAAGAAACCAACAAGGCTATTATAAACGAAATTCATTCATTTCAAATCAAATCACACCATTATTTATTCATATATAATTATTAAGAGAAATTGCATTTCTCATCAAAAGAACCCAAAATTGGGGTTGTAACATCCTTCCCCTCTTATAGGAATTTTTCCCTCAAAATTTCACCATACATACAAACAATTTAGGATAAAACTTTTTCACATCCATCATTGGCCCCTATGTGGCTTTACCCTATCCATGGCACTTCCAAAGAACCTTAATCATCACATATTCTTTTCTCTGAGTTCTTTCACCTTGGCATCTAGAATCCTCACAGGTGACTCAGGACATTTCAGCCTCCCTTGGGGCTCACTAGGCTCATTGCTCAGCACATGGCTCGGGTACCTCACATAGTGCTCTAAATTGGACACATGGAACTCATCAAACATCACATTATCCTGAGGGGTAAGGCTATACACATGCATCTCCACCAATCCAGCTCGAATGGACCCATGTATCGGGGACTCATCTGTCTCAGCTATAGCTCAGAGGGGTCGAATTTTTATATCACATATTCCCCCATAGTGAACTGCGTGCCGGTCTACTTTGCATCAGCTCATGACTCATGTCGCCTCTGGGCTCTCTTTTAGCCATCACACGATCAAAGCAACTTCATTTGCACACACTGTGGTCCTTTTCTGACCTTCACAAGGTCCCTTCACCAACATCATCTTAATGAAGCGGTGACCGACACAACCTCCCTTACAGAGCTTGTTATATCCCAATACTGGCTATGGTGAGTAACATCACAACTCTCATAGGACAAGAACTATCCCCACATATCACCCTGATCGGGAACACATGCCCTCATCAGACCCTCTAGTCTGGATCATCAGTTAGGGGTGATAAGTTGTACTAGAATCGAGTTCTTCATGTATCTACTTCATCCTCATGGAAGTGAATCTTTAGGTCATACTCAAGAACTTTTGAACTTGCATCATTGGGTAGTTGAATCATCTCTCTTACATGTTCAATCGGATCTATCCCTTGACAGTACTCTCTCTTTCTCTTAGATCATGTCATCTAGGTAAGGTGATCTACCATAACCCACATTGCATCCTGACCTTCCCCGGTCCAGGGGAGACTTACCACAACGTCTGATTTGATGCTTTAAAAGACTCGATCTTATGTATCTACTTATTGTATTTTTGCCTCTGCTCGGTAGTTCTGTAGCAGGTTTTTTCGTACGTTTTCTAGGATCAGAAGGAAGCGCCCTCTTAACCATAGTGATGAACTCCCATTACCTCTCAGGGACTTTTTATCATTTGTATCAACTCATTGGGTTACTGGTGTTCATCCTTCACCTCCTGGCATACATGTCAACAAGCCACATGCAACTTTGTACACTTCTTAGGCATCCAAAGTATTACTACCACTTATTATATTAGTAGTACCACGGTATATGGTGAACTTAAAATCATGATCTCTTGTACATCATGATTCCTCAAGATTGATTCCTCAGAAACCCTAAAACACTCTAGTCAGGGTTTCATCACCTTCTTTTCCACAGAACTGCATCTGAGGTTCTACAACCATCCTTTCATCACAACAAGCCCTAGGCTGGCTAACCAAGCAACCACTAACTCGATCAACGGATCTCGTTACATCCAAGTGTTAACCAAACATATCTCACAACTTAGGGTTCACATAGCCACCTCTTCCAGCCTTTCCACTAGCTAAACTAGGGAACTACGTCTCAACAAGAGCATCCATTACCACCTTTCATCTTTACGTGTAAAGTAATGTTGAAGACATACACCTCCATGTATTCCACTTATCATCTCATATCCGACTTTAGGTCTATCTTCATCAAGAAAACACAGAGCTCATCTTCTTGGTTATCAAACTCAACCCTATATAACTCATATATTCCACATAGCTCATGATAAAAACATCCTCATAAGATGACTACCTTAGTTCTCTTGGTGTTTGTAAACCATCCACATATCATGCACTCCATAAAGGTACACTATCATCTCTATCCTCATGCATCATAGTAACGTTTCCACTCACATTATTTGTATCCTTGGTGTATGGCATGCGTACTGTTCTATGTCTCACTCCCATAACAAGAGGAAATAAGCATTTGGATGCAGTCCTAATATAGAGTTCTTCCCTTTCCAAGAGTAGAGATGGTACATCCCACATTTCCAGTACACCTACAAATCTAAAATAAAACAAGCCTCACATGCATCTACATCATGAACATCTCAATATCTAGGTTACTTCCATGAAAAACTGGTCTCGAACCCACTTGGGTCATCATACAATCCTTAGTCATCTTCTCTAGGTCTGTAGGGTGCCGAAACTTTTGGAGTCATTCCTCTTCCCTTATGCATCAGAGAGTGCCCTCTTCATTTGCCCTTTGGGTCGCATGAGTTCATGAAGGTGATCAATCTCCTATCCCATGTCCCTCAGGCAATGACAGTTGTTACCTCCCGACCCTATGGTCATGAGCAACTAGGGAATCAGGCAACTCCTACTCCCATTGGTCTTATACCCACCTGACCCTAGGATAGACTTAGGATTCTAACATAGTACGTATCCAACTTGAAACCTTACCAAAGTCTCCATCATCTCTCTCAGCATTCGTTGTCTGACTTACGTCCTTTCATAGGGGTCATGGTGACTTATCTACCTCGGTCAGGCCCCATACTGGTTACCTCCATGGTAACACATTGACACACACTCAAAGATGATCATCTATGGGTCTACAGGTTCACTCTTATACTATGTACTCTACACTTAGCTTCTCAATATTCTATGAGACCTCTTAGGGTTTTCTCAAACCCAATAAAAGCTGATTCATACCCTACAAAAGGGTCCTCTCCCAGGATGGGAGGAAACTATCTCTTGGTAGAAACAAAGGTCACAAATGTCCTAGGGTTTACATCTAGGGTTTGCATGAGCATGCTTAGTCCTATCAAGCTACTAAGGTGTGTAGCTCACAAGCAGACCACCTTCTAAACCATGCTAGGTCTCCATGGTAGGTCCTACTTGTTTCTATTCCCTCAAATTGGACCAACATCATACATGCCCATGTCACCAACCTATATGTGAGGGGTTCATCAAACATATACCTTAATCTCAGGGGTTCCCATTCCTCTAAACATGAGGAGTGCCATGCTCAGATCTATGGAAACTCAAATCTCATCATGAGCATCAGGTACACCAAGTACTACTACTTCCCCTCATAGGTCTAGGAACCCTAGGTTCACCTTTCTGATGTCCAAATACATGCTCAACCTTGTAACCACGTACCAAGCATGTACAAGGTACAACATGAACTTCCTATTATCATTCCACTTGAATAAGACCTGGAGTCCTCCTCAAGGACAACCAACTAGGTATAAGGCCTCATAACTTGTTACTAAACCTCTTCATGGTCTAAGGAACTCTTCTTCCTATCTCAGATGGTAAACACCAATACCATAGGCACATAGGTACCAGCAACCTCATCCTCTCTCTAGGGTTTGGTTCCTCTAAAGGCAACCAAGATACCATCAGCCTCCAGGGATCATGCATGAGGCAACCACAACCATCCTCTTAGGTCGCATCATCCTCAACTTCTCAGGGTTTCTCCTAGCCCAGAGTCTAAACTTCCAACCTTCTAGCTCGGGCCCTACTCTCTCTCTCTCTCTAGAGCTTAACCCTACAACAACCTTACTACTGGAGGTCCTCTCTCTAAGGTGGATCAAGCTCACAAGCATACACCTACATGAGAGAAACCTATGTTCGCCCAAGATTATCTAAAACTCTTCATGCTTATCTCATAAGCTATCCAACATACTCTCATGGCCAGGGTTTTAGCCTACTGTCATCCCTACTAACATACTTTGGGTTCAACTTTGCCATGCTCATATAAGCTCATAGGGTTTCTATATGGTCATCACTAACCTCATCAATGGAGGAGTTATCCTTCACCCTAACATGCACAACCCTTCCCAGGGTAGGGTTGCCAAAGGTACTAGGTCAACCAACCTCACATTGCTCATAACGTCATGGGTATCCAAACCAAAAGCATGTCCACCCACACACATGGTCTACCATGACATCTAACTCATCGTGTCATCCCCCTCTAACCACTACTTAGGGTTAGGGTTAGGGTTAGCATCATCCTCAGAGGATGTACCAGGTCTCTACCTTTAATGGAGATCTCTGACTCCAAAACCAACTCTCTACTCGTCCTCCTGACGAGAGGGCCTAACCTCAGGTCTCTCATGACAACACATGCCGTACGACCTAAGCATGCAATTATTCTTTAGTTTACGCTTAAACTATTAAGCTTATGTCCATAACATCTTATTTACTTGCTTTTTATTAATTTGGTGGAGGATTCCTTAACCTTATTATACATACCCTAACCTCAAGAGGGTGAGGAAGAGAGAGAAAAACCCTAAACCTTAGAATCCTTAACAAAATTAGGGTTGAGAAGGGATGAACAAGATGAGAGAGTCCTACATGTATCTTATTTCGAGTCAGATCCTAAGACATCGGCCAGACAGTCACACAGATCCGGGAGTCCTCATATTCTGACTAGTGGTGTGGAGGAAAATATTGTCAGCCCCCAGACATGATCCTTTTCTAGACACCTCTATCTTTCATAAAATCCTCTAATAACTCCCTCAGTCCTATGGAATTTATAAAATTTAATAATTACTAAAGATTAAATGAGGAACTAGGGCTCTGATACCAAATGTAATGACCCCACCTCCCAGTAACCCCCAATTAAGGGAGACCAAAAGGTCAGAGTCATTATCCCAATTAACAAGATCAATGGTTTGACAAATAATCAATAATAATTATAAAATTCTACCAAAATTATACTAAAAAGCTGGACTAAAATAAAATTTTGCATACCTTTTTAAAACTTGGATATCTAACTTCTATCCACATATGGAATCTATTGTAACTAATCCTCCTTGCACTTTATTTCTTATTTTCACAATATGCCACTTTACTATTTGTCCTTTTCAATGTTGTACCTAAAACGCTGACAAACAAAATGTCGGTCAGCATAAATGAATATGTCGGTATGTGGGGACAACCAAAATTTTGCAACTATGGTAACGATGTAAGCAACCAAATATCATTTAACAATCAAGGTTACGTTTAAAGCAATACTACTCAATCCATACCTATCCCCTTATCTCTGTGTTGTCCCTGCAGTAGACTTGGATACTACCTCTCTCATATGGTAGATCCTTACCCCCATGGTCCTACCTCACAGGTAGCCATTACTTAGGGTTGTGGAGACGCATGGCCCTACCCAAAGGTAGCCCAATCTCTGACTCATGGTGACTTAATGGACCTACCCCATAGGTAGCCATGTACTAAGTTATCCAATGACCTGGTGGACCTACCCCATAGGTAGCCATGTACTAGATCAACCTATCAAACTACAGAGGGTACTAGGATCTGAGTTAGTAGGCATATATTTTAGGTGATAGTCATATCCACATTATAGTATGCATGAATTAAATTCATCCAACAGTTTCATTCATGCCACCGATGAAAACTTCAAAAATCCTCGGAAAACTAGTTCGAGACATTCATAAGCGTAACCACATACCTGATCCAGAGGTAACTTGATGTCCAAGCAATAATAATCAAGAACAATCAATCAAGCAATCCACAATATCCTGAAATTAATGCATAACATCCAAGTTTCATTGTTTTATCCAAAACATTTTCTAGATCAACTTGGATTCCTCCTTAGGATTTCTAGGCCAACTTTAGGGTTTTATTAGGGTTTTAGCCTCCATAAAGATTTTATCTCTTTTAATTCCCTTTTAGTTCACAAACCCTAATTTCAACATCATAGGCACAATTATCATCTTTGGTTTCTTTCAAATTGACAACTCATATTTCATTATAGTCCAATTCATATATGAACTCTATTTATCCCTAATTCCACATTTATCCATTAGAAAACCCTAATTACCATATTAAGGGTATTTATCCACAATTAGAAACTTTTATACTCAAAATAGCTTAGAATCATCATATCTCAGCTTTATTCATGGATTTGAACAATGAAAGCCATTAAGGGTCATAATTAGGGTTTCAAGGGCCATTAAAGCATATTCATGTACATGGAACCCTAAATTAATCTAATTACACATAAAGATCATCCTTTTAGATCTAATGTGTCATTTTTATAATCAACACGTTAATATCAACTTTAAACATTCATATAACCCTTCCCAATTCATTAATCATCATAGATTAGGGTTTCTTAATCATTAATGCATTTAAGTTGATAACTTCAACTACTCTTAAAATTAGAATATGAATTAATCTCTAAAACTATTTTTAGTGGATTCCTCTCATTTTTCTGAGCAAAAAGCATATATAGTTTGTCTTTAACCGATCTTCCAAACAATTTCTATACTTTTTGCAAGATAATCATATTCCGACCAATCAGAGCTTGACACGTCAGTTTTAATCATATATTCGTTTATAGGCGGGCCGGCTAAATAAGATAATCAAATTACCTTTTTACCATCATGGGTAATGTGCAGTCTCAAGGACCATCACATCCTTTCACTCTATCTTCCCCTTCCTTGCGATAGCCTGATGCAGTGACGACCGTCGCGCGCGGGCTTCCATCCTTCGGGAGCTGGCGATGCGAGGCAGCAAGGGGAGGGTAGCTGCACCTCTGCATACCCCTGAAAAATCCAAACCAACCTTGATAGCCAGGTTCTTGACATGAGATGGGGTGAGACGACATTTGTCTCTCATCTGTTGTGCTCCTCGGCGGATGGTGAAGTCCTTCCAAGGCATGCATGTATCCTGGCCTCAGGGTGGAGGAGGAGGGTCGGGCACCACCTACTCATTGATGGTGAAGGTCAGAGGTGTATGCTTGTCTGGTTAAATACAAACATCTCTGTGAGTCCTTTGGATCTCATCCCAGTTTTTCCTTGCTTCTTGTGGCTGGTCTCCAATGGATATTATGGGGAGGCAAACTAGGATACTGGTGCCGAGGGAGAGGGTTATGCATCCCGGTCAAAGTTTATCCTTTGGCCGAAAGTTGTCAATGCTTTTTATAGGCAAAATGCAAGGATTGCAGCCCTACAATTCCACATATAATTGGGAGGGTAACAGGTTCCTAGCAAGTCCCTCATTGAGGAAAGAGAGGATACTCTTCTAAAAAAAAGCAGTAACCTTTCTTTTGACAAAAATCCACTTTTGGAAAGCATTTATATCTCTCTTAATATAGTCCCTTTTTGTACCAAACTTTAGGAAAACTCCATTCACACCATAATCTTTTATCGGTCAGATAATTATTCCCTAAAACCTCCTTTTATATCCAAAACTTAAATTTTTAGGCAGAACTAGATAATTATCAAATAAATTACTTAGGCCAAAAGACATCTTGGAATCCTCTAGATTTTCTCACATGACATTAAATCATAATTATCTCTTATTTAAAATTATCTAGGGCATTTATTTTGGGCACGAGATTACCTTTTTCCTATTTTGTTTCTCAAGGACTTATATGTGAACTTTTAATACTTATCTTTAGGATAATTTGCAGAATCCATAACTCTCAATACATATATCCTTTTTTAACCAAATTTTACAGGAGTGTCTATTATGGCTTAATATAATTATATTCCAAGTTTGAAGCCGAAACTCAAAAGGAATAACCCCTTTTATTCATTTGCAAGTCATTGACTTATAAGGCATATATTATGCATTAAAAGATATATTTTCTCTTTCCTCTTTTCCTATATTCTTTATTTTGATTACTCTTTCCATTAGAAATCATATGTAAAAGAATTATAATCAATTGTGGCCATAAATGCCACTATCTAGATATTTCCATACATTTCTCATAAATACATTGGTTTATATTCATTATCTCATGTTTCTTCTAAATAAAACAATATTCAATTCATCCTTTCTCTTTCTTGTTGCATTATCTTTGCAATTTGGACTCCTTGGAACCCAAGGAACCCAAAAGGCACTAAATCCACCCTTGGAGGATATTCCTTTGCCTTCTAGAGGTTTCTACATCTTTCTTTTCTCCATTTCTTAATTGTCATTTACTAATTGAATTTCCTTTTTCTTTTCCTTGTTATCGAGCCCAATAGCTAATAAAGCCCACAAAGAAACCAACAAGGCTATTATAAATGAAATTCATTCATTTCAAATCAAATCACACCATTATTTATTCATATATAATTATTAAGATAAATTGCATTTCTCATTAAAAGAACCCAAAATTGGGGTTGTAACAATAGTCATCTCACAGGGTGATATGACCATTTGGTAGTGTAGTCAGCTGATTTGTTGCATGAATTTGAATACCTAAATACTTTATTAATCAATTCAATCATCATTCAAGATTAAATTCTGCTTCTAGGTTGAGACCTATGTGTGTGACCCTATAGGCCTCATATCACATTGGTAGTGAATTTCCATAACTAATTTATGACATCACAAGAAAATATTAGTGCCTATTTGCACATCAATGCTACCCAAGTGAATGGAAATTTGGGGAACAACTTCCACCTACAATATGTGCTTGGTGTTATAGTGTTGGTATAATTCCTTTGTCTTTGATATCCAGATTGAACTCGAGGCATGGAGAAGTCACCCTCTTTAACATTCAATCTTGTTTCTTGAACTAGACTAGACCGTCTTAGATATATGTGATCTCAATATCATACATTGACTCACATGTCCACGACCATGCATTTCTTGCTCTTATAATCATGAGGCCTTGGATATCATACTCCCTTAGGAGGGACAAATCCCATCTCTATCACTCACAATCAATCCCCATGTGTCACACTCACCCAATCATCACCATTATAACAACCCATATTTTAGGACTACGTTTGATGATGTCAAAGCATACTAAATGAAATGTGATGAGTGTAGTGATTTCAGGTCTAAGAACCACAAACATCACCATCACTATGAGATCTGACTATGACTACCATGGTAATGGTTTCCATGTGTCAGTCTCACGGTGGGTTTGTCCAGTACAATGTTCTCTAGCATGTATATGTGTGCTTGGTTTGATATAGCCATATCATGAGGCCCCAAAGTTAGATCTTAGATATCAGTTCCAATTGATTCTTATTTATCCCAGTCTTTCCCTTATACTTCAAAATCTTAGAGTATATACATTCATAATAGAATTTGGATCTAATCTATCTAGAATTTACTCTTGTTATGTTACTAATAGGAGTCATTAGATCCCAGTAATGCATCCTGCCAGCCGGACCAAGCCGAACCTATAGTCTTGAAGCCAAGAGCTACTCAAGATTACTTAACTCCTATTCATCTCAAATGTGTGGAAGAAAACTTATCCACTTAGGAAAGCTCATTCAAAGATCATTTCTAGTCTACTTGATACAAAGAATGTAATCAATAAATGCTACAACTGCATAGTGTACAAAAAATATTAAAGACCCATATATATTTAAAAATAGTGATTATTTGAATTCAAACATATAAGCACATTTCTATTCATCTCCAATAAAACAACAATATGAAATGAAAGTTCTATCTCATTTTATATTTATGCTCTTAATTCATGTTACTTATCTTGTTTCTAACCCTAATATTTCTAGGGTTCCTCTCTAGACCATCTTTCCACTGTATACTTGGCCAGGGTATACATGAAAGAATAGATCGAGTAGCTTGATACTGGTTGATCCAAGTACTCAGATACCAAGCCAAGATATCCAAATACTCAAATCTCCAGAGCTAACATCATAACATCTCCTATATGCCACAGTTATGACTCTAACTTACTAACTTAATGGTCCCTGACAACTCAGCCTAAGCTCTGATACCAAGTTGTTACACCCCGATCTCACAATTATCATTAATCATGTGATTAGGGCATAAAATTGAGGATTTATCGTAATACAAATATCACCCTTAACTTTTTATTCTTTTTCAAACTCTTTGTTTTCTCACATTGAATCACATAAACAAACTTTACAAGAGAATTAAACCTTGATTACTCTAATATGATCTCAACATTAATGATACACATCCATACATTCATTCTATTTCTCACACTTCCATGTACATACGACATGATAATCAAATGCATTCTCTCTTATTAAGGAAACGAAGATACAAACATCATTTACAACTCTTTCATATCTATACAAGGACCTAGAGTGACAGGGACTGACTGAACTTAACTATACTCAAACTTAAATCTTGTGGCAGATCTACTCTGAATGCAATGACCTTCTTCAAGTCCATGTGATATCCCTAAAAATTGTGAGTAGAGGGGTGACCCTACTCGCTTAGTGAATGAGTACTTCAAAGAAATAGTCTAAAGCACTGATATAATTACATATATACTTTTGAGCAACTAATATCAATTATAACAGTAGTAAGCTTTAAAGAGATTGATTATTGAAAATCATAAATATGGCATGATACTCTAGATATCAATAATAGAAAATCAATATATGAGCATGCTTGATTAATTTCAAAGAGAACTAATAATTTAGAAACATACAAAGAAAAATTGCTGGGAAACTATACTCAAATATTTCTTAGCCTTTCTTACTTATAAGAAACTCTTTAAACCTATATGAACATATTTTAGCTTATGCTCTGATCATATGCAGTATACTCTACATATGAAAACTCATAGAGAACTACGATCTCATCGTACAAGACTTAGCTTAAAACCCCAGAAGCTACGCATAGACCTGAATCCGGGTCTACTTGGCTCGAACCGTAACGTCTGACTAAGGCAGCTAAATAGCTGGCCTTTAACTAGACCTCTCCTTTTAGGATGAGTACACAGACGGAGGGTCTGAGACGCTCTGTGGGCCTCATCTTGGTATGCTCTGTGGGTACCTCTACGTTACCACCGGGATCTCTAGTTCATGTTGGGTAACTTATATTCTCTTAGGAGACTTCCTCATGGGCTTCATCTCCCCACACACTCTGTAGGTTCCATTCGATCCTCGTATACTGGTCGCTGCCAGGGTGGATCGTTTCCTCCCTACAGTGCAGACATTCGTAGGGAATCTACGATGTTCATGGCACCTATGTCTATTATTTTATTATTCTTAGAAAGCTCTTTCTACATTGTACCTTTCACTTAATTATACTTGACTTTGATATCTCTTTGGTACCACGTCTATTTAATTGAAGTTTATAATACAACATGTACATCATTCTAAACTTGGTAGAGAAGTATATTTAAAACATTGTAATTTACCAAGAAATCAACATACTGTAAATGCATGTAGACTAAAGTTCTTAAATAAATTGAATACATGTCAACGTGGCACATATACACTGAAATCATGCAATTGAGCTTCTAATACACTGATAAAAGTTAATTACTTGACATACGAGTAATCGCCATTTGCACCTGTAAATTATTTGTACTTTCTTGGAAAACGTGCACCTCAACCCAAATCTTGAGTTGTGCATCACCACATCTCATACTGAGAACATTGATATCAAAATACTTGATTCATTGAACATCCTATCCTTAGGGTTTCATTTACCCTATTCACTTATCACATGACTCTCATAAGGATTTCATGCGACATAAACATTCACTAAATAAAGACTACTATCAACAAATCATATAAAACCAATATATGTATGAAACCTTGGAACTGTGCTGAATTTGGGTTTTCATGTCATTCACTGAGATAACATGCATCAATAATAAAATTGAATAAATAAAGTCTATCATGTCAAGAAAATCCCTTCAAATGGATTTCACGATATCTATTCGCAAATATCCAACTTTCCTCACATCTAGGGTTTCACCCTCTTTACTGAGATATCAAACAAACACTATTCACCTTAAATGAAATCCAAGATAGTATCTGACATATATGTACTATGAATTCAGATAAACAATTATTCATAACCAAGGGAATCCAGATAAACAAATTTCTCTATTTAATTATACAATAATTTCAGTCATAGACAAATTCCCTATATTTCAGTTTACTCTTTCAACCTCTATGAATACTTAGGAAATTCTCATTAGGATGTATTTAATACATTTATAATATGATTTTATCATCTAAAATTCATCCAAAAAGAGGAAGATCCATTTCATATCATTTTGCAACACTTAGATCAAATAGACAATTCAGATTTTATAGTCACATACTAAGCAATTAAAGATTATGTATGATTTAACCAATTTTCATGCAATATACTGTTTAAAGGAAGTTCCCACTCACCCTAAGGTGTGAAAACACCTTAAAAACGCAGCTCATCCCTGAAAATCTCAATCTCATATCAAATCCCTAGCAATTCACCCGATTCTTCTTCCTTTCAACTCGGAAACCCTAGAAATGAGGGATTATGAAGAAAGAGTGAGAAAAGGGGAAGTTTTGACACCATTTCAGATCAAATCAGAGGAGGGACAGAATCTTGACATGTGAGAGAAGATTCACCATGAAACTGTATCCAAAGAGGCTAAACTTACAAGATTTCATCATTCCTCACACTGCAAAACCCTAGGTCAACATCTCCATCATTTTCTCCTCTCAAACCCTAACTCTCCCTCTCTCTCTCTAGGATTTCGTTTCTCTAGATTGAATCACGAATTATGAGAGCTCCTTGTGTGTTAGGTTGACCATATAGAGCAATTCAGCTGCTTGGGTCAATTGCACATTGACCCCTCACTATACTTTCTCTTATTTCAGCTGGATTTTCTGTCATACAAATATTACTGTAATTTGTCTACTGATAAGGTCTAAATGCATCCCAAAATTATGAAAATTTTACATGTTGTTTATAACTGAGTTTTAGATATCCAATTAAAATTTTAGATCATTTGGAGTTACCAGTAAATAATTAAAAATAAAACACTGCACTGATGAAAAGCACTCTATCAACATTTTGGTTGTAGTATAGTTCGATCGAGAACCACATTCAAAGAACACTCAAATATTCTAAAATTTTTCTCCAATATGAATTATTGAGTTATCCATATCATATCCAAAATTAAATACAAAATTTGTAGAAAATATGAAAAATCATTTACCACACTGCTATCCTGATCAAATTCCATATTCATGTCCTATCAAAACCCTAATTTTTTTTGCCGATTAGGGTTTACATTTCTCAAACCCTAATTCTTCAAACTAAAATCATAGTTAGAGTTTCTTCTTAGGTTTGAAACATCACAATTGATCTACTATCATTAATCAAGTCTAAACGATGTTCAATCTAATCATGTAATCATTTAGGTAAACCCTAGTTTACCAATTAAGCACAAATGTGGTCATTACACAGACCCACCTTGAGAGTGATATATGAAACTAGTGAATGGTCATCAAAATCAGCTATCAAAGTGATATTGGTGATTGTGGCTCTTATACCTGAAGTGATTGCACTCATCACATGTCGTTTGTTGAACTTTGACATCATCCAACATTGAGTAAGGGTTGCCATAAAGGTGGTGCTTGGGTAATTGTGAGTGATGTAGAATGGATTTGTCCCTCCTACCGGAGTTGATATCCTATCCACTTGATAAGCGAGATTGAGAAACACATGGCCATTCTCATGTATTTGATATATGATATTAGTTGATGTGTATCACAACAACCTACTCTATTTTAGGAAACATAGATTGAGTATTAATAGGATGATGATTCCATTCCTAGCATTCAATATGGATACCCAATAAAAAGGATCTATACAATCAAAATAACATTTATCACAAATGTAGGTTCAAGTTGATCTCCAACTTTTTTAATTACTTGGTTAGCAATGAAGTGTTTCTAGATGTCCCTCATTGCTTGTGATGTCATAATCTGGTTGTAGACATTCACTTCCAACGTAATGTGGATCCTATAGGGACACATACATATGATGCTCTTCGAATAGGAGTTTACTCATGGATAAGGTTTAACTTGGTTAACAAAAGTGTAGTCAACTAAAACAATACTAGTTGTTAGGCCAGTGACTAGAGTGTCCATTCGATCGACTGACTGCTTTTGACATTGACTGATGAAACTATCCAGTCAACATGTTGGAGTATCCAACCAACCGAATGAACAATGTTCCTAGCGGATGGTAAAAATTGCCATTCGACCAGTTGGAGTGTCTAATCGATTGACTATGTTGAACTGACATATTTTAATGAGTTAATGCTGGCAAAATGTCACACATTAACTACCAGTGTTATTGGGCCACTATCCACATGCCAATTGATCGACTGGATTGGCCAGTCAATCTACTGGCAATGCGCAACCACTACGAATCGATGTTTCTATCCCTTTTATCTCCTTAGGGTTTGTGAACCCTAGCCTAGTCACTCCTATATGAAGGGTGATGGCCAAGGCTCAACACACACTTGACTTGTCCTAGTTATGGTAATGTGAGAGACCAAGCTGTCTTACTCATTAAAGCGAGAGATAGCAAGGGAGAAAATTCGATGCTAGCACATTGACAATAAAGGAGAAACTCCTTACCTTCGACTCAGGAAGCGCAACATGAAGTTCATAGTTGTCCACATATACTACATAGAGGCATGGATGCTTTTGCTGCTCTTCTAGGAGGACATCGTCAACCACCATCCATGACTGATGCATAAAGAGGACCATCAACTGTCATCTATGTGCTACTTGTGAAGGAAGCACACTCCATGTAGGGATAGTCATTGAACCTATTCCAAGACAAGGTATTTTGCACCTTATTTCCTTATATGTCATTGTTGACGCGATCTACTTGTAAGGGAATATTTCCACTGCCATCCCCATATTTCATACACCTTCACCACTGAAGATTCTGATCGATGAAAGAATCAACTGATGAAGGGAAAATTCAATGAAAAATTGGTCCAATTGTCATGTGGGTGGGATCACAGCCTCCTAAGATAGTGTGTATATAAAGAATCTCAAACTTTATATGAAAACCAAGGAATGTGATTAAATCCTACAAAATAACATAAAATTAAGAGACCCAAATGAAAGATAATGTCTAGAGTAAAATGAGGGATATGGATTCAAAACTATGTTTAAAATGAAACTAAAACTAGGATGAATATACATTCTCTAGGGCAACATTCCTCATCTCTGGCATGTTGTTCGGGAACTGAGATCTCCACACATGGCTCGACCCCTATGTACGCTACCTTGTTTGTGTGGATGTCAAAATATTTCATCAGGACTGTGTTGTATGAAAAGGGATAAATTCTTTAATGTGTGTGTATATATATACATATATGCATATATATATATACATATATGCATATATATATATAAATCATTCATGTCACTACCAAAATAACTCCTTTTTAGTATATGTGTGCATGGTTTGGCCAATGACCCCTTTGTCTATGGATGGATGAAAGAATGGTGCTTGGAGTTTGGTTGAAAACTATTAGTCTTTCATGTCGAGCCTCTTCCTTTTATTCCATACATAACTAGTTTATATTCCTGTGTACTCCCCTCGAATGTAACTTGAGGTTTCTACATATCATGTACTAGAAAAACAATAAGGAATAGAATTAGTTTTGGAGGACTCAGTGTGACAAAGCAACCACGAAGATCAAAGGAGCATTCATGAAGTTGTTGATGTAATGCAACACAAACACAAGTTCACATGTTGATGATGCATATGATGGAATGGACCTTTGGTGGATGGTAATTCTTTATGGCTCCAAAGGATTAATGTCCATAGCCAATGTTGTATGATTGCATATTATATATGTTGGTTAGTTGATATAATGTGTATAAGATACATATTACAAGTATTTGGTGTTTGGTTATGCATAAGTATATAAGTAAAATTAAATTTTAAGTTTAAGATGCTTTCCAATGTGTAGCACACATGAAAATATACACCAAAAAATTGTGGGCACGCCAAAGTGAGGTTCATTATCAATCTCATGGAAGTGTGATAATACATGTGGGTCTACCAAAGTCGGGTACATATTTTGTTGTGTTGGCCTTTTGATTGGACTCAAATAGGTGTGATGGATAGATTTATGCACCTGGAGGCATAAATACGATTGACAAAAGTGATGCATCCATCTATCACACTAGACGCAATTAATAGAAGATGCCTACCTAAATTGTCAACTTGTGGGTAATCAACCTAAGTTGGCTTGTTTTGATGAAATAAAAATGTTGTCTTACTAGAAGATTATATGATGCAAATCTTCTAGATTTATAGTGAAGGCAATTGATTTTATAATAAAATAGTAGGAGTGGTATTTAAATAAAGACCACACTAATATAAATAAATCATTTCAAATTTAATATTAACTCTTGCAAATACTTCTTTTACATCAAATGGAAACCAACACAAAGAACTTTCATTACGATCGGTCCCTGCGAAAGAAAATTTGAATGGGAATAATTTCATATTGGTTTAGGACATTAAAAATTATTCTCTCACAAGAGAGTACACTCTATGTTGGGTTATACTAGTACCAAATGAACCAGCTCTGAGTGCACCTAGGGGGGAAAGAAAGCTTATAAGAAGCATTTCAATGATGCCATGGACATCAAGTGCCTTATGTTATGCATCCATAAAAATATTGAGACCCTAGAGGAATTATTAAGTTGACAACTATAAATATTGGGACCCCAGAGGGGATCCACTCCTTACTAAATTGAGTCATATGACCATCCAAATCCAAACATACTACAACGTATGAAGGAATGAATGTATTTATTTTTATTTATCAAATGGTATGTATCATAGAACAAAATAATTAATAAGCAACATAATCAAAACAATATATAAAGCTACAAGATATTCCATATATAAATTGTCAGGACCCCTATTTTGATTAATATAAATGCCAACCATTAGAGAGAAACCCTAAACCTAAACTAGATTATGAAGAAGAAGAATGAGTTCATAACAAATGTCATTGAAATAGTGAGATGCCTAAACTATGCATGCAAAAAACAAGTGTACATGTTGAGTAGTATAGGCCTATGAGGTCTAAACATCAAACTTGAGGAAACGTTCTCCAGAAACTACTACTTACTATAACATAATCATTTAGTCCTAGAGAATGTGATTGTCTATTTTTTATTGTGAAGAACAAGAATTAAAATCTAAAGTAAATGAACTTTGTAAGGAATTGATGGATTCCTTATAACGTTCACTTAGAATGGATGAATTCCTCAGGACTACAATTTCACCACAGTATGCATTGCATTTAACTTTATTTCATTAATAATAAATTACCCTTAACTCTAGACTAAGGACTTGTAGTAAGTATTACCCACTCTCGCAATGTAATACACTACCTACACTAAGACAAACCCCAATTCTGTAGGGTTAAGGAATTATCTAGGTACATCAATGATAACTCTAGGGTATTCCTTTACAACCGTAAGACCTATCCCAAGGAACAATATTGGATGTGTAAATACACAACTTTTACAACCCCTAATCTCTCTCCTAAAGAAATTAGAGGTCTAATACAATGAGTGTGGTGATCAAGCACAAACAATCCAATAACAATCATAGATTTACATCCATATTTGAAGGAAGTATATATTATTAATTCATAAAATTGAAATATTAAGCATTATCGGGCTATCACGGGTCCTAAGGAACAAGGGGGTTAGCCCCGCATGATTTCTACCATTAAATACAGATAGGAGGAGAGAGTAAATGAGCTAAATATTATATGAATCAATGATAATCCTCAAAGAAGCATGCCTCATAGTGCCATCTGGTACACAACTCAATCCATACCATTTCCGTTCCAAATCTACCTCCTGGAAGTTCTTGGAGTGTTCGATACATGACTATCTCCTTCCTCTCATCCTCCCTTTACTTCATGTTGCATTGCAAATAGATAGAACATGCTATTTCATTTTGTTTGAGCTCCCTTTAGGTCATCAGTGGGGCTCAGGACGTCATTAAGTCACAACCTTTAGACTAGTCATTGTCTTTAATTTGTACTAAGTACCACTAACAGATGTCGATGGCACTGAATCTGCCTCCTGGAAGTTCTTGGAGTGTTCGATACATGACTATATCCTTCCTCTCATCCTCCCTTTACTTCATGCTGCATTGCAAATAGATAGAACATGATATTTCATTTTATTTGAGCTCCCTTAGGTCATCAGTGGGGCTCAAGACGTCATTAAGTCACAACTTTTAAACTAGTCATTGTCTTTAATTTGTACTAAGTACCACTGAACAGATGTCGATGGCACTGAGTGGTCCGCTGAATCAAAATCCTTGATAACTTTCAATACTATCGGCTAATATGTTGATAAAAATGAGTTGATTTTATGGGTTATAACTTGCTCTGGGTACAGAAGTCGGTACAACCAAAGGATTTATTTTTGGGTTCCTAATTATTTCTAGGTGGTGAGTAGGTAACATCGACTCCTCATTTGGTAGCATCGATTGTCGTCTCAATAGAAATAGTTGTTGTCTTGGTAGAACTGAGATTCCACAATTCTGTGTTGGATTTTGCATAATGTTGGACCGTCAAATTTAATATCGGTAGAACTAAGTTATGTTGGTAGTGTTCGAATTGCGTGAAACAAGGAAAAAGCAAGATAAGTCCCAAAAAATGATAATTTAATATAATTATGTAAAAAATACTTATTAATAGATGAAATAGTGTTTCACATGATAATAATGAAAAATAAGGCAACATTAATGTCAAAATGAGAAATTATGTACGAAATACATGGGAAAATAACATGTGAAAAGCGATTATAACTCAGTTAATCACACAGTATCCAAAAAACACAACTAAAATTGTCTTTTTCTTCATATAATATCATACCAATCTCACATAAAGGACAACATATCAATTATCGCAAATCTTTTCAACTCCATTGAAACTACAATCAAATTTTACTGTTCACATGTAATTCAATTTACATTTGTTCCGTATACATAAAATAACAAACTCAAGACACTAGATGTCCTAGAAAAGAGAGAGTACATGGACATTCTAATAAAGATTATTCTATTTACATCTTATTCACTAGATGGCATTATACCTAATAACATTTGCAACAACCTCATGAGACTCATATAGAGCCTCAAGGGAAGGGTACCTACCTCTCAATCTAATACACATGTAAGCATAAAACAAGTATATTCAACTTATAAGAAACTTTCATTTATTACTAAGTCTAACATATAACTCTAGCATATAGGAATTCTTTTTCATGAAATAATATCATCAATAATAAAGAAATATATTTAGTCAAGTCACAACATTTTTAGAGGTAACAAGTCAACATATAAACGTTTAGAATCAAGACATAAAAATAACATCATCTTTGTGACACCCTACCATCTAGACCTAGAACATGTCATGTAGTTTTGAAGTGAAATTACACATAATACATTTCTACCAAACATGACTATTCAAATGAAAAGCATTTGTAGATAATAAACATAGCGGATATAAAATTCCAACATTAACTAGTTGTGAACATTTGAGAGTAGATCCTAAATTAGACATATAAGAATAAGGCAATGTATTAAGTTTATAAAATATTGACTAATTTGTGCAACAAGAAGCCTATTCAACAACCTTAGATTTATCAAGTATAAGTAAAAGACATGTAAAAAAGATTCAAATCATGTTCTACACGACTTGTCATCTTTTATTCATTTTCCTTGAAACTAATTGGCTAGTACCTCACCAAGTAGAAGTCAACACACTTGATTCTTGCGTCAATGACTCACCATCACTATTTTAAGGTTTAGACAAACACCCTAAGATATAAAAAAATCGATCATGATCCACCATAGGATTACCTAAATAGGTTCAATCATTTTAGGTAAATTATATAGGAAGAAAAATTACACAATTTCATTATATAACATATCATCATATTTCTCATGTACCACAATTTACATTTTGATTAGAGTCTACTCCTCATGTACATAGAATTTCACAACAGAGGATATAGGGTCATAATCACACAAGATGACTCACTCCTAAATCTTGGTGGTCCAACCCTTAAGGTCTTGACCCACACTATGAAAATCCTTCTCATAATTATCTAATTACTACAAGATAATCTATTTCATTTATCTGGCATGGACCATGGGGGAAACTCACAATGTTCTGGGCACCTAACAATATATGTCACCATTTCACTTTTTATTTATCCCATTTAATCTTCTTATAAAGAACTCAAATCATTATAAGTGTGTGTATCCTGACACAACTAGAATGATGTGGTGTAGATTACGGTTAACAAGAAATACAATGAGTGTGTAACATACCAGATCTTGGATCCTATCCTAAACGTTTGACCTTTTGGGCTTAGCTAAACAAGGATGGGGTTAGATCTAAAAGATGTTTAGTATAACTCTAACGAGCTAATGCATGTATAAATCACATAAATGTAACATAATGTTCTTACATTAGTCTTAGGCCAATAATGGACACATAAAAAATGTCACATGAGGTAATAATGGGTTATATGAAATTTCATGCAAATAATCATAGATAATTCTTTTGGTGGTAATATTAAGTTATGGAACATAAAGGAATAAACAATAATGATAGTAGTGAAATAGTATGATACCCTAAGTAATAATGTGATATTAATGGCCACAAATATTAATTATGACATAACTCATTGAAAGGAATCCCAAAAGTGGAATCTAAGTTAAGAATTGTGTTTCTTGGGTCCCAATTGTCTTGGGATTCAAGTTTCACATTATTCACATAAAAATAATTAATTTAATTTAATTTGGAAAGAGAAGATGTAAGTTTACCCCAAAATATCAAATAACATAATAAATGACTCCAAAAGAAGAAAACAATCTTGAATTTGTAATCTACATATCAAAATAAGCCAACATGTCAATTTTCACTTATTTTGGACTCCTTGAAATAACATGGTAAGTTGAGGAGAGAGAAACTGAATAAAAGGCAAAAGTAATAAATAATGTGATATATAAATTCTAAAAGATGGAAATAAATCCAAATTCATATTCAACTCATCAAATATAACTTGTGAGTGAAGTTTCATCAATTTTGGATAATTCTAGGCCTCTCTAATGCATTAGGAAAGAGAAAATGTGTTTTACTTTAAAAGAATTAAATTAAATGACAAAAGTCTCCAAAAGGGAAAACCAATGTCAAAATAGGATTCTACATGTCCTAATTAGGCTAGGTATCAAATTTCATTTAATTTGGACCTTGTTTGTACCTTCAATTGAAGAGAGAGAAAAAGGAAAAAAATTTAATCAACACTTTACAAAATTCAGATTAGGAAACACCAGCCCACATAAATAGTAACCGCGGACCAAGGTCTGATATTTTGGGCATAACTCCATCATTTCTTATCAAACTTTTATGAAATAACTTGCATTGGATTGCAAATTTAATTCTACATCTATCCATACCATATTTGTAGCCTAACATGGAGAATTCAAGAAACCCCTAAACTTTTTCTTCAAGTCTTCTGAAACAACTTCTTACACACCCCCACTTATAAATAGCTCTACCCCGATCTTCCTCGATTGTTTTGTGAACCTCCTCTCATCCCAGTTTTATCCTTTCTTGAGTGTTTGGCTGTTGGTGGTCGTACTTTGATTTTTCCTTGTATCGTCGTTTCATCCAAAAACCAAACATGGTTCTTGGTTTGCATTTGTGACACCGCTCCCCGACATCTTGTTTATTTTTAGAGCATAATTGGACCTTAGGTAAACAACTCTATCACTTGTTCTTCATTATTGGTTAGTTAGTTTCACCAAAAAATGATGAATGAAGTTTTTCTCCAAACTCTCAGATAAGTTTCTCCTTGCCCATCCGACCTCTCTTCCTCTCTCGCAAATTTCCTAATGATTTGGCTTTTTCAAATTTTGTGATTTGTTCATCTTGAAAAAATCATATATTTTAATCTATTGGTTTAAAAATCATAAATAAATATGTTTTGGAATCAGAAAAATATTCTTTATCTAATAAAAATACTTACAAATTCCAATTTCAATGTTTTTTAAAGAATGAATTTTGTCGAATAAAATACATGTATAAAACTCATAATAAATGTAACTTAATCATATAACCTCCAGATTAGATAAAAAGATATGTTTTCTTAATCAAGAGAATCTAATAAATCGCTTGGTGATGTTTTTAGAGTTTAATTCGAATTTAATAAAAAGGTGATTTTCTTGGGTTGCAATATAATCATCAATTAATGATTTGCATCTAATATAAATTAGGTGAAGAGATATTCAGTTTGGATCTAGGGTGTGGACCCTAACTGGATACACACATCATTAAGGTATGTTTTGCATCCCCTATTATTCTATGTTGAGCAATAACCTATTTTTATCTTTCTCTTGGTCCTAAGGACAATAGGTTGTACACATTGATCTTATTTTTTGATATCATGGTTCTTGTGAACTATCTTGTTTGTGGTAAACTTGGATAGTCTCTTGACTCGTATCTTGTGCCTTGGTGCATGTTGGACTTTTGATGATATGTGTCCACTATAATGTGGATGTTTATTTGTGGATATGTGATATCTTGTTCCCACTTGCATGTGGATGTATGTGTTGTCCATTGTGTGATGTCATCATTGTATAATCTGACTATACTTTTTACTTGCCTCTACATTTTACATGCTATGTGATTCAGTAGTACTAGAGTAGTGTAATTGCATTGGTTTTGGGCATGTGCCCCTATTTTGGGATGGAGGTGGTGGTTCCCCATACCTGAGTTTCAAGGATGTGAAGCCTTGGCTCAACTTTTATATATTGGGAGTTTGGGAGTGTGTCATTCTCTATCAAGTTTCAAGGATGTGAAGCCTTGGCCACCTTTGTCTTTATATTTTTCTAGTGTTATGTTTATCTTACATGCATGCAGGTCGATGATGATTGTAGGGGGTGTGCTTTACTTTCTCTTATTTTGCTTCATTTCCCACCATGGTAGTGGATGTATATATGGCACAATCTTTTATTTGTTTTAAATGGAAAGTATCTCCTTTTATAATTCGTTTATCTTGGTACCCACTTGGGTGGTACTTTTCTTTTCTATGGGAAACTTCTATTTATTTGATGTCTTTATTTCTTTATATTGCTCAATTTTAATTTTTAGTATGCACATACCAGCCTTTGTTGATGTCTTCTATTTTTCTCTTCTTGCTGGGATATGCTTCCAACACTAGGTGAAGGATGTGGATCACATGGCCTAAAGTTATGGACCTGGCTTATGGAGTTAAAGATTGGAGACAATCTTGATGTGATTTAGATTTCCCTCTACATGGATCTTTATTATGACCTTTACATGTAAGTTTAAGATGTTCTTTTGTAACCTTATGAGAAATTAAATATAGTCAATATTTTTATTCCACTGCTACACTTTGGTTGTTTTGAATATAATTAATAAGATTTGAAAATTTTACACCCACTCCAAGATATCTTATGGGTGTGTTTGGAATGGAGGTTCCATTCTTCGAATTTTTAGTAGGGACTGGATCCCCTATCGGGTCCCACTCCTTACAACATGGTATCAGAGCTCATGGTAGTTGGAATCTGACTATTTCAATTTTGTCTCCCTAGTTAGAATCTTTACCTTACGTGGTCACCCTTTATGTGAGATGTTTCCCTAAATTTTTCCTAAGTTGTTTATAAGATGATGAGAAGTATCCTATAGAATCATGATGAGTAAACCCTAATTATGTGATGAGGTTAGATGATCATACTCTATCATATAGGTATCTGATGACATGAATCCTTATTTGAAATAGGGTTTGACTTGAGGATGCCATTAGGTTATGAGAATAAGGACGTGGAAGTATAAGAAAATTTGTTATGGATATATTGTGACTTGGTTTTCACATTGAATTTTGGCCAACTTGTTGGTTTTACTTCACAATGTTTATTATAAAAAAATATTTTCATTATACTATTATATGTACCAAATTTTCTTTGATTTTCTCAATGATTTTTTAACTAAGTCACAATGAAGAGATAAGTAAAGTTTTAGTGGAGAAACCCTAGAATTAGTTGGTATAGAATCCTAACCCTAGTTTTAAAGAAGTGACTAGGGATATGTGAGATAATATAAAGGAGTAGTGGACCTACCCTTTGTAACCTATGACTTTTTGGATCTTAGGGTTGTTAGGTTAGAGACACAAGGACCTAAAACCCAACCCTAGATGGTTTTAACTTATTAGTTGGATACATGAACAACATAAATCTTTAAAACATTCATAACTAAAAGATATGTGGGTAACCCTAAATGTTGTTTAGTTTGACTTGTTAGGTTAAACCTTTTTAAGGGGTGGAGAGTAGTTGGTTGTTTGATGTTTGGATCATTAGATTTTGAGGATGAAATCCTTTTAAGGGGTGGACTGTTGTAACATACCAGATCTTGGATCATATCATAGAAGTTTGACCTTTTGGGCTTAGCCAAACAAGGATGGGGTTATTTAACGACCCACACAATTGAGTGTCTAAAAGACCTTAAAGTCGTGTATCATTACTCATAAACTCCAGGATCAGATTCAAGAAATAATATAGAATAGTAAACAATTTCAATTAATGAACAAATATTTATATGTTTGCCTAAAAAGCTCCTCTAAGGAGTTACATAAATTTTAGTAAGAATAAACTTGTACATGTTTTATGATATATTAATATGACTAAACCTTCATGAATCACTTTTGTGTCTTCAACATCTCTTATCTTGTAACCTCATGTCCAAGAATCAAGTATACCTGATACCTAAAATGTCAACAAACAAATACGCAGTCAGTATATTTCTATATCGGTATGTGGGTTCAACCAATAATCACAAGTACAAATATAAGCAAACATCTTTTACTTGCATATAAGAACATAAACTTGTTTTCATATTCTAACACATATTTGTTCTACTACGTCAGGTGTAATCACTGTCCCTCCAGGGCTCATGTGCATTACCCTTAAGATCAGTCTATCTCAGGGTTCAAAATATTGTTATTTACTTTTCATGATACTCATAGGAACCTTATAATTTGCAAGAAGTAAATAAACAAGCAAGCAATTTATCACTTATTCAATCTCATTGAGAAGCCTCAACAAACTCAAAATTTGATACATGTATTCACAAGCATAACCACGTACCTTATGTCATTGTAAAAACCATGCAGAAAATCTCATGTACTTTAAGAGTGCATCCAAACATCCAAGCAACAAAGCATTCAATATGATATATACATACTACATATGTGTCACCGTGTATTCTCATTACATTAAATAGATTTACATCTGCTCCTAAACTAGGGTTTAGGGTTATCTAATGTTTGGATTAGGAATAAGGGTCACAAACCCTAATTCCATCATGTAATGACTTCTAAGATTAAAACCTTTAGTTATGCATATTAGGTGAAACCCTATTCTTCATCTTAAGCATATTAGATTATCTGTGATACCTAGATCATATTGCTAGCATTAAGATCATAGCAAGATGTCCAAATTGGTTTCAAAACCATAAATCATCATGTATAAGATTATTAATCTAGAAACATCAATTATTCCTCATTATACATGACAAGATCAAGTATTAACTAAACATAAATGAATCTACTCAATTAAGCACCAGATTAGTGGAAATCTAGGGCTTCCTTTATATTAACCACATTTTAACATGTATTGCATATACTTTTGCAATAGGAAGCTTAATTAGACTCAGATTATATTTTATTCGGGTTCCTCTCATTCTCCCGATCATTTTCATATATGGTTTTGCTATTTTTGGACATTCGTAGCATTTTCTATAATTAAAACAAGATGTATAATTTTACCTCGCATAGGGGCCACATGTCACCTTCCTATTGGTCAGTTCTTATATTGGCTAGGCACCATGCTAGGACACAGTTCCCTTCTTGGTTCATCTCTGGACTGGATGCAACTCTTTAGGGTGTGGTTCATCTCTGAACTAGCTATAGTTGTTGGTTCATTGTTGGGCCTGACCCGACGTCTCCCTCCCCTATACGTGGGGTTGCGTTCGTATGAGGCCACCGCCCGACGGGAGGGAGGGCACCTCTACTCATCCCCTCTCCAGCAAAGCACTGACAACCTCCTCAAATTTGCATGCTTCTCCATCCTCAACTCCTATGCTACAAGCAAACAACCATGCTTCTTGCCTAGTCTCTTCTTCCTCCTTCACACCTCCTCGACAATGTGAAAGGTAGTGACTTTTGCGCTTCAACACTCATGTCGTCTCACTCACATCTCTAGGGCTATGTGCCCCTTCTTTGCCACCTATTGCTGCTATAATCTTTCTTTAGATCATCTCCTACCATCCCCTATGGTGATGATGACCATAGGCAGACAATGGTGACTGATTTTCTCGTCAGTGTGGGTGCTACTACTGACGCAGACATGCCCTCATCATCTTCACACTGCATCAGCACCGCTCCAGCACCCAGTCCTCTCCAGCGAGGAAGCTTGCAACTTTATCCTTCTTTCTACCCTCACTACCAAAGTTTCTATGAAAACATGCTCCAAAAACTGGCCATCTCTTGTAACTCTAAACCTGCACCAACAGAAGATCATTGTGTCATCCTCGCCTCTATCAATGTGCACGATATTGTTCATGGATCAGGGATCCCTAGACTCCTTTATGTTGTTAAATCATTAGGCATCATGCCATGATGGGAGGCACTGGCCTTCTAGGGAGGGTACAACCATGGAGTGGGAAAAATTATATCCAAGATGAGAGCATTGTGGTACATATATAGTACTAGGGTGTGGAACGATTGACTTGATATGCAAGTTTGTACAACGTTGGTAAGGCATCACTTTTAGGAAACACTTAATTGCTTTCCTTCTTCTTTTCCTTTATCATATTAACATTATTTATTTGTTGATTTAGTAAGGAGAGAGACTTCATGAGGCATCTATCTCTCTCTCCTTTCTTTTTTTAACCTTTCCTTTGCAAGCAAGCAAGATGCCAAAAAGACAAGGCATATCATAATTCCCTTTCCCATATACATTAAAAGATATCCTTATATCTGACAAATAATATTTTGGGAAACCAAAGGATAATACTCAAAGAGAATACATTTCTCCTTCAATCCTTCCTACACAACTCTTGACTTTATTCTTATTAATACAAAAGTCATGAAAATGTATTATCATATATTCATGTCCAACTTCGTTTTAGTTATTTTACTTGTGTCACAAGCACCCATGCCACAAAAGTGATCAAAGTTATTATTATTCCATCAATAAAACTAGTGAGTAATTGGCCTATCAATTTATTTATATGATCTAATTTTACCAAAATTGAGGATATAACATTCACCCCTCCTTAAAAGGAATTTTGTCCCCAAAATTCACACACATTAAGCTTTAAGGGGTTAGTTAGTTTCACCAACAAACGAAGAACGAATTTTTTCCCCAAACTCTCAGATAAGTTTCTCCTTGCCCATCCAACCTCTCTTCCTCTCTTGCAAATTCCCTACTAATTTGGATTTTTCAAAAATTGTGATTGGTTCATATTGAAAAATTCATATCTTTTAATCTACTAGTCTAAAAATTATAAATAAAAATGTTTTGGAATCAAAAAAATATTCTTTATCTAATAAAAATACTTTTAAATTCTAATTTCAATGTTTTTCAAAGAATTAATTTAGTAGAATAAAATACATGTGTAAAACTCATTATAAATGTAACTTAATAATATAAACTCTAGATTGGATAAAAATATATGTTTTCTTAATCAAGAGTATCTAATAAATTGCTTGGTGATGTTTTCAAAGTTTAATTAAAATTTAATAAAAAGGTGATTTTCTTGGGTTGCAATATAATCATCAATTAATGATTTGCATCTAATATAAATTAGGTGAAGAGATATTCTATTTGGATCTAGGGTGTGGACCCTAACATGATACACACATCATTAAGGTATGTTTTGCATCCTCTGTTATTCTATGTTGAGCAATAACCTATTTTTATCATTCTCTTGGTCCTATAGACAATAGCATGTACACATTGCTCTTATCTTTTAATATCATGGTTCTTGTGAACTATCTTGTTTGTGGTAATCTTAGATAGTCTCCTGACTCTTATCTTGTGCCTTGGTGCATGTTGGACTTTTGATGATATGTGTCCACTATGATGTGGATGTTTATTTGTGGATATGTGATATCTTGTTCCCACTTGCATGTGGATGTATGTGTTGTCCATTGTGTGATGGCAACATTGTATAATCTGACTATACTTTTTACGTGTCTCTACATTTTACATGCTATGTGATTCAATAGCAATAGAGTAGTGTAATTGCATTGGTTTTGGGTGTGTGCCCCTATTTTTGGGATGGAGGTGGTGGTTCCCCATACCCTAGTTTCAAGGATGTGAAGCCTTGGCTAAACTTTTATATATTAGGAGTTTGGTAGTGTGTCATTCTTTATCAAGTTTCAAGGATGTGAATCATTGTCCGCCTTTGTCTTTATATTATTATAGTGTTATGTTTATCTCACATGCATGCAGGTTGATGATGATTGTAGGGTGTGTGCCCTACTTTCTCTTATTGTGCTTCATTTCCCACCACGGTAGTGGATATATATATATATATATATATATATATATATATATATATATATATATATATATATATATGTCACAATCTTTTATTTGTTTTAAATGGCAAGTATCTCCTATTGTGATTCATTTATCTTGATACCCGCTTGGGTGGTACTTTTCTTTTCTATGGGAAGCTTCTATTTATTTGATGTCCTTATTTCTTTATATTGCTCAATTTTACTTTTTAGTATGCACGTACCAGCCTTTGCTGATGTCTTCTATTTTTCTCTTCTTGTTGGGGTATGCTTCGAACCCTAGGTGAAGGATGTGGAGGACATGTCATGAAGTTATGGACCTATCTTAAGGAGTTAAAGCTTGGAGACAATCTTGATGTGGTTTAGATTTCCCTCGACATGGATGCTTATGATGTACCTTTACTGTAACGACCTCCACCAAACCGATAGCCAAATCGTTACTAATTATGCAGAATAAACATAAACAACGGATTAACAAAAATCACTAAAATTTAAAACCATTTTTGCAAGGAGATCCCCTTCCCGAAAACTCTTACTGAAAGATCCAAAACTTATACATATCATGAATTACATTGTACAATCACTATTTCATCCCATCTCAAGGAGAACATATAACAGTTTCTCTATCAACACATGTACTGAAGCAACATAAAACCTTGAGGCATACAAGCCAAAATCTCAGATGGTTCATGAAACCATTACGAACTGACTCCAAGGACCTGAGAGTACATAGATGACACATATGACTTCTATCTACAAGGCATGACAGACAGTACACTCAACCTGAGTTGTTACCGCTGCCCCAGCTATTGTTCCTCCTCTACATAAAGGTCTATACCACCTCGCGCACATCTACCTAAAAATTATGGATCCCACTGGGTGAGACAATTGTCCCAACAAGAGATATAACTCTCCGCCAACCATATTATTATTGTAGATAAACATTATAAAACTGAGTAGGGGTTCTTTAATATTAACAGGCAAGATTACTCATTGTATGAATAGGATAAAGTAATCTCTTTACTTAAGAAAAAGATGCATCTACCCATGGTAGAGTAATAAACCATCTATCTACTTTACAAGGAATGTAAAGGAACATAAACAACATCTATCAAGATAAGATGTATAACTGAATTGCACATCAAACTATGTTTTCCGTATTCGATCCTTAAGCAGATATGCTACATGGTTGAACATATTTTACAATCATACTTATGCCCTGAGGAGATGAAGTATACCTCGTTCATCTCCAGCCGACCACAAACTTCTCACAAGTCGGTATCATACAAGGTCAATGGGAGAGCCGGTTGCCATGATCTTAGTTGTCTCGGTAAGTATGAGACCACTGGCAGTGACATCTCATGTCAATCTGCAAAAGAGCATGCTAGGGTATAAAGGCATCTATGCTCAGAGCTGCAATGTCAACTGGTAGTGACATCTCATGTCAATCTACAAGGGGAACATCTACTAACAACCATCCCCAGTTATGAAACTACTGAGTCATGGCATATAGCCATACTCTGAGCCACGGGCCAATTCATCGTGCTCAATTGAGACATTTATTTAGAGTTGGTAAGGGGATCGACTCACGTCTGGATTTCCATACTTATACCCCCACATATTCAAAAATATGCACTCTGGGTTATGCTGTGGGGAACCCGTTTCACCATTCAGCAAATCCTGACGCTAATGGATCTATGGTCAGGGAAACATTTTATGATTTCTAGTGATATATTACGTGCATTACAATATTCTTTTAGCATCAAACAAGTTATAAGCATCAATCATAAACAAACGCTACAAAGAAAGTTGTAATACATCTATTGAGTACTTTTCAAATCTTTAGAACACATTGAGATATATAACACTTGGGATTTCAGTCCCTTATCACATTACTGGGAATTCTCATCCCTTCACATTATCATCATCATGATTACTAGATCTGGGTATTCAATACCTTAGATCACCACATAGCATTGTTACCTCTAGGTCCTCAGACCAAGGTATTCATCATACTTGTTGCACAAGTATTTCACATCGCTCACAAAACCCATTTAAACATCTTGTCACCTCTCACTAGGAAACAATTATTCACATGGCTCACAAGGCCCATTAAACATCTTGTCACCTCTCACTAGGCAACAATTATCATTTAGTTCATCAAACCACGCAAGAATTATACTTGTTATACAAGTATTTAACATGTTTCACAAGGCTTATTTAATAAGAGAAATACAACCTTCCCATTATTAGGATTAGGGTTTCCCTTTATAGCCAAATAGGGTTTCAAGTTCATATTATCAATCCAAACCCTAATTCATTGCTCCACACATCTAAGAGCATACATTGATATCATAAGTATTCAATCATACTTATTTATTCTCATCATTTATCATTAAATGATTATTAACACAAAGTATAAATTTCTCTCTCTTCCTCACTAGTATGTTGATTACATCATACTTTATTAACTTGGCTTAACCCTTTCTCAAGGTATATTGGCCTACACTTATCAAAGTGCATTAAACTCATTACATCTTAATGTAACAATTGACATGACACACTTCATGTGTTACTCATCTAAAAATATTAAGGTATATCAACCTTGAGGTGTTGTATGTGATATATTTATCATACCTAGGTGTATGACTTCCCTCATCACTTTTAACTTCCTTAAGTTCATCAACTTATCTTGTATTAGGGTATTTCCCATAATAATACTTTATGCACTAACTCATCACATTTATCTTATATTTGAATTATCCAACTATCATCAAGTGATATGGACTCATCTCGAGTTAAGGCATTGTTGATATAGGGTTGACCATTATCAACCACTTTAGGTGTTTCACCTATCAAAGTATTAACCAAACCCTTACTTGGTGTTACACTCACCACTCCTAAGAGTGTTTTACCCTCACCTTTACAAGGTGTATCAGGTTGAATCATGTATGTCAAGTTGAACACATGTATCAAGTTAGGTGTATATTGGGCTAGACATCATCATATCCCTCATACCCTTACCCATCACGGTATCGACCTTACCAATCATATGGTGTATCAACTTCACCATATATGAGTTTAAAGTCCTCACCTCTCTTGAAGATATTGGCCACACCATACTTTAGTTTATTGGCCATCACATGTTCTAGGGTATTAGCCACCTTAACACTTTTATCATCTAGTGTATTGGGTTACCCACCATATTGTTTTAGAGATGTGTGATCAACTCCATATCATCCAAGAGGTGTATGCTTGACCCAATATTGGTTTAGAGGTGTATGCTTGCTACCCATATCACTTTAGAGGTGTATGTGTGCTTACCATATCGGGCAAGAAGTGTATGCTTTCTTACCATATCACTTTAGAGGTGTATGTGTGCTTACCATATCAGGCAAGAGGTGTATGCTTGCTTACATATCACTTTAGAGGTGTATGTGTGCTTACCATATTACTTTAGAGGTGTTTGTGTTCTTTACACCATATTGGGCAAAAAGGTGTGTGTATGCTTCACACCATATCGGGCAAAGAGGTGTGTGTGTGCTTCACACCATATCAGGCAAAGAGGTGTATGCTTGCTTACCATATCACTTTAGAGGTGTATGTGTGCTTTACACCATATCAGGAAAAGAGATGTGTGTGCACTTCACACCATATCATGCAAAGAGGTGTGTGTGTGCTTCACACCATATCATGCAAAGAGGTGTATGCTTGCTTACCATATCACTTTACAGGTGTATGTGTGCTTTAAACCATATCGGGCAAAGAGGTGTGTGTTTGCTTCACACCATATCGGGCAAAGAGGTGTATGCTTGACCTCATATCGTGCAAAAGGTTTATAATACATTAACATAGCTTGCAAGGAAGTATAAACTCATATCCATATCATTTAGTGGTGTATGTGCATCACCATATCGGGTTAGAGGTGCTTGCTTATGTGCTTGAACCCGATATCAGTTTATAAGGTGATACCATCATCTTCAAGCTCTAGACCTTAATTATACTTGTTATAGTACAAGGATAACAGGTCTAAACAACTACTAGAACTCATAGATATATCAATTATTCAAGAAAATTTCGGAATTGAAAGTAGATCATCAATATAGCAAGAAAGATGGTGAATAATAACATGTTTGGGTTCAAGTTATATAACCCACCTTAAGAACAACTTCAAAGCTCCAAGATCCAAAGCTACACATTACTAAGGTTGAATATGAGTTATCAAAAGTCCAAGGCTTGTTCAAAACTCCTTCATATACAAGGAATCACCATAGTTAAGAACTTGGTGAAGAAGAAAACAAAGGAAGATCATAACCCTAGATCCATGCTTCAATACAAGATTGAAGATGATAATGACCTTACCTTAGGGTTAAGATTTGAGATCCTTCTTGATCCTTAGCACCTTGCATGATACCTCACTACTCATGTATGATATTCCCTCACTTTTGGCCGATATCCCTTTCACTTGTGGCCAATATCACTTCACTTGGCCGATATCAACTTGTTATGGCCGATATCAACATGCTATGGCCAATACCACTTGCTATGGTCGATATCCAAGGCCCTATGCATGATACCACTTCAATTATGCACGATAACAATACTATATGCATGATATCTAAGAGCAAGGAGGTGGTAGGATTCAAAAAAATTCACTAAGGGGTGAAAGGAAGGGTATATATACTTGAGGTTCACAGAAGAGAGTGTAAGAGGTGTCATCACCTTACTACTAGTAGGTGCCACATGGCCATGCATGGATTGACACATGTACTTGCATGAATTCCATATTTATCTTGCCATGCAAAACAAACTTGAGGATAATGCAAGGGATAAGGTTCAACCTCCTTTGGTTATCTTCTAGGACAAGCCACTTCCACTCACATTATTATATTCATAATTCAATGCAACCTTTCCCAAGGAAAGTTGCAAGCCGATATCCATTGCTTTATTGAGGTGCTTAGCTCGTTTTTGCAAAGTAAAAGAGCTAAAATCACGATATGGGGGTCTCCTCTTTGTCTCCTTGGCCGATAGGGACTCCCATTTAACACTACAACCTGATATACTCAATACAAGCTCAAATTAGGGTTTCTATTCAACCCCTTTCTTGGTCTTTTCATCACCAAGAATACTGCCACTCATAAATGATTCAAACATGGTGTCTCATTCTTTTTATATCCTCTAAATGATACATAGAGGAAGTAGGGACACTCTAGAGGTGGTAATTTTCATATCAACCCTACATTTTAGGTAAATTACAATTTATACCAAAATTGGTGCACAAGCCACTAGCATTATTCAAACAAGTTCAAACTTGGAATTTAGGCTTTCCACAAGCCACCAATTAGCATCATTCTCTTTCTTATGATGCTAAGGCACGTTCAACATGTGACATATTGCAATATAACCCCTTGTCTTAGGTAAATTGCACTTTGGTCCAAAACAAAGGAACATTGCTCAAACATCATTCAATCAGGACCAAACTTGGAACATAAGTGTGTAACATGATAACAAAACACCTTAGAGGATTATACTAAAGTTATAAGCACTTTCTTAGCCAAAAAAAAGGGTTAACTCATAACCCAGGTCAGGGCCAGTACAAGTTATAAACCCCTAACAAGGATTTCGTCCCCGAAATCCCAGATTAAGGAAGACAATTGTCATTCATGGATCATATCATCAAGTCTCCACATAACATCTTGATGTCATGGAGATGCCATAGAACTTTGACCAGCACAAAGTCCTTTCATTAAAGATTATCATAAGATCTGTGACACATGACATTTACTTAGTTGTCCTATCCATTACTGATTGTGGAGTCAATTCTGTGTCAGGTAACACTTTCTAAGTCAGAGAAGTACTATTCACATTTTGAATAATTCTAGTGTCAAACCTTATTGACTCACATTTTTTTATGTGATAAGATTCTTGACCTTGGGAGTCTTCCATACTCCTCACTTAGTTTAGCATTTCAAATCCAAGGAAAGACTAGAGTTACGTTCTGTCACCCACTTGGAACTACAAGTCTTGTCATACATCTACTGTGCCACTCTAATATGTAGACACAACACTAAACTTTCTTATGACTTGTACCAACTATCTTGCTAGTTGTACATTCTCTTGTCATAAGGAGAGGCCACTTATCAAAGGAAAACTATCCCAGAGGTAACTATAGATGTTATATGTATAAGCTGCCTCAACAAATCTAGATAGAAATATTCTAAGGAATTATTTTTAGCTTGATAAGATTTTCCCAAGATGATCTTACAACTATTTCTTCAACTCATACATCCTTATTGATGTCATGTTTATGCGAAGCATAAACCCCTAACATATGACATCCATACTATAGGTACATAACTACACTGATCCCAAAGTCAGCCCTTCTAAGTAGCCAAACATTAATAATCTTATTAGAAGTCATGTTCTCACTTTCCCATACCAACTGACACTTCTTGGATACCAGAATTCCTTATCTTGGTATCTGTCACATTAAAAACACATCACATCCTCACTATTTCCATCTTTCTATTATTAATACTAAAGTCAAACATACAAAAGGATTTTTCTTTTATCTTGGGACATTATATATTACACATATCTTTATCTTGGAACCAAAGTCCCAGACGAACTGATACTTTTCTAAGTATTCATCAATTGAACACTTCTAACTCATGCACATCAAGTGTCATAAGACTCACTTGATTGCCATGTCTATGAAAGGAAAGAACATAAAGGAACATATTCCTTTTATCACCCCATCATTACCCAGGGTTGTTCATCAAAGAGCAGACATGTATTTAGTTGGGGAAGTCCACTTAACAATCCATGTTTAGTTGGGGAAGTCCACTCAGCAACCCCTATTTAGTTGGGGAAGTCCACTCAGCAACCCCTATTTAGTTGGGAAAGTCCACTTAGCAATCCATATTTAGTTGGGAAAGTCCACTTAGCAATCCCTATTTAGCTGGGAAAGTCCACTCAGCAAACCCTATTTAGTTGGGAAAGTCCACTTAGCAATCCCTATTTAGTTGGGGAAGTCCACTCAGCAACCCCTATTTAGTTGGGAAAGTCCACTTAGCAATCCCTATATAGTTGTGGAAGTCCACTCAACAACCCCTATTTAGTTGGGAAAGTCCACTTAGAAATCCCTATTTAGTTGGGGAAGTCCATTCAGCAACCCCTATTTAGTTAAGAAAGTCCACTTAACAATCCCTATTTAGTTGGGGAAGTCCACTCAACAACCCCTATTTAGTTGGGAAAGTCCACTTAGCAATCCCTATTTAGTTGGAGAAGTCCACTCAACAAACCCTATTTAGTTGGGAAAGTCCACTTAGCAATCCCTATTTAGTTGGGGAAGTCTACTCAACAATCCCTATTTAGTTGGGAAAGTCCACTTAGCAATCCCTATTTAGTTGGGGAAGTCTACTTAGCAATCCTTATTTAGTTGGGGAAGTCCACTTAGCAACCCCTATTTAATTGGGAAAGTCCACTTAGAAATCCCTCATATCATCATTCCTTTCCTTATTATTGTCTAACATGTTTATGAACATTCTATAATTTTATCACATTTTCCATTTCCACATTATGGAAAAGATCCTTACTATTCACATAGACTTTATCGAACAGTGATCATCTCCCTCGTTCTTATTTTCCTTATCATGAGGATTATACTTTTTACTTCCTCATACACACAGATTGATCTGAGATAATATCAGATTCCATTTTATTGCACTTAGGATGTGATAAAAATATTCATGCCATAATTCCAGTTTCGTTATGCTCACTAGATTGTCTCAAAATGACTACTTGATCAGAGTAATCAGAAAGATAACAATCTAAGAGTTCCATAATTACCTTATCTTCAATAGTTGAATACCTAGCCAGGGTATACAAGTACTGAGATTAGGTAGTATGCACTTTGTTTATTGACATATTCCTTACTTTTCATATCATCAAAAACATAGGACTTAGCAAACTGGATTTTCTCCAGGCATCACTTCTATACCTCATCCTCTTTCATACAGATAAGAGCAATTATAAAGCATTTAAAAGAATACTGAACAAAATATAAATTCTAGTCCTCATCATTTCTTCCCTATGCTCCCATAGGGAAATCAATAGGGAAGTCAATAACAACAATCCTTCTTATGATTATCAGATAACATTTAGAGAAGACATATCAAAATGAAAAAGCTCTATCTAACTGTTACCCCTCAAGGTCATCTACCGCATCAGGTTGAATCAACACATAGAGTCTAGTTGTTTCATGTTGTTGTTTTTGACTTTTTACTCTATGGGCCTGTAACTTTCATAAGCCCTGCCGAGTCTACCTCGGTTGTTGGGTCATTTCCTCCCTTCTTTTTGAACAAGAGGGTTTAGTATGCTCAACATGTCCATATATATAACATGTCTTGTCCTCGTACCATGGTCTTATCAGTCTTATTACCGATGTAGAAGCTAAGTCAGAAGTTCTTACATGTGGAAGGTTAGGACCTTTGCCTTTACTTAGCGACTACTTCCCTGGTACACTAGGCATTTATTGCACTGGTGGCACCAAAAAATTTGAGTTTTTAAAACAACTAAGCAAACATCTCTAGAATCATAGAGAACTAACCTTAATTCTTAGCTTATTTCCCCTTCTTGGGCATTGCCATCACAGATGTACTTTCTCTCTATACTTATGGAAGAGTCTATTTTCTCACCATATGTTAACTCTTCCCACATTTTCCACTGTTCCAACATGACTATGTCATTCAGGAACCCTTTCAGAACCCAAAGTTTCTGCATTGAGGACTAGTAACCTAGGTTGTAATGCTAGTATCCAGTCTACTATATGCATCACTATTGTCTGAACCTGCCCAACAAGAGCATAAAAAGTAGGATTCCCTATCTTGATTGGGTCAAAATGGGAATTCTCAGGTACTTGTTCTCCTTTTGTCTGATTCCTTGCACCCTCTCCTAGTGCAACAACATTGCTCTTAGAAATGTGTTCCCCATGCTCTCCAGTCATATTTTTAAACTTCACTCTTTCTTCTGCATGAGCAAAAGTCACTATAGGGTATACTGGAGGACACCAAAACATACTCAACACCTTAGCACTATGTCTATGTAGACTCAGCGAAGCTTAAGCTCTGATATTTACATGTAAGTTTAAGATGTTCTTTTGTAACCTTATGAGAAATTAAATATAGTCAATGTTTTTATTCCACTGCTACACTTTGGTTGTTTTGAATACCATTAATAAGATTTGAAAATTTTACACCTACTTCAATATACCTTATGGGTGTGTTTGGAATGGAGGTTCTATTCTTCAAATTTCTAGTAGGGTATCGGGTCCCACTCCTTATAGAGTGGATCAATCATTTATGTGGCCTACCATAAAAATTAATGGTTGGAAATGAAATAGGTGGATATGAACAAGAATCACAAGTAACATCCAAATTGTTTATGCAAAAAAATATGATGAACCTACAGAATGAAGGAAATTAAAGATGCATGAATCCTAATGCTTACTAGTGGTGGAATGACAAATGCACTAAATGTCTCATCTGAGTGATGAGTGTGTGGTAAAATAATGCATACATACAACTATTTTCATCCTCTTTATGAAGAAGATTCAAACTGAGTTTAAGGCATCCTTTTCTCCCTCTTTATTTGATATTTTTGACTCCTTATTTTAGAATGATATATTATTTATGCTCATGCTTTCTACAACATATACTAGTAAATTCACGTGTTACACATGTGACAAATATTCATATATATATATATATATATATATTCTATCAAATAATAACAATGACTAATTAAATGAACTTTTTTTATATTTAGATAGGTTAAATTGACTATATGTAGGTATAGTGATCATTTTTTTGGATAGTTGGGAGTTTCACCCCTTTACAAGGTATGTAGGAGAGGGAGAATAACCATTAGCTAACACTAGAGGCTTTTAGTCCCTTCCTATAGTACCCCTACGAGATGCATTGGGATTTGATCCTGCAACATGCACTTCACAAGCAGCAGGCTTGACCAGCTGAGCTAGTTGGCAAGTACAAGGTATAGTGACCATAACCTACAAACTTGTCAAAATAACCATGTTCATATCTGTTACAAAGACTTTATTTTGTAGATTTACTATAAAAAGTTAGGTTCTCATCGCCTGAAACTCATAATATTTGTCATTGTACAATATGATAGTTTCCTATATTACATTGATATATATTTGATGTAGTTTTTTCTTTAGCTTCTACAGATCAAATTTTTATGGTTTTCCTCTTTGGCTGATTAACTCAATTTTTGTACAATATCATGAATATGTAAAAGCTCCCTCTTATACCCTTGTTCATTTTCTTTTGTGTTACAACTATGACTATTTTATTTATTTAAAAAAAATATATGATATTTATAGTCTTCAACTAACAAGATGTATTTATTATGTCATCAACAAAGATGAAATACTTATAGAAAGAATGTAAATGCTACGCATATGTCGAATATATTATTAACATAAAAAAACTTATATGATTTTGTACTTAGGTGAATTTGCTTTTTAGCCAATAAGGAAGCACTTGTGAAATAATTACTTTCAATGTTTTAATTTTTTCATGTACCATATTTGGTTAACAAGGTATCTAAGGTTTACAACTTTTTGGGATTTTGAATGAAAATAGGATAAATAATACATCATATATATAATTGATAATGACATATTTGGTTAGCTATGATCATGTACACTAACAAAAGTTTTTAGTGGTTTGTGTATTTAAAGAATGAAGTGGGTAGTGATGAAATAGAACCTTAACCTATGTTCATGTTTGTATTTCTATCATTTTCTACCTTAATGAACTAAAATCATCTTTTTTCATTCTCAACTAATGATTTTTCTTGTCTATGAGCCTCATGGTCATATTCCTCAAAGTACTTTAATAAAAGGAACTTCAATTCTTCTTTTATTTTAGAACTTATTCAAACTTTCTTACTTACAAGATTCTTTGCTTTTTGACGTTTCTCATGTCAACTATGATGATAAATATTGAACTTTCAAACATGAGGTCCTTCTAAAATATTAGTATATGTTATTAGTTTTATATTTAAACAAATAGTATGTTACAACCACATAAGATTACCTCTATGTAGCTTGATCACTTTCGATTATTCTGATGATACTTGTCAATTTCCATTGAATCTCAACTATGGTTGTAAATTAAATAGAAGTAATGTAATTACATGTGACCATGAAATACCTTCTCTGTGAGAAAACATGTTGCTATACATGTCACGTTCATGTTAACAAAGTTGACATTCGATTTGGGTGACATTGTATATAGAATAGTTTAATAGAGTCAAAACAAAATGTCAAACTCTTATAAAATCAATGGACATAATTACATTGATACAATTATTCTGGATCATCACAAAACCTCAACAGTTGATTTTTTCAGTCTCGCATCATTATGATGGTTATTTATTACATGCATATATGATTAACAATTGAAAAAAAAACACTCTTTCCCTACTCAAAAGTGACATTATGGCATACATACATAGATGTGACATAAGATAAGTATAATGTATAATAAAAGTTATCACGTTAAATACAAACTCGATAGCAGTGCTTACTCTTTAAACTGAAATGAAATATAGTATTGAATAAATATTGTGTGTAATGTCAAAATGGTTTCATTGTACTACATTTTTATTGTCTTTCTTAGAATTATTTTTATTGATAATGGTAGTAAATGCAATCATATTTTTATATGGCAATGGAAACATTATTTTTCATTCAAAATACAGACCATATGTGTCAATGCAAAAAGGAGATGTGGTTGTAATAATATTTTGTGATTAGACAAGAGAATCCATACTGTTCATTTGGCTCAGTATCAGTTTCCTACTAAATTATCAATGAAACATTTAAAAAGAGAGATAGCTATTTAAAATTTTTGCAGAATTGAAGAATATATTTCTGTTGTAATATGACATTGCTAAATAAAATTAATAAGAAATATGCTAGTTTCACTACATCTAAATCTCTAAACTTGCCCATGACTAAAGAAATAATAATGGCAACATGAAATTGAAGAGTCAAACATTTTCTAGAAGTTGGAAATAGAAAGTTTTGTGTTTTAAGTCAAGTGATCACTTACCAAGTGTCTCAAAACACCACCATAACATCTGTGACAAAGTGGATTTTGGCATTATAATAAAGTAATTAATATTTCGACCTCATTATACCCACTCATGGTCCCAAATGATTTTTCTTGTCTTCATAATCTATATTGATACTCAAAATCGAAATAAGGTGATCAATGTGGACTTTATACACATTATAACATCACAAGTTTGACTATTTCATTACTTTGTCCAAAGACAACAATTGGTCAATCAAACTTCATCACATGATTCTCAAACTTTTTCTAAAGGTTCTCCACTTTTTTGTGAAGTTGTGGTCCAAATTTGAGAACATTTGGACATTCCTACGATTTAGTATGAATTCTTGAAGTTTATGTATTGAAAACCCCTTTTCCCCCTTTTATTTGCCTTTTCATATGACTTTGTCCATGTCATTAATCTGTGGAATGAAGCAGGGGCGCTCCTCGGCCCTTGGATTTTCTTCTCATGTATCTAGGTGCGATCCAATGACCATCAGGTCATCTTCTACCTCCTGCAATTTGTGGGGAGGAGACAAGCCGCCATTATGGTCGATCTCCCGCCCATGACCTCGATTTGAAAATCTGAGCGGACAAAAAGACTCGCCTCACTATTTCAAATTGATCCAGTCCTACTTTGACCACCATTAACGATCAATTTTTCCATAAAAATGATTCTATTTTTCTCACCTATCACTCCGGCGGCCATGGCTGCAACCGAAGCTTGTTTTGCCCTAAAACCTAGTCCTTAGCCTATAAAAACCCTCGCACAAGGTCACCTACACCATCCCGCACGAAAATCCTCTTGCTCCCATACTCTCTCATAGCCACGAGCACCTCGATACCTCATTGTTCTTCCTACTACTTGTGCGGCGCCACCGCACAACCCACTTTGGGCGTTTCCTCCTCGCAACACCGGGCCACCACCTAAGGTGCTCTTCCAGTTCGTGAGATGGAGATATATTTGGGCGGCACCTTGGCTGACTCCCTCACCCACTGATGCTCTCGGAGCTTCTCCACACTGGCGAGCCCCTCTTTCCTATTCTTGGGCTCGCGTGAGACCTGTGCAACTGAGGGGAAAGGTTCCCCGAACCGTCGGTCTAGGAGATAGTACAGCCGGTTCAAAGGCCCAGCTAGACGAGTGATTTGATCGGCCAAATTGAAGTTTAAACCGCCCCAAATTGAGATCGAACTAGATTAGTAATTGAGAAAGCTGCACACCTACATGGCTTAAGCTCAGACACCCGATCTAGCGAACCAATGATTACCTCTTTTCCATATTAAGGTATTTATATCCCTCTCTGCTCGAAATTATAATATATTGTCAGATCTTGGTGAAATCATAGAAAATGCATCCTAGATCCAAAAATTATGAATAAGTAGTCCATTTTGATAAAAAAAAATCCAATGGATCGTTTAAAAATACTTTTGAGGCCATATTTCAAATGTTTTTCATTGATATCCCTATATTTTATCTGTTGCTTATTTAGTTTATCTAATGGCTCAATAATGATGATTAATCCATGGAAATCCTGATATTTGACTCTAGTGATCATCTTGAAGCCAAACTTGATTAAATATGAGTTTAATTCTGATCTTGTAACTCATCCCCCCTAGAATGTGAATCATGCACATTGAACTAGGGATTAACCTTAATATTATGATGATGGATCTAATCTTGCAAAACACTTGATATAGTTTTGACCTCGGATCTTGAAATTTTAATTATAATATGTATCATGATGATGATCTAGGAAATTGATGATGACTTGGATAATGATCATAGATTAAGGTTAACACATATGATCCTAGAAACCTAGGAAAGTCATTCACACTCAAAATACTTGATATTTGAAATAATGTTGGGCATATTGAAATATAGGAAAGTCATTCACATCCTTGTCGTCGTTTCCATTGCATGTTATTGATGAGTTTCTTTCTTGCTCCCGTTAATAATAAGAGTGCACCAAACCTCGGGTGGCAATTGTTGAGCTATAGCCTGAAAATACTTACCATTCCTTAAATGTCTAGTAGGTATTGAAAGATAAAATCGATGGGATAAAGTAGTTGTTGTGCTTTAGGTATAGAGGGCACAACAACTGTAATTGGTGAAGATTAATGGCGTGTACTTGAGGAATATCTTGCAGAACTATTGCATCAGATTGAAGACCCCGGAAACCAATCATGAGGCGGAAGCCATGAACGTGGTGGGTACAGTGGTGCAACGCACATACTTGGAGCTAGCACACGCCATGACGTGACATGGTCATGAGATACGGAGATACACACTGTGCTGACGTTGCTCCTTTTGCACTTGAACCGGTAATACAAATATCCATGTCTTTTCTTGCCTCATCTGGAGTGACGGAATGTCATCATTGCCATTATGGATCACTTCAAATTTGTCAAGCATTTATGTAGGACATGTTTGCTTTACAGGATTCAATAGGATTAAGAAGAATCCTGAACTTTGTTAATCCAGAGTTTAGATTGCATGGGACATTGGAGATACTGAATGGCTGAAGTATATGTTTGGTTGAGATATGTAGCCGGGCGTGGAACAAACTCTGACAGCTGGATTCTGCGGTGAAAAACAAGCGAACAGATCATGGGAGCAGATTTCTGCGGAATGAGCACAGGTAATTTTTCTATTGGCACAGAAGAGGCCGGCTGTCACAATCAGCGACGCAAGCGGGAGGATGGCCTCCGGCTATTTAGAAATGGAGATTGATATCCCGCACTAACTGTATATTCCAAACTGTAGGATTCATAGCCTTTTTTTTCTATCCGGCAAAACAAACTTAATATTTATGCTGCTGAATTAACAAGTGCAATCCTATACAGCCACATCCTTTAAAACAAACGTACCCGTAGTGAAACAGTACTCTATTGGCTGCAATACACCTGGAACACGAGGAGGTGTTGGAGCATATTCAACTTCCTGGTAGTTCCCTTCTTTTCTCCTTCACTCAGCATATTCGTTAGCACCTAGACAACTCCCCCTTCCATGGGTCCATGTAACCGTGAGATCAGCTGTAGAGTTAGATTCCTTCAACTCCTCGAACTTGTTGCCTACATTGCTGTTTGTAGATCTGCAGACGGCCGCCTGCTAGCAGATCATGGGAGCCGAACTCGTCATCAGGAACTGGAGTGGGGGCATTCGTACGTAACAAGGACTCATGTCCACTCTAAGGAGAAAACAAAACTCAAATAAGATCCATCGATCTCCATAGCGATGATAGATACTCACCGCAGTTTTTCGAAGGAACGAAATTTTTTGCAATGGTGAGAGAGTGTCGCTTGAGGGAGTCACAAGGATATGAGACGATGGGCGGCAGAATTTGCCGTAGAGAAGCTGAATTTGAATTCCGGCGAAGGTGCCCCTAGCTTGTGGGAGTCATAGGGTTCCGTGAAGGTGCCGCTCGTGGTATTCGCAAACATGAGATGGTTGCAGATTTTGCCGTCCAGAAGGCTCTGGATTTTCCTCCAGACACATGGTTCGCGGTAGACTACCAAAGGGTTTTATTATTTCTGTAGCCGAATGATCAGGATGACATGGAAAATTGGCAAAAATACCTAAATGGCACATTTGCCAATTTTAATTACCTAAATGGCACGTTCTTGAACTTATTGCCCAAAATGGCACATTTCTGGAGCAATGCGTCCCTGCCGGGACGTATTGGCTCGCGGAAGAGAAATGCGTCCCGGCAGGGGACGCATTGGCCCCACACGAGGGCAATGCGTCACGTATCGGGACGCATTGCTCTTTGTGGACCAATGCGTCGCGCCCCGTGACGCGCCCAACGGCTAGAAAATGCCACGCAGGCAATGCGTCCGGGACGGGGACGCATTGCTCCCAGGCAACGGCTATATTACCGTTGGCCGCCGCGCGGCGGTGCCACGTGGGTGCAATGCGTCCCCAACCGGGACGCATTGCTCCCCTATATATATTGGGCAAAAACAGCCCCCCAAACTCACATCATTCTTCATTTCCTTCATCTAGCTCTATATTCCCATTGCTCTGGAGAAGTTCTTCTCGGATTTCTATTACTTTGGGTGGTTTTAGCTTATTTCGGGCGATCTTAGAGCTGATATCTGCTACAGTTCGGAGACTTTTGGAGCTTCTTCTTTCTCTTCTTCTATTCTTCGATTGTCAACAGATAACTCTCCATTTCAGGTATTTATTCTATCAAATTTTTAATTTTCAAAATATGAACTTAACTTTAGTACGAAATATTACATCTGAAATAAATGTATTGTTAGTCTTTAATTGCACATTACTAAAATAATGATGTAGAAAATGACAATTGAAGGCTACTTAATACCTGAAAATTTATTGTTCGAAATTGCAAAATTGTTATTTTGAAATGTTAGTGTTACTAAAAAATTAGCAAAATTGTTATTTTGAAATGTTAGTGTTACTAAAAAATTAGCAAAATTGTTATTTTGAAATGTTAGTGTTACTAAAAAATTGCAAAATTGTTATTTTGAAATGTTAGTGTTACTAAAAAAATTAGCAAAATTGTTGTTAAGAATTAGTTAATTTTACAGAAAAAATAGCAAAATTGTTGTTCTTAATTGTTGTTCACTGTTAATGTTATAGAAAAAGTAGTCCAATAAATTTAATTCCAAATTGATGTCACTTCTCTAAAATATTAATTCATGTTGATATAATGTCATAAAATATGAATTTCTTTCTGATGTTAATATAATATTCTAAAATATAGGAACATGGCATCTAGTTCAAATTCACGAATTGTGAAGATGCGATATGATGGACAATTTCTCTCTGATGGGTCTTATTCTAGTCGATCTGTTAGACCCATAAACATTTCACTTATTAATACCCTATCTGAACTAAAATCATATATCTATACAACACTTGACATCAATCCCAACCACTTCTCTATCAAAATATCCTATCTTTTCCCTAGAGAAAATCATATGCTCATACAAGTTGATGATGATGATGCATACAGAACCTTGTTATCACTTTCAGCTGATGCCTATATTGATGTGTTTCTTGAAAAAATATCTATCCACCAACAACCTTATTTAATGAGTCTATTGAATCAATTTCAATCTCAATTCTCTCGGAGTCAACTACCTCAATTATCTCAAAGTCATTTAACTACTGAATGGAGTCAACCACCTCAATTCAGTCTTACACCTCAATTCAGTCTTAGCAATTTAACAGCTGAGTGGAGTGAACCACCTAAATTTTCTCAAAATCTAACTACTGAGAATATTGGTGTTGAGGTTGAGGAGGGAGATAATGATTGTGATCATGAAGGTGATAATGATAGTGATCATGAAGGTGATAACAATAGTGACATTGAAGGTGGTAATAACAGTGAACCACCTGAGGATGAGTCATTGACTGAAACCGATGCTGAGCACACACATCCATTCCCTGACTCTATTGTAGCATTGAGTCATATTCCATCCATATTTGACAACCAATGGCCCCAACATGAACACATTGATTCCAACTATGAAGCTTTTCAAGATGATGACTGGGTGGAAGATTTTTGTCATGAATTTCGTCTCGATTACAATCCTTCCAGTGCTGTTATATATGAGGGTGCTTTATTTGCATCTAAAGTTGTACTGGTTGAGACACTCCAAAAATGGTCGGTACAAAAGAATGTCCAGGACCGTACATTACGCTCAAATAATCGTCATCTTAAACTTGCTTGTATCCATGATGAATGATGTCCTTGGAGATTGACCGCTTGCCAGTCCAAAAAAGCAGGTGGCATGTGGAAGATAAAACGTTGTAAAGAAGGCCACAATTGTGAATTAACTGTTATGAATCATGATCATCACCAAGTCACATCATCTTATATTTCTCGAATGATAATGCCAATCCTAGTATCACGACTGGATATGTCGACACGAGAAATTCGTGACAAGGTGAATGTTGAACTAAGGCTCAATATATCTTACAAGAAGGTATATCTAGCGAGGAGGAAGGTTGTTTGTAAAATATTTGGAGACTGGGAATCATCATATCATAGTTTGTTGCCGTTCCTAATTTCTCTGACACAATATATTCCAAGAACTATATATGCCCACCTTATTGATGATTATATCCTTCAAACTGAAGGCACTCGTAGATTCAAGCGGGTGTTTTGGGCATTTGGTCCAGCTGTGAGGGGTTGGGCCTATTGTAGGCCTGTTCTTACTGTTGATGGCACATTTTTAACAGGAAAATATACTGGCATACTTCTCCTTGCATGTGGCATAGATGCTGATAATGGTCTATTTCCACTTGCTTTTGCTGTTGTCGAGAAAGAAAATAAGGACTCCTGGGAGTGGTTCTTTGGTTCTCTACAAACTTGTATTCCAATCATTCCATGACGTACAGACTTGTGTATTATTTCTGATCGAATGAGTGGGATTTTTCCAGCCCTTCAATCAAAATTTCATTGGGCTCAACATCGTTATTGTCTTCGACATCTTCGGGAGAACTTCCATAAGCAGTTCAAGTCCAAGGAGTTGAGGGACCTTATGTGGAAGGTGGGATCCACAACTGATACACATGAATTTGATCGTCATATGACTGTTATAGAAACCATAGAACCAGCAGCGAAGTCATATTTATTGGGCCAAAATCCAGTACATTGGGCTCTCGCATATGACAGAGGTTGCAGGTATGGGTCATTGACTACCAATCATGTTGAAGGCTGTAATGGAGTCTTAAAAGGTGTTAGAGGTTTTCCAATACAAGCGTTAATTGTTGCCACATACTATCGTTCTGTGACCATGTGGCTGTGCAGGCGTAATCTCGCAAATAAACGTGCACAACATGGATTTCATTGGCCCTTTAAGGTTCATGATAAGCTTTATAATGTTCGAGAGGATGCAAAAAAATTGACAATACACATCCGTGTGAACAATGATGAATGGCTTGTTGGTGACATGGATGGATATAAATTTCAAGTAATAGTGCGTCCAAATGGTGGCAGTGAATGCAGCTGTGGTTTTCCACAACAATGGCATTTCCCATGCTCTCATGTTTGGGTAGCTGCAGAATCTGTCAATTGGGATCTTGATGCACTCGTGAGTGCATATTATACAAATGAGGCTTATCTAAATGCGTACAGAACTGAATTTTGTGGCATTCCTGACAAGAGGTATTGGCCTCAATTTGATGAAAGTAGAGGTATTAATCCCTTATTACCCCCTAGGAAACAAAGGCAAGCTGGAAGACCAAAGAAAAAGAGAAGGCATTCAACTATGGATGTTGATCCAAATCAGTATACATATCACTGTCATAAGTGTGGCAGAAAGGGCCATAATAGACACACTTGTCCTAATGTCATATGATGGCTTATCTAATGTAATGTTTGCAATTTCAATTTACTCAAGTCATGTAATATTTGCAGTTTCAATTTAGCTAAAGTCATGTAATGTTTGTAATTTCAATTTCTATAGATGGCTCATCGAAGGACATGGACATTTCACATGTCCGTAGAGTTAATCCAAATAATAGCTACGAAGTGCCTACAGGGAAAAATGGCTCATCAAACTCTATTGGATGATGACTGGAATGATGTACCAGATTTGTTGCACAACAAGTTAGGATTTATAGTGACAAAATAATAAGCAAAATTTCATTGGCAATTTTGAAAGCAAATGTTTCACATGTATGAAGAACTTCTTGAGCTACCTGGTTGGTATTGGGATCACACAAAACAGAAAGCAATGCCAATCAACGAACAAGTAAAAAACCAATTAGCTGTATCACATCCAGAGATACATCGAGTGGTACATCAAGTGTGGCCATTTTATGAACCTCTAGATGAGATATTGAATCAAATGCAGTAATTTCATGTAGTTCATGTTGTATTTTTATATTGTTTGTTAATGTAATTCATGTTGTTCATGTTGTAATTTCATCTTATCTAATGAAGAATCTTGACAATCTTAAATGTTGTACACTATTTGCACTTTTCATGTAATGTAATTTTTGCACTTTTCATTTAATGAAATATTTTCACTTTTCATATATATGGCTCCTAGACAAGAAACCTACCGACTCTCCCAGCACCACATTATGTTGGCACAATGGCCTATTATTGACCAGGATGTTTTAGACAATATTTCCATAGCTGGTTTTGGGCTTGTTCATAGGCTACCATGTATCCACCTTGACCCTACTTTAATAACTGCATTAGTTAACAGGTGGGACAACTCTAGCAATACTTTTAGGCTTCCCCCTTTTGAGATGAGTGTCACTCTTCAGGATGTTGCAGTTCTTTTAGGCCTGAGGATTGATGGCCCACCGGTTATAGCTTCATATCCTTTAGGTGTAAATGAGGGGCAATTTTCTTCATGGACTCACCTTTGTGAGAATTTCTTAGGAGATGCACCAGATGGGATGTCTAAGGGGCATATCTCCTTGATTTGGTTGCGTGAGACCTTCAAGGATATGGATCTGACCGCGGGTGATGAAGAACAACAAGTAGAAATGAGGACAAGGTATACTAGGGCATATCTCTTATATTTCTTAGGTAGTTACCTTATCCCAGATAGTACAGGGGATAGAGTTCATGTTAGGTATCTCCCTCTTGTGTCCGATTTTGCACGTTGTGGCACTCTATCTTGGGGTGATGCAACTCTAGCTTTCTTATATAGGGAGTTGTATAAGGCAACCACCCGGTCTAGGAGAACATCCCATCTATCAGGTTGTGTGTGCCTATTACAGCTGTGGTGTTGGGAGAGGTTGGGAATTGGACGCCCAGGTACAATTAGAATGCGCTGGAATGATTGGCCAGAAGATGTTCCCTTGGGCTACAGGTTAAAGATCAACACAATTAACTTTTTTATTTGTCTAAATATTATGTAGTGTTTATCTAAATTTAGTTTCTCAATTTAATAGGTGGCCTACCTTTGTCCAAAGGAGTCAAACTATCAGGGGAACAATTCAATTTTACGATTCAGCATTTGACCAGATTTTGCCCTCACAGGTATAACTTACTTACCTCTGTTGTTTGATATGTTTTATTTATTTACAATTTACTCCTTTTTATATGATACACGTTGTTTATATGAATAACAGATAGAGTTGACTCCTTACACTGCTGAGGTTCTCGAGAGATTGCCTGCCATTTGTAGAGATGGTAGTGATATTTGGTTGGCACGAGTGCCTCTGTTGTGCTACACAATAGTGGAGTGGCACTTTCCCGACAGAGTACTTGGACAGTTCGGCTTTGTTCAAGTACAACCTACTCTTGAGCTGCCGAAGCTTAGCCGGATAGATGGGAGGGGTCATGCGGCTGAGGATTGGATGCTTCATTATAGGCAGGAGGTGCAGATGTGGAACAACAGACGTGAGAGCTTAGTTCCCGCTCCACCAGCTGATACAGTCTACAGTCCTCAGGGTCACTATGCATGGTATCATCCACAATACATTGTGCCCCCTCCAGCTATGCCTCCAAGCATATACTACCCGCAAAGTTATCGTCAGCAGGAATTTGTGAGTATCATTATTATTTTCTTTTACAAATTGTTATTATTTATCTTTGTTATTTGTAATATATGTAATTGGTCTTTATTATGAGTACATACTTTATTTTACAGGTACAAACACATGTGGCGATCCGAGCGGCAGTAGAGCACGCCCCTACACAGATCAGAGACAACATCTATACCATCCAGGGGAGTTACTTTGATAGTCTTCCCGACTATGCTCGGCCGTGGGATCCCATACCCACTCATACCACAGCCCCTGAGCCCACTCCTACTCCTACTCCTACTCCTACTCCTACTCCTACTCCTACTGTTGAGCCCACTCCCACTCCCACTTCTCAGTTCATGTCATGGGGACCGACAGGGCCATATTTTTCAGGAGCTGCTTCATATTCCTCATTCATCACCCCACCTCAACCACCATCATACCATGGAGCAAGTTCTTCTTCTTCTCCATACACTCCATTCCCACCAGCAATTATTCCCGAGAGCCGACCACCATCTTATGTCACATATTCACCTACTCCGTTTGATTTCTCAGGATGCACCCCACCTGATGCATCCTATCCTGGTTTTCCTAGACCCCTCACCCCACCTCCACCTTTTCATTTCTTCCCTGATGCTCGCCAGCAGCCTCCTACGCAGTTGTCCCCAGTTCAGCAGTCTCCATATGACATCGGTACAGAGGATCCTGATGTAGAGGGACGTGGGCGAGGACGTCGTGGGTGAGGACGACATACTTAGTTTTTTATATATTGTACAGTTTTGTATGTATGCCTTTGTGAGGACATCTATTGTATGTGGATCTATCATATTATGATATGACATTGGTTCATTTTGGATCATGTTGTTGTGGATCTATCATATTGTTCTGTTGTGTATTATTTTCTCGTCATGTTGGTTCATGTTTTAACCTTGTTTTTAATTGCTATCTCATTTATTTGGATTAAGTTCGTATTATATAATCAATTAGGAACCAACCAATGTTGGTTGCAATATACTTATATATTCCATATGCATGTTACGACCTATTGAAATTGACAAATTTATAATAATTGAGTATATTATAGACATCCAAATACAAGTGAATGAATTATAAATGTATAAATATAATCAATATTGTTAATTTACATATCAATAACATATCAGTGATTGCAAAAAATGATTAAAAAACCAATGCGTCCTGCATGGGGACGCATTGCTCCAATGCGTCCTGCATGGAGACTCATTGAGCAATGCGTCCCATCTGGAGACGCATTGGTCCCACACAAGGGCAATGTGTCCCGAGCCGTGACGCATTGCAGTCCTGTGGGGTCAATGCGTCCCTTTCCGGGACGCATTGCTCTCCCGCGTGGCAATGCGTCCCGGCAGGGGACGCATTGGTCCCACAACAGAGCAATGTGTCACGGCTCGGGACGCATTGCCCTCCTGTAAGACCAATGTGTCCCCCACCGGGATGCATTGCCTCGCGGGAGAGCAATGCATCCCAGCAGGGGACGTATTGCTCCAAAATGTGCCATTTTGGGCAATAAGTTCAAGAACATGCCATTTAGGTAATTAAAATTGGCAAATGTGCCATTTAGGTATTTTTGCCTGGAAAATTTACTCGACGGGAACCACGTGCTTTGCACACGAGGACAGAAACGAGCGCATTGTCCGTGGTGCTTCGTATGGAATTAGTAGATATCATTGCTTTTTTTATTTTATTTTCATTCAAACAGATGTGGATGTGTATCATTTCGCTTATCGAGGAGAAAGCTACCTAGATACATGATGCAAAGAATGATGAAAATCGAAAATGCAATCTACATGAAATTTGTTATGCAATTAATTGTTGTGCACACCTCTATATTTTTTTTGTTTCCTTTTCTAACTATTGCACTACAAGGAAACTAGATGTCATGCTACCTATTATGCTATTGTATGTGTCGTTTGCACACCAATTCACTAAAAAAATTATCTTAGAGTTTAATTATTTTTTTACTTTTCGATTAAGGCTAGTATAGAAGGGTCAATCTCATAGGACAACGTTTTTAAGATCTATTTCTCGTAAACCTGATTTATTTTTAAAATTATTTTTTTTGGGTATTTTTGGAAGATTTGCGTAAAGTAAAGACCGATTTGAGAGGGGTTGATTATTCTAATACTTGCATTGAAATTTGCAAGAAGAACAAAAGGTTACACTAATGCAAGGAAAACAAAAGATTATTCTAAATAAGAGAAAGTAAAAGAAAAAAATGTTAGCATAAAAGATTATCTAACAAAAATAAAATGTTGAAAATTAAAGGACGAATTTGAAAGCAATGAATCAAAAGTGGTTTGAAATCTAAGAGGAAGGCATCGAGGCTTAGGGGTTTCACCACCTTAGCCCTTGTGGAAATAAAATCGAATGATACATGACAATACGATGGAAGCAGATATGTCCTTATTTGTAAATAAACCACAAAAGAGGAACTCTATGTGAACCCACTGGTTTTGGTGTTCACATGTCCTTATTCTTCATCCTAAAAGAGATTTTTTCATGACCGCATACAAATCCCCATGAATTTGATTTAGGTGTTCTAAATTTCAATTTTCACGGTCGCATCTGCCGGAATTAACAAGCGAGAGAAACGATTAATTACGTCGTTTAAATCTACAATTTCTAAACCAAAAACTATCCATCTAAAGAGTTGTGTAAAAACCCGATCCAATTAACACATAGATAAGGGGCTATTCCCCTTGCCTCGATAATGAAATTGCTCGCTACTCATGGCGATGATGGGAGAAACGAGGAAAGAAAGTAAAAGAGTCATAGACCGCAATTTCGGATCTTCGTAGAGTCAAAGGCGGTGACGATCAAATGACTCATTTGCTTTTTCTCCCACTCCAAGAGAAACACAAAAAAAGAAGAACCAAAGAAAGAAGATCCAGTACTGAAATAAAAGAACTAACTTATTAAAGGAACTAATCTTTATATCTCTTGAAAGAAAGATTACACTAAAATGAAATGATAGAAGTCCGCTGTTGATTGCATACAAAAATTTGGGACATCTTTCTTAGTGGAGTCTCCCCTCCTTTTCTTGTAGGAGGGGTGTAAATCCTATATAGAAGATTCTCTAGAATACTCCTGGCCGGTGGCTAAAAACTTTCTGGATCTGGTCAATAGAGGAACCGATTGATTGCTTTTAATTTTGTTGACCGTTCACATTCTTTTTGTTATAGATTCCCACAATAGAGATTTTGAGTGTATTTTTGGGCCAGTCCAAAAATATATTTTTTCTGTAGATAATTCAATTCCCTTTCCAACGCATACTTTTCAATTAAATTCCACATTAGGATATGAGAGTTATGGAAATTTTGGTGCAAGGTATATATTTAAATCAGCACTGTGAGAATTTTTGCAAAATATCTTCAAAGGAAAATTAGTCATTGAGCTATTTTCCTACAAAAAATCAACTAAACATAATTAAAACTATAAATAAATAGAAAATTTTAAACTAATACAATAAATTTAAAAAACTAAGAAGATAAATAACAAAACAATCCTAAAAAGATATCTAAAAGATGTAAATAAAAAAGATAAATACACATTTATCAAAATACTCTAGACTTGAATTTTTTCTTGTCTTGAAGCAAATAAAATCACAAATAAAGTCTATTTTATACTCTCAATATGTCATTCCTAACCCGTGTAACATCACTATAATCCTTACCTCCAATTTTTTGCCAAGTGACCCAATCTCCTAGAACCACATAGCAAAAATTTTTATATTTCTTATCTAAATAATTATCACATCTTGCTTCAAAAACAAGATTTTGTAGAAAAATAAGCTTCCTCTTCTGTTGCTTTGACACTCTCAATTTTTGAATTTTTTTTCTTAGGTATTTTCCAAATAATAGGAAGAAGGAGGGGGTGTGAACAAGTGAAGAAGAAATAATAAAAGATTTTTTCCTTTGATCCCTCCTCTATTTGACTCGGGACTTTGATTTGCGTACTTGTGACTACATTGATCACAATTTTTTTCCTTGTGTGCTTTGGCATCTTTTGATGGTACTCCCCTTTTTGGGGTATGCTTTTTTTTGGAAGTGTGCCACCCCAGACTTGATTTTTGTCTGGTGGTGATTCTTTGCTTCTCTTTTCTAGAAGAAAAATAGAGGGAATGAAGAGATGTTCTTGTTCTTATAACTTTCAATATTTTATTTGGAGAGTGTCATTGCTCTAGTTATAATATTCCTATAATTTACATCATATAAGTTTTATAACAAGATAATCTATTTATTTAAAGATAGGGAAAGTTTATGCTTGGTTCGGATCGATTCCTTATGACTTGACAACTATTCCAAGGAGTGATGTTATTAGGGGTCCTAGGTGACATTGTAGTTTCAAACATGGAAATTTGTAATAGATTTTGCAAAAAGTTTACTAAATTCAATTTGGGGTATAATGATATATGTCTACTTAATTGGCCGATTAGATAATGGCCTTTTTACAACTATGGAAAAAATTGGCCGTCTAGACAAAGGCCTTTTGTAACAAAAGAAATAAAATATGGCTGACTAGGTAATGACCATAAAAGTAGAAATTATATAAGAAACTACATGCAAAGCAAGAGAAAATAAGATGTAGAAAAATAAAGATAAGGGGGGAGAGTAGAAACATACCACCCACCTCCACCCTAGACTTAGATTTTTACTCATCCTGAGAAAAGACCAAACCAGATATGGAGGGAAGAAAATTCCTGGATTCACCAAGAGGCCCTGGTAGCTCAAAATATGTCCATCTGAAGGGAATGTCAATGATGGTTGGGGCTTTGAACAGAAGATCTTCATGGTACACCCAATGGATGGGTGGTCGTGGAAGCTTGAAGAGTTTTTTTGAATGATGTTTCTTGTCACCTCACAATCCTTCAAGTAGGATCCACATATCTTCCTGCAGTAGTGAAAGTAGTGTTGGAGATGAATGTGGATTGGGGGAGATTGGCGGGTGCTAGTTGGGTAACTGATAACACCCAAATTTAGGCATCTATGCTAAGCATTTATTTATGGTTTTGTGTCAATATAGCCTTAATATGACCAAAATAACCATAGATTCTTAGCTTTTAGTAAATTATATCTTTTCATATATAAAGTTGCTCAACTAGCTAATTTTGGGACTTGCAAGCACCGAACCTGAAAAGACATCTATTCTCTAAGAATTTTCCCAACACATGGTTTTTCCAGTAGCTAGACTTCCATCTGTCACGACCACGATGGACTAAGCATCGCACTATGTGCACCAGTTTAGGAGACAGTAGTCCCGCTAGTCAGTTCATTGATGTGGGCCACTTGACCACCGGTAATAGCCCCCCTGTGGGGGTGGGTTTGATCCAAGATCTCATGATCGCGGCCACAGAGGATGTCCCGATCGTGACCGTGACCACGATCGAGGCCACTACCATGACCATGGGGTCTACATAGACCAAGGCATCCATCGCGACCACGGAGTCGGCTGCGACTACGTGATCCATTGTGACCGCAGAGTCGACCACGACCGTGGAGTCGACCTCGACCGCGGGATCGACCGCGACCGTAGGATCGGCCGCAACCGAGGAAGGAGCCATGACCATCTTCCGCCTTCACCTATTAATACCCACCCCTCGCTACCTGAAGGAGGGGTTCGGTGATTTAGAGGTTCCACCTGGTGGTTCTAACATTTGGAGGTTCTCAGATCCCCGTGGGAGGGTCCAGAGGTATGAGAAGGCTAAAGTGCTCACCCTACGCCTGTCTCTTCAACGTGCTTCCATCCTCCACCATTTTCCACTATCATCCACCCATTTCTGCCCATTTTCTACCATCCACTATCATTTTCCACCTCCATCCAGTCATCAAGCTACTGTTCAGGGCGGATCTAGAGAGAAAGGAGGCCAAGGAGTCCAGAACACCAAGAAGGATGATTGAAAGATGATATCTGACCTATACGGAGGCCAAGGAGCGAGAGCCACCTCTCATCTATAGGCTAAATCTCTTCTTCTTCTCCTTTCTTCTACTGTTCTCCTTTGTTTTTGTACAAATAATGTTCTTCCATCTTTGTTCGGTGCCAACTATGCTTATTCATAGCTAGTTGAGCTCCTTCTTGTCTATTTAGCCCAAGGGCATGTTTACGTACTTTTACCTTAAGCAAGTATTTTTTCCAGATCTAGTATGTTTCTATTCTATCTTCTCTTTCTAGTTATGATTGCTAGTTTGGTTGATCTCTTTCTTGATTGAACTTCTATTTCTGCCTATATCGAGAGATTTGTTGTAGAAATATATAAGAGAAGGTAGTCTGGATCAAAATTCGAGAGGAGGACGGTCCATGGTGATCCGTGCAGAATCATAGTCCCAGGTTGATCCCACTACTTGGTTCTGTGTGGATCACATCTATTCCTGACATCTCATAATGTTCTAGTCTTGAGAGGGTGTCTAGAATGTTCTGGGGTGTTGATTTGTCATCCTTGAGTGAGGTTTCATATCATCAATGGGGTTTAGTCATGCTACACTAAAGCAAGTGGGACATCCCCATAGGAACAGATACCACAATATGTACCATGTTTAGATGTAGGTTGCTTGCTCGGTGTTCGAGGGTTGTCTACGCCCGAGAACAGGTACATAGATTGCCCAACTTGTAGTTACATAGCCAGAAACTCCTTATATCTGATTAGTAGAATCCTACAGACTATGTTTTCTTTTCTTTTCTTTATTTTGTTTTATTTCGTGTCAATTTTCTAGACTTGTTCTAGATCCATACTTTTATCGACTATTGGATTGGCTTATCTGACTTAAGAGTGAGATTTTAAGCATCCTAAACATCCCTGTATCCCTGTGTTCGACCCCATATATCTACTTTGACCCTGTGATAAAGTTTTGTGGGTCCTTAAATATTTCGGGATATAAGTTAAAGTTCAATTCCTTCTGAGTCCACCTCCTTTTCGAACGCATGACGTGGGCTTTATCAGTAATAAATCTAGTATCAGATTTGGAAGATCGGGTGAAGGATCTAGCTTGTAAAAGATATAGAGGGGGGTGAATAGAGATTTTTAGACTTTTAAAATTAATTAAACAAATAAAACAATCAACCAAAGAAGTAGGAGGGAAATATGGAAGATACAAGGATGTAGACTGGTTCCTACCTTTGAAATCAATGGTAGTCAGTCCACTACCTGATTGTTTCCAACTGGGATTTTGAAAGTGATTAATTTTATTACCTCACAAGGATGCTCCACCACCTTGAGATAGTCTTCCTTTATAAGTAGCTCCAACCTCCCTCAGATAAACCTTCCTTGAAGTAATCTCAAGCACACCTCCTTTCAACAACCTCCAACCTAGGAGTAGTCAAGGAGAGCAATATACAACAAAAGAGAACAAGATTGGAAGAAAGGAAATACTTAGCCAATGAGTATAACACTTCGATCCTATATCAAGCGTATAGATCTCCTATCCACTATAGATGAACATGATTATGTGGTGTCTAGGAGAAACTAGCTAGCACAAAATTAGAGCTCAAGGGAACAAGACTGCAAGTGTAGCTTTGCTTGTTTCTCACTAAGATTGATTCTCAAGTAGTAATTGTGTGTTTTGGGTGTTCTATGGCCTCTCCTATTTATAGGGATGAGTTGCAAGGGCTTAGGGACATTCTATAGGGTTTCTAGAGTGTTATTAGTGCTTAACTAGTTGTTAGGTGTCCACTAATTGCATTGCAATGGCTAATTGTTTCGTGTTGAAAAGTGCAATCTAGAAATTATCTCGGTCGAGAAGTTTGTCTATCGAGGTGTGTCTTGGTCAAGAATTTCTTTGACCGAGGGAGGGTTTGGAGTGAATGTGTTGCAATGTTCATTTCCAACTTCCAACTACATCCTACTCTCAGTCTAATGGCTATGGAACCTGCTTGAAAGTCTATCTCGGTCGAGAATGTTGTTGACCGAGGACTGTTCTAGGGTTACATGTGCAGGTCAATAATAAGTGCTCATGACTTAGACTGGGGTGGTTCTCAGTCGAGAATTTTGTCTACTGAGGGTGTCTTGATTGAGAATTTTTTGACTGAGAATGTCCTTATTTTAATATGTTGAATCATCTACTAAGTGTGTGTATTAATATGTAATTGTGATTCTATCTTAAGGGAGGATCTATCTCAGTGTTGTGAGTGGATAGGGAAGATCTAACGCTTAATTTACATGATATCTATGTACTTGTACATTATATCCTTGTACACGTTTTTACATTATGTACAATCATGAAAATGAAAGCAATTTAAGCATATTGATCTTCCAATTTGTATTGATCTTCAACTATCCACTAACTTATTTGTTTATCCCTGAAATACTCAAATAGCACGTTAGATCAACAAGAATGAAATTTTTGTCATTATCAAAACAAAGTGTTTGTTAATGTCCAATTTAACCAACAATCTCCTCCTTTTTGAAGATGACAAACATTTCTGAAATATAACCAAAAGAATTTAAATAGGATGAGTTTCATACCTGAGATTTACCTTATTTGAAAACATTCTCTTGTTTTTCATGAAGTGTGGGCTAATTATTCCTAAAGAGATATGGAACATAGTATCCATCTCTTAAGGAATATAGCATCAATTTATGTTAAGCCAAGAGAGCATGAAACTCATTTATTTTGATTCATTTTAATTTTTATTAATTCTCCCCCTTTGTCCTTTTGAAAAGATAACCAAATAATCATCTATTATTACTCCCCTTGAATGGGATACTCCCCCTTAATTGTTTACTTTAAATATAATGTCAAATTTAGCCACAATTTAATAACCACTATATATTTCTCAATCATTTGCAAGGGATGTTAAGTCCTAAAATGATATGAGATCCATTTAGGCTCATGGTGGAAGACATAAATGTTTTTCTATATTGATTTCTCAACCATTTACATGGGATGTTAAGCCCTAAAATGACATGATATTATTTTAAGCTCATAGTGGAATCAATGAATGTATCTCTAACCAAATACAATGGATGTTAAGCCCTAATTGGTGTAGAGAATTCAATTAAGAGAAAGATATACATTATATTCATGATTGTTGTAAGCTCCCCCTTAATCTCTTAAGTATACGAAGATATTTCAAATTATATCCTTCTAAAATCAATTGAGTAATATCGTGAGTCAATTTATAGGAAAAAGTTCTCTTATTATAAGTATTTAACATGATAAGAAAGTTCCATATTTAATATACTAATGTTGAGTGCAAGTGAATGATTTGATTTACCAAGAAGCATTTTGTCAGGCTTATTTTTTGTCGACCATGACTTTGACTGGGGAGCCCCTCAGTCGAACTCTTTTTCTACTAAGAGTTAATTCTGTAGATTTCTAATATATCCATTTATATTATAAACAATTCTTTTATTTTCAATTATGATCAATAGTGTTATAATATTTCAATCATGTTTCTTTCATAATGAATCATAATAGTACTTTAAGAAAGATCTCTTATGCCAATAGTATTATTCATGAAGGATTTGGACCAATTTTTTCTTCGTGTATGTGGAAATCTCCTTATTTTCAATTTTATACTTGTTGGGATAATTTAATCATGCAAAGTATAAAATTTTGATGCCCATATATTCTTCCTTTTGATTAAGGTCATTCAAATATATAAAGCAATGTAATATGTAAAGTTCATTAAACATATGAGTCACTTAAGTTAATTGCAAGTGAAGTATCTTGTTCTTATCAAACAATTCTGACAGAGCTTTCCTCAGTCGACAAAGTTCTCGATTGAGAATGGTTTTAGTTGAGGTTTTTGTCAGCCAGATGTTTTTCTAGGAATTTCAAACTTAAGACAATAACTTTCTTGGTCGACTATTTTCTCGACCAAAATGTTCTCGGTCGACAACTTTCTTGATCGATAATGTTACTATTTGTACAAAAAGTGTAGGCTTGTGATAGAAACTTTCTTGGTCGACTATTTCCTCAACTAAAGAGTGTCTCGGTAGAAATTGTTGTCGATCGAGATTATTTCTATTTGTTTTCAGCAATTTTATTAGTTCCAATTAGAGCTTAGATTACTTTAGTTATCCAAGATAACGGTGAGTTTAGTTGAGATAAGACTTTATGAGTATCAAAGTAAAGTTTTAGGTCAAATCTCAACTAACCATGTTCAACATTTCTAAGTTTGGGGTTTTAGAACCCCAACTAGATCATCATCTTTTTTCTTGTATGGGCATGAAAATGAATAGTGTCCAAGACGTAAGCAACAGTGACAACAAATAGAATCAATTTAATTTCTCTTCTTAGCTAGATTGTCTTTAGGTACATACATGACTTTAGTTTTGGGTACTTGTGTCCTTTTAGTTCTAGGTTTTTGATAGGATTTATCTTCAGACACATAACCTAATCCTCTCCTTCCAATTTGACCAGAAGAGTCTTTTAGAATTTTATGAAGAATATCTTTATTCTTCAAGATACTGATATCCTTTTGTAACTTAGCAATTTCATCCATTCTCTTTTTAATTTCTAACTTTGCTTGATCTATATTAAATAACAGAATATCTCTTTCTCTGACAACAACATCATAATCCGAATGAGTACAAAGAATAGGTTGAGTTTGAAGATCATTTATCTTAGCAAGAAATTCAACCTTTTCTTGGCAAAGAAAGTTATTGTTAGTTTCTAGAACAAGCAACTTAATATTGCAATCCTTTATAGATGATTTCAAAGTATCCTTTTTAGTCATAATGCTTTCCTTTTCAAAAGTAAGATCATTCAATTTAGCATACAAATCTTCATTAGTTTTTGTGAGTCTTTTTTATTTCTTTTTACAATCAACATATTTATCATGTAATTCTTCAATACTATCAACTAGCTCTTCTTTAGATAAATAAAGAAGACTTACATCATCTTCTTCTTCATTTTTGAAGCAATGAGACATTGTACCTTGTCTTCTTTAGTTATGAGGCATTCTACTTCTTCTCCACTCTCACTATCATTGCTTGTGTCATCCCATGTTTCTTTGTAAGCTTTTTCTTTCTTCTTGTGAGAGGATTTCCTTTCCTTCTTGACTTTAGGGCATTCATTCTTTAAATGTCCCTCTTACCACATTCAAATCAACTAGGGGAGGAGGAAGGAGAAATACTAGAATTTTTTTTAGATTTAAATCTTATATATTTCTTACCATTTATAATGATAGCCTCCTCTTCACTATCTTCTTCACTTGTATCATGGCTAGCTTCATTTGTTTCCTTGAATGCAATGTCCTTCGTTTTCTCATTTTTATGTTCATCCTCCAATCTTTATTCTTCTTCAAGGGTGACCTCATGAGTCTCTAGATTGCCAATGAGCTGCTCCATCCTCAATCTGGTGAGATCATTGGCTTCTTCAATGGTCATCATCTTTGGCTTGTACTTTGGAGGCAAAGACCTAAGAATTTTGGAAACTTGATCTTATTCACTTATGAATTTTCCTAATGCACTCAAACCATTAATGATAGTAAAAAATCTTGCATACATTTCACTAATAGATTCATTTGGTTGCATATGAAATTGTTTAAATTTTTGTTTAAGCATGCCAATTTTAGAGTTTTTAACTTGAATAGTTCCTTCATGTGTGACAAAAAGTCGATGCCATATGTCATAAGCAGTTTCACATGAAGATATTCTATTGAATTCACTTATAGAAATAGAACAATATGATATACTTATTACCTTAGCATTTAGTTGAGCTTGTTTTACCATATTTGCATCCCATGTGGCATATTCGATTTTGGGAAGATAGTCACCATCCTCCAAAGCTCCCAGTTGATGCCTTGAAAGAAGAACTACATCATTCTCTTCCAATAGTTGTAGTTGCTTCCATTAAATGGTGGTGGACGAGATACATAGGTTCCCTCCAAGTTTAGGTGGTTGACCACACCGTCCCCCATCCCTCAACACCTGTTAAGGCTCCATGAAGACCTGCTCTGATACCAATTGAAAGATCTAGAGGTGGGGTGAATAGAGATTTTTGGACTTTTAAAATTAGTTAAACAATTAAAATAATAAACCAAAGAAGTAGGATGGAAACAAGGAAGACACAAGGATGTAGAGTGGTTCCTACCTTTGAAATCAAAGAAAGTCAGTCCACTACTCGATTATTTCCAACCGGGATTTTGAAAGTGATTAATTTTATTACCTCACAAGGATGTTACATAAAATATAATCACCTTCCTTCTACACCCTTGAAGTAGCCTTCACCTAGAAGTAGCCTCAACCTCCTTGAAGCTGCCTTCTTGAAGTAACTCTAAGTCCTCAAAGCAGCCTTCACCACCTTGAAGTAGCTTCACCACCTTGAGATAGCCTTCCTTTAGAAGTATCTCCAACCTCCCTTGAAGTAGCCTTCCTTAAAGTAATCTCAAGCACACCTCCTTTCAACAACCTCCAACCTAGGAGTAGTCAAGGAGACCAATATACAACAAAAGAGAACAAGATTGGAAGAAAGGAAATACATAACCAATGAGTACAATGCTTTGATCCTATACCAAGTGTATAGATCTCCTATCCACTATAGATGAACGTGATTATGTGGTGGATAGGAGATACTGGCTATAGGATACAAAATTGGATCTTAAAGGAACAAGATTGTAAGTGTAGCTTTGCTTGTTGCTCACTAAGATTGATTCTCAAGCAGTAATTGTGTGTTGGGTGTCCTAATCCCTCTCTTATTTATAGGATTGAGTTACAAGGGCTTAAAGACATTCTAGAGGATTTCTAGAGTGTTCTTAGTGCTTAACTAGCCGTTATATGTCCACTAATTGCATTGCAGTGGCTAATTGTTTTGTGCTAAAAAGTACAATCCAGAAACGGTCTCGATCGAGAAGTTTGTCGACTGAGGTGTGTCTCGGTCGAGAATTTCTTCGACCGAGGGAGAGTTTGGAATGATATTGTTGCAATGTTCATTTCCAACTTCCAACTACATCCTACTCTCAGTCTAACGGCTATGGAACCTGCTAGAAAGTCTATCTCGATCGAGAATGTTGTCGACCAAGGACTGTTCTAGGGTTACATGTGTAGGTCAATAATCAGTGCTCGTGACTTAGACTGAGGTGGTTCTCGGTCGAGAATTTTGTCAACCTATGGTTTCTTGATCAAGAAGTGTGTCCACCGAGAATGTCCCTATTTCAATATGTTGAATCATCTACTAAGTGTGTGTATCAATGTGTAATTGTGATTCTATCTTACGGGAGGATCTATGTAACATCCCTGACCTGGGATATGTCTTAACCCTAGAAGTTTTGCTTAAGTAAGTCATTTATATTCTTGTCTTTATCTTTTGAAAAGTAATTAATACTAAAGGAGAGCTTTTGTTTCAATTTTGGTCCTATTTGAATAATGTTGAAACAATAGTTTACCTGTTTTGGACTAAAGTGCAATTTACCCAATTTAAGGGGTTACCTTGCAAATGTTACATGATAAATATTCCTCAAGTGCTATAGCATCATAAGAATGAGAATGATGCTGAGGTATGGCTTGTGGAAGCCTAAGTTCTAAGAAGGAGCTTGTTTGAGTAATACTTGTGTATTGAATGCTAGTTTTGGTGTAATTTGCAAATTACCCAAATTCTAGGGTTGAACATGTAAAATACCACTTCAAGAGTGTCCCTACTATTTCTTGGTATCATTTAAAGAAAATAAAAAGAAAGGGGCGTCTTGTTTGAACTACTTTTGAGGAGAGATAATCTTGATAATAAAATAATTAAGATTTAAGCATAATTGAAACCCTAATTTATTTTGTAGCAAAAATAAATATATTAATTAAAGTGCCCATCAACTAAAAAGGCTATGGTCGAAATCCTATAATGGGAGGAAGTCCAAATGCCTTGAGTGGCACCGAAATATCCTAAGTAGGTGAAGAAATCCACTCACATTTGTTAATTAAAAAGTAATGTCCACTAAAAATGGATAATAATATTATAATGATTAAGGTGCTTAAGTGGTTGCTTTTAATTCAAGGATAATTGAGAGGATATTAAGGAAAAAGGAAGATGGATTCGAAGGCAATGAAGGGAGGGGGCATGTGGAAAGAAAGTGGATGAATTTTCTCCTACTTTCTCTCTCCTAGAAAATCAATTATATGTACTCGATTTTCTCCTTACTTGAAAGGATTGTTGGATCCTAGATGGGTGATTAGATGCTCTAGAGGGGGGGTGAATAGAGCGAATGCACTTAAACAAAATTCATTAGACCTTCAAGATATATCATAAGATCATCATACATATCAAGGGAGAGAGAAATTGAGAAAACACAAGTAGACAAGCTATTTAGAGTGGTTCCACACTTCAAACTAGAAGTATGTCAGTCCACTTACCTAGAGAGGTCAACCTCTAGGATTTCCTAACCATTGCATTCTTATATTCATTCATAAGACTTACAATACATGACCAAACAAAGGACTTACCTATCCAATACAAAGAGTCTTCAACCTTACCAAGGACTTACCCACTTTGCAAGGAGTCTTCCGCCTTCTTCCAAAGACTTACCTACTCTTGCACAAGTCTTCAGCCTTGTAGAAATTACCCACTCTTCTTGGATCTTCCGCCTTTGACTTCACCTTCACTCGGAGAAGCTTCCACCAAGGACTTACCCACTTGAGCAAGGAGTCTTCTACCTTCACCAAGGGCTTACCCACTCTTGCACCAAGTCTTCAGCCTTGATCTTCACCAAGGGACACCTTCCCTTGTTCTTCTTCACCTCTCTTAGCTAAGAGAGAGAACCTTCATCTTCATGATTGAAATGAGAGATGGAGAAGTGGTGGAAGTGATAGCCTCACAAGATATACATGTAGGACTAGCTCTCTTACAAATCTCCTACTCACTCTAATGGATGTAGCAAGTGATTAAGCTTAGAGAGAGAGAGAGGAGGCTATAGGAAGCACTCCAATATAGAATAGGAACCTCACAAAGAGTTTGCATTGAATGATCAACCTTGGAATGAAGCCCAAGGGGACCTATTTATAGCTGGGGATGCCTCTTAGCCTTTGGGAACACTTGAGAACGAAAACTAGTCATTTTGTGGCTTGCAACAGATATATTTTCAATTGTTGCAACTCCACAACGGCTAGAAGCACTTTTCCGTACAGTGCAATCGGTCGAGTTTCTATAAGGATAACTCGACCGATAGAGTAAAAGACAAAGTCGATATTCATACCATCGGTCGAGTTTGTCCTGGAGAAACTCGACCGACCATTGAAAATAGAATTGGTCAGTTACTCCATCGGTCAATTTGTGTGTAGTGTAAACTCGACCGATCAAAAGTCATTTTTAAAATCCAATCAGGATCGGTCGAGTTTGCAACTCACAGAACTCGACCGATGAACAGCCTGATGTGAATTTTGGAAAATGGATTTTGATTGCTTAAACATTTGATCTAAGTGATGTTGATTTTTTCTAAGCTTAATTACAGGTCATACAATCATTACAAGTGATTTACAAGATGATTCTAATGGATTTACATCATATTACAAAAATGTGCACTTGTATTGAGTTTGACTTGTCTTTTCTCCAATTTGAGATGTGCAAGTTAGGGCATTTGGTGTGTGTCTATACCTAATCTAAAATCACTCAAGTAGAGACATTAGACACCAATATGTGGAATGGTTAGTCATCATCAAAACACGGGTTTAGTCAATTTAGACGTGAGTCAACATTGACCTAATTGACCATGAGTCAACAAGGCTATTTTTGCAAAACCACTTTCTTCCCTTGCTTTGGATGATGACCAAGGAGCTTAGGAGCAGGAGGAAAACATTCCCCAAGATGAAGGTAAGCTCCATGATCATCTTCAACCTTGAATTGATGGTTGAAATCAGATTTCAACACTCATTTTCTTCTCTCTTCCATCCAATGCTCAACCTTGGTTATCTTTTGCATCCAAAGAGTTGGAAACAAACCTTGGATAGTTGAAGGAGCTTCTTTCACCATTAGAGATGAGAAGCTTGAAGCTTTGAAGCTACTTTGAAGGCGGCTTATATAACTTGAACCCATCAATGTTATTATTGATTTCAATTTCTCATCATATGTTGATCTTTTATTTTTCATCTTGAATAATTGATGAATCCATCATATATATGACAGTAGAATTCATAGGCCTGAAGCTTGATGATGATGACATCATCTTAGCACACATTTCTAAAAACAGCAATATCAAACTGTTTTCAAAATAGTTGACCAAACAGTTTCAAAATTTTTAATGATCAAACAGTTTTCAAACCGTTTAAGGGTTGAACGGTTTCAACTCAATTGAATGACCAAATGATATCAAAGGAATCTTCAAGACCGTTTTATGGTCTAAACAGTCTCAAACTGTTTTAGGGATTAGGGTTAAACAAACTTCAAGACTGTTTGATGGTCTAACGATCTTCAAACCATTTGAGGGATTAGAGACCAAGACCGTTTAAGGTCTAACAGTCTTCAAACTGTTTGAGGGATTAGAGACCAAGACTGTTTAAGGTCTAATGATCTTCAAACCATTTGAGGGATTAGAGACCAAGACTGTTTAAGGACTAACAATCTTCAAACCGTTTGAGGGATTAGATACCAAGACCATTTAAGGTCTAACGTTCTTCAAACCGTTTGAGGGATTACAGACCAAGACCGTTTGAAGGTCTAAATGATCTCAAACTGTTTGAAGATTTAGAACCAAACCATTTGAAGGTTCAATTGGTTCAAACCATTTTAAGGTCCAATTGATTCAAACCATGTAAGTGCTAATAACCCCATAAGTTGTTGAAGAGTATCTCAAGGTTCATTTTAATGGAAGTACCTCTAAAGTATTTAGGTGATTAGTATAATTGAGTGATTATCACTCGATGCCTATGAAAGTAATAAGTTCCATACACTATGATAAGCATAGATGTATGCACTTTAGTAAGGGGTTAAGTCAACCTAATAAGGTATGATGACGGTGATGTGTGTTCCTAAGTACATGGAACAATGATAAGTATGATTTAATACTTAAATAATGCTATGTGCTCCAAGATATGTGAAAGCACTGACTTAGGGTTTGGATTAATGGGGTAATCATAAAACCCTAATCAATGGAGAATGGAAACCCTAATCAATAAGTAAAATTACAATACATAAGTTTAATTGAATACTTCTGAAGGTATTATGTAATTCTATACATGTGGAACAATGAGTTAGGTTCTGGATATTAATTTTAATATCAATGCATTCTCCAAGATGCATGGAGTTTTGAATCAGGGTTTGATATTTGATAATGTGATCATGAAAACCCTAATCGAGAAGGATGGGAAACCCTAACCCAAATATAGGGTGATTTTATGTGAAACCCTAATACAGGGTGATTTTATGTGAAACCCTAATCTAGGGTGATGTTATGTGAAACCCTAATATAGGGTGATGTTATGTGAAATCCTAATATAGGGTGATTTTATGTGAAACCCTAATATAGGGTGATTTTATGTGAAACCCTAATATAGGGTGATGTTATGTGAAACCCTAATATAGGGTGATGTTATGTGAAATCCTAATATAGGTTGATGTTATGTGAAACCCTAATATAGGGTGATGATATGAGAAACTCTAATTAATAAAGATGGGAAACCCTAACCCTAATAAGGGAATAGTGGTGTTATCTTGTATTACATAATGTTGATATGTAATTGATATGGTTGTTATCAAGCATACCTACCATGCAGGTATTATGAGATGATGAGCATAACCAGGTATGAGCTATGATGTTAATGGGTCTTGTGAGCCATTATTTTATTTTTTGCCTAGTGAGAGGTGACAAGAAGTTGAATACGCCTGGTGAGCTATGTGAGATGCTTGTGTAACAAGTACTATTATCATGAATACCTTGGTCAGATGACCTGGAGGTAATAGTTACCAGATAGTGGTAACCATGTTCAGTGATGAACTAAGGGTTTGAATACCCAGATCCAGTAAACATGATGATATTGATGACGGATGTGAATTCCTAGTGATGAGATAAGGGATTGAGATCCCAATGTTCTATAAAGTTTTGAAAATCACTTGATATAAGTATTACATATTTCTTTTTAGCATTTGTCACAATAATTCCTGTTTGAAATCTTGAATGATGCTAAAAGGATATGGTAATGTACTTAAATAATCAAGTGGAATATTATCATGTAGAGCCCTGACCATAGATCCATCATCGTCAGTAGCTGGTGATGGTGAAACAGGTTCTCCTGTTGGTTAATCCAGAGCGTATATTGTTGAATATGTGGGGTTTGGTTTCTCCTAGCTAAAAATATGAGGATTAGAGTGCAACTTCAGTTGTAGACTCAAGATATGTTTAAGAGCATGGTGAATAGGCGCATGGCTCAGTGTGATAGAGCATGAATGCATTCATGGCTCAGGGAGCATGGTGAACTGGCATGTGGCTCAGATTTACTAGCGCCAGGACATGTACCAAGGCAGGCTAGAGAATGGGTAGCCTATGGGAGCTAAACCTATGATTGATGTCACTTAAGCAAGAGATTGCGGTCCTGCTTGTGGTCTCGCACTGATCGAGATGGATGAGATTGTGGAGTCTGACTCTTCCTTTGATCTTGTATGGCACCGACTTTGGGTTTTGCAACCGAAGGTTGGATTTGAGCGGTACGGCTCACTTCCTCAGGGCATAAAAATGATTGTAAAATGTAATAAGCCATGTATCATATTTGCTTAAGGACGAATTATGGAAATCATTGGTTGATGTTACATTGTTATTGTATCCTAAATGGATAGATATTATACATGTTCTTCATATTCCTTATTAAAATGAATAGAGGATTTACTGCTTTATCATTTATAGCTATAATTCTTTAAAAGATGATATTGCTCTATTCTGCTTAATAATGATTAAATCCTACTTTTTAATAAAGATTTCTCTGCTCAGTTTATTACTATTTATCTGCAATAATAATATTTATGACGGAGAGTTATATCTATCACTGGGACATGGGTCTCACTCCGTTGATCACCAACATTTTTAGCTGCACGCAGACGAGGAGGCAGGAACCATACACCATGGGAAGGACAGCAGCATCAGGGACAACAGTGATATCTCAGGTGGAGATACTGACTGTCGTGTCTTGTAGTTATGAGTCCTATGTGTTGTCTCTATACTCTCAGGTACATGGAGTCAGTAGTTAGTGCTTTAATGATCGATCTGAGATTTTGGCATTGAATGCCTCGAGGTTTTATGTTTCTTATGTGTAGATTTAACAGAGCAACAGTTGTATGTAATCCTCAAGAAGAGAAGGTACATGGTATGTACTTTGTGGACCATAATGTATATATAATATTTTGGTTTTTTTATAAGAGTTTCCTAGAAATGGATCTCTTTGCAAATGATTTTAATTTTTAGTGATTTTGTTAATCCGCTGTTTCTGTTTAATTCCACTTAATTGTAACGATTTGTTTATCGGTTTGGTGACTATCATCACAATCTATCTAAGTGTTGTGAGTGGATAGGGAAGATCTAACACTTGATTTAAATGATATCTATGTACTTGTAAAATATATCCTTGTACACTTTTTTACATTGAGTACAATCATTAAAATAAAAGCAATTTAAGCATATTGATCTTCCAATTTGTACTGATCTTCAATTATCCATTTCCTTATTTGTTTATCCCTGAAATACTCAAATAGCATGTTAGATCCACAAGAATGAAATGTTTGTCATCATCAAAATAAAGTGTTTGATAATGTCCAATTTAGCCAACAACTTTAGCATCTTTTGCTGCCTAGATCTACATGTAGTAGAGAGGGTTCCAATATTGGAAGAACTGGCTTGTTAGCCGAGTAAACAATCACATGGGGATGTATATCTTCCTTGTGGATTATGCAACAAGGTGCATCTGGATCCTTTTCCCCGTAAATGGAAGCAAGTGGATTTGGTGTGGATGACTCATAGATGGCATAATTATCATCATAATTATCAAAAATGATCAATCCAGGTTGTTCCATCTCTATTGGAGAATTCTCCATCTCCTCTTCATAAAAGATCCCATCAACATGGATGTCTATGGAGTCATCATGATCCTTTACTATGCTGGAGGGGAGATCTGATTCCTTTATAGGACATGTGCCCAACTCAATGGGCTCAGAAGGGATCAACCAGATGTGGAAAAAGAGGTGGTTGAGTGAGAGCATAGTTCTCTTAATGAGGAAGCCTTTCAAAATAATCCATCAGTGTATCTTGGGGAAGTGATGGTACATTGGTCACAATAGGCTCAACAAAGATGGGATGATTATTGGAAACATCCAAATCTAGGCCTACAACTGAGAAGGGTGGTGGAACCTTAGGTTGTTTGGACGTTCTTTGATCCCATAAATCTTCAACCTTTTTGCTAAAATATTCTTGATTCATGAATTTATCGACATAGGCCTCCATCCACTCATTTTTTGACTTATATGGATAGTCAGTGCCCCAAACAGCTATGGCCCTTGCTAAACAAAGTTCTTCATTTGCGACATCCTTAATTTCTTTAAAACACCTATCCATCTCCTGATCAATGTTGTTTGGAATCTCATCTACTTCACATTGGACTTCTTCCAAGGGTGGTGGTTCATTATACAAAAAGGGTTCAAACGAAGCAGATTGGCCATTAACATCAACTATATTAACATCCACAATGGAAGTGATTGGTGGAGCTTTAGGTACTAGAGTTGGTTCTACTTGATTGAAGATAATATAATCACTGTCGTCATCATTGATTAAAATCATCCTCAGCCTTTCTGGTTCCATATTAAAAAATGGTGATGCAGAATCGTCATTCAGTGAGCACCGCATACATAGTAATATGACAGGTGATATCGAGTGTAGAAAAAATATACTGCTGGATGGAAACTCAGCAGAAAGAGGAGATAGCACTTCCAAAATGTTACTCAGAAGGCATAACAAAAAGGAAAAAAATTCTTTCAAATTTTTTTAGGGTTTGAGAATATGATCTAACCCAACAAGGGTGCCAAAATTGATATGTGCCGTTTACACGCCAATTTGTTAAAAAATTTATCCTAGAGTTTAATCCTTTTTTACTTTCTAATTAAGGCTAGTATAGAAGGGTCGATCCCACATGACAACATTTTTAAGATCTATTTCTCCTAAACTCGATTTATTTTTGAAATTATTTCTTTTTGGTATTTTTGGAAGATTTGAGTAAAGTAAAGTCTGATTTGAGAGGGGTTGATTATTCTAATGCTTGCATTGAAATTTGCAAGAAGAACAAAATGTTACACTAATGCAAGAAAAATAAAATATTATTCTAAACAAGATAAAGTAAAAGAAGAAATCGTTAGCATAAAAGATTATCTAACAAAATAAAATGTTGAAAATTAAAGGGTGAATTTGAAAGGAATGAATCAAAAGTAGTTTGAAATCTAAGAAGAAGGCATTGAGACTTAGGGGTTTCACCACCTTAGCCCTTGTGAAAATAAAATCAAATGATGCAGGACAATAATAAGGAAGCCTGTATGTGCTTATTCGTAAATAAACCACAAAAGAGGAACTCTACGTGAACCCATTGGTTTTGGTGTTCACGTCTCCTTATTCTTCATCCTAAAAGGGATTTTTCTACGATCACATACAAATCCCCATGAATTTGATTTAGGTATTCTAGATTCCATTTTCAACAGTCACATCCTCCAAAATTAACAAGCGATAGAAATGATTAATTACGTCGTTTAAATCTGTGATTTCTAAACCGAAAACCATCTGTCTAAAAATTTGTGTAAAATTCAATCTGATTAACACATGGCTAAGGGGCTATTCCCCTTGCCTCGATAAGGAAACTACTCTCTACTCATGGTGAATATTGGAGAAATGAAAAAAGAAAGCAAAAGAGTCATACAGTGCAATTTCATATCTTTGTAGAGTCCAAGGCGGTGACGATTAAATGACTTGTGTGCTTGTTCTCCCGCTCCAAGAGAAATGCAGAAAAAGAAGAACCAGAGAAAGGAGATCCAGAAATAAAATAAAAGAACTAAATTTTTAAAGAAACTAATCTTTATTACTCTTGAAAGAAAGATTATACTAAAATGAAATGACAGAAGTTTGTTGTTGATTGCATACAAAACTTTTGGACATCTTTCTTAGTGGAGTCTCCCCTCCTTTTATAGGAAAAGGAGGGGTGAAAATTATACATAGAAAATTCTCTAGAAGGCTCCTGATCGGTGGCTAAAAACTCTCTGGATCTGGTCAATAGAGGATACGGTTGATTGCTTTTAATTTTGTTGATCGTTCGCATTCTTTTTGCATTAGATTCTCGCAACAGAAATTTCAAGCATATTTTTGGACTAGTCATAAGTTTGGAAGCAGTCCAAAAATATTTGTTCCTGTAAATAATTCAATTCCCTTTCCAACGCATACTTTCCCATTAAATTCCACCTTAGGATGTGAGAGTTATGGAAATTTTGGTGAGGTATATATTTAAATCAGACACTGTTGGAATTTGTGCAAAATATATTCCAAGGAAAATTAGCTATTTTCTTACAAAAAACCAACTAAATATAATTAAAACTCAAAATAAATAGAAAAATATAAACTAATACAACTAATTAAAAAACTAAAAATATGAATAACAAAACAATCCTAAAAAGATATCTAAAAGATGTAAATAAAAGGGATAAATACACATATATCAGCTATGCAACGTAGTCAAGAGGAAACAATTTGAGTTTCTTCATCATCTTTTGGTGGTTGCTGAAATGTCATGAAAGGTGGGTGGAATCATATCATCAAGAGACAATGCCTATCTTAACTATGATATGTCCCTCTCCTATCAACCTGTGATTAGGGTAACCTTAGGGTTTCTTCCAAAAATCCCATGTAAGGTCTCATTACTTGTTTGGTCGGTTTGAGATCAAACCCCATCATCATACACAAGTCTTGGATAAATTGAGATTTTCATTCTTATTAAGTCTCCTCAAGGTGACTAATCCAAATACTTCCTCCAGTTGGTGTATCCTTAGACTTTACAAAATTAGCTTAAAAATATGTGATCATTTTAATATTTAAATTTCATTTCAAAGGTACCAAACACATTATTTTTTTAATGATAGATGAAATCATGATAACTAAGCTCCATGATTACACTAGATAGATTGTGGATCCTATAGTTGTAAATATGGAAAAACTAAAACAAGATAGAAAATAAGCAAGATAAAGTTGTTCCATCACCCCCTAAGCTTGAACTTGATTATGTCACCATAGTCAAAATTCAAACAAAGAAGTGGAACAAGGGTACCATGTGCTCAGTAGGGTGGATGTGGTGGCTAAAATTTTCCTAGAGGCATTTTTGGATCATGTTCTTCTAGCGTTTGTCCCTCAGTGTCACTGCCATTGACTTGTCTATCAATGGTATTAAGATATGACATCCTTTATGTTTCTTTGAGCTATACGAGTCGGTGCCACCATAGGTGTGTCAGTGGTATCGACAAACTTTTTTTGTAGCTCTATGATTTTTATTGAAAAATATTGGTGCTATCAACTTAGTTGTTCGTGGTACTTACTTTCTAGAGACTTGGACCTGTCATGGATTCAATACCATCAGCTTATGTGTTGGTGGTATCAAAAATTTGTGGAATCCATGTTGAACATTTTTAGTAGGTTAGTGCCACCAACTTTGGTGTCGGTGGTACTGACACAAACTCTACCAACACACCAGACAAAATCATCAAGGTACATTTGTTACATCAATTAAACATCTAATAGGAAAAATACAAAGCTTAAACATTAAAAAGTCCTAAACAAAATATAAATTATAGAAATAAAAATTGGGTTGCCTCCCATAAGTGCCTTTGTTTAATGTCCTAGGCTCAACAAGGTGATTTTCTTCAACCTGGGTTGTCATAATACTCATCTAGTAGTCTGAACTCTACTCTATCATCATCTACACTGAATGTCAAGTAGTCTCTAACCATGGAAATGATCACATCAACCGTATCTTGGAACTGCCTTCCCAACAACATCTGTGATCCTCACATCTCATGCATATCCAAAACCAAAACATCAATATGATAGATGAACTTATCGACTTTGACTAAAACATACTCGCATATACCATACAACCTCACAATCAATCCATCTTCCAATTGGATTGCCATGGACATCTTTGTCGGTTTCTTCAATCACACCTTCCAAAAGGTAGAGAAAGGCATGTGATTTATGCTCACCCGAGAGTCACATTGTGCTTGTTGGAAATGTTTTCTGCCTATGGAACGGGGGATGTAGAAGCATCATGAGTCTTTTCTCTTCATTAGCAGTCTTCCCCGGATCACAACACTCACTACTTCATCAGCATGCAAAAAATATATATCTTTTATTCAATCCATCTTGTTGATGATGTCCTTCAAGAATCTCCCATATGCAAGAATATGTTCTACTGCCTCCATGAGTGGGATGTTTATGTGGACCAACTAAAACTCAGTGCATCACACAATATCCAAAAAAATGCATAAATTTTTCCTTTTCTTCATATAACCTCATAAACCAATGTCATGTCAAGAAATACATAATCAATTAAAACAAGTCTTTTCAACTCCATTAAAACTGGAATCAAATCTTACTACTCATATGTAGTTTAGTTTACATAAGTTACATATACATGAAAGAAAAAACCCAAGATACTACCCTTCATGGAAAAGAGAGAGTACATAGACATTCTAATCAAGATTATTCTATTTACATCTTATTTTTCATGACATATTTGGTGGATGAAATTATACCTATAAGAAAATGTGAAACTACCTCATGCGACTCATACAAAGGCTCAAGGGATGAATATCTCCCTCTCAATATAAGTACATGCATAAGCATAAAATCAAGTATATTCAACTTATAAGAAACTTTTAGATATTACTAAGTCTGGCAGATAACTTTAGCATATAGGAATTCTAATTCATGGCAATAATCTCATTAATCATAAAGGAATATATTTATTCAAGTCACAATTTTTTGTAGAGGTAACAAGTCAACATATAAACAGTTAGAATCAAGACATAAAATAACATCATCTTTGTGACACCCCACCATCTGGACCAGGAACACATCATGAAGTCTTGAAGTTGAAGTACACATAATACATTTCTACCAAACCTAACTAATCAAATGACATGCATTTTCAAATAATAATGATAGAGGATGTAAAGTTCCAATATCAACTAGTTGTCACATTTGAGAGCATATCCCAAACTATACATATAAGAATAAGGCAATGTATTGTGTTCATAAATTAATAACTTATTTTTACAACATGAAACATATTCAACAACTATAAATTTATCAAGTATAAGTAAAAGAAATGTAACAAAGATTCAAATCATTTTCTACATGGGTTGTCATCTTTTATTCATTTTCACTGAAACTACTTGTCTTGTACTTGACCAAGTAGAAGTCATCACGCCTGATTCTTTTATCAATGACTCACCATCACTATCTTAGAGTTTATCCAAACACCCTAAATATCAACAACATACCCTTGTCCACTATAGGGTTGTCTAAAGAGGCTCACATCATTATCTCAAGAAAACAATTTAGGATCAAACATTACATAATATCATATTATTACACCTCATCATATTTCTCATGCTTTACAATTTAGATTTCATAAGAGTCTATTACTCGATGACATATAATTTCACAATAGAGGATTTAGGGCCATAATCACACTAGTCGAATCATACCTACATCTTGGTGGTCCAACCTTTAAGGTCTCGATCCACACTATGAAAATCCTTCTCATAATTCTATGATTACTATAATAATATCTATTTTATTTCTTCATTGTGGACCATGGGGGAAACTCATGTTGTTTGGATCACCGAACTAGATATGTCAGGATTTCACTTTTTTCTTAACTCATTTATTCATCTTATACATGTCATAAATAATTATTTATTAAGTGTGTGTATTCTCGCATGACTTGAATGATATAAAACATACTAGGTTTAATAAGAAAGACAATGATTGATACAAGAAGAACAATAAATCTATAATGTGCAACATGCATGTTTCTTTCCATTCAACATCATATGATATCAGTCATCATCAGTACCTGAGAAATAATCCCATTATCCATATTTACCCTAATTTGGGTTTCTCAAATGTAATCAATGCATGTTAATTCAATCTCAAAATATTTCTTATTAGTTCATTATGTGTCATAGGTCTCATAAAATATTCACAGAGACATTAGAGCAATAAAAAATATAAGTATATAAACGTCTTGTGTCAATCATCATGCTCCAAATAGGTTTATCATACAAAACATACTTATTCCACATGATTTCTATAGATATGAATAAATCTTAAACCTTAAATGTGCACAAACACACTTAGGTCCTCTTTTACTATGTACCTTCCTTTAATAATGGTTACTATCTAACACATATAATATAATTTGATATCCTTCAGATTAGACCATTTTCTAATACAAGTAGTCTACATGTGATTACAGTCCAAGAACACATTCTTGTAAATTAATTCACATCATTGAACTTAATTTTGTAACTGAATTGAACTATACTTATCTACATTCTCGATCCCTCTTTAAAGTGTATTATTCATTATTATCGCATATCTTACCATGTTAGGGTTAGGATTAAGTTCTTGGATCCACCATGGAAACTACTTTTTTTCACCCCATTTTAGGTTTTCTACTCTTAACTTCTTTCATTTCATGTTCATTACATTATTGGAACCAAACATCCATAATTCACTTAATCATTTGAGCTTCTCTCTCATTGACATCAATCAAATACCAATTTTAGTCTATTTCATTCAATTTAGAGAAACCCACATATATGCAAACTAAATCTATGAAAGACTTACTCATACTCATTTCGGTGATATTCCATCCATTACTTATCAACACAATTCATTTTAGCTTTGTCCATTCTCTTCTTGGACTTAGACACATGTACCATGTCCTTTGACTTCTAGTGAAATTTTGGTAATAAAAGTAATCATTTTATTCCTTATAAAATATCAATTTTTGAAGTACCACTAATTAGGGTTGCTTCTTCTTACCTCTTCATCTCTATTCATCTTCTCAAATCATTATAATGTGACATGTATGAAAGTCTTGCATTCATGTAGGATTTACTCATTATTCCATAAATTATAAACAATAGGTGCATTTCTTAGATAATATTAATAAGTGGCATCACTTTTAAAAGAATTAATAATTACTACAATAGAGCATTTCATCACATTTAAAATATTATATACAAGTTCTTCATCTCTCCCACACATATTAATACTTGATTTCTAGGATTTTCAAGAAGTTAGTTTAGTTCAATACATCACAATAACCTTACTATTCACTAATCTTATCTGGGTGTAAATAGCTTCATTAAGGCTATTCACATACATGGAAGTCCTAAATTCCATTCAAAACAACTCATCCATCGATTATAAGTATGCATCAATTCATTTGCTCATTTGATTCAATTTAACAAAACTAAGCCTAGACATGAATTGCCTCCATTCAAAACCCTCATATCGATTCTTATGTTCATGCAATATGTAATTCTAGAAGATATCTAAAAATACAGTTGAGAACTCATTCTTATTATGTTCATACATGATGTATACTTGTCAACTCAATTTCCAAGCATAACATTCACTAGGCCAATTTTAGGCAATATATGTGTAAAATAACATATTTCTTATCCATACGATTTTTCCCATATTTTGAATCTATATATCAGGAACTAGGCATATAAAAACAAATGAAAAATAATTTAAATAAGAAGAAATCATTTCCCAAAAATCTATAATTGATCACCCAATGGCATACAAATGCAAGCAAAGATGTTAATTATTTTATATGGATATAATTGGGCTTCCAACACGTCTACAAATCTTAAGATAGAAAGAACCACCTTAAAAAAGTTTCCTATACTTTTCATTTTTAGAAATCCAACCAACTCTTCGAATTTAACTCACTTCTTGCTCTTTTCAACTCAGGACCCCTAGAAAACTAGAATTGGAGATAAATATAGAAAGAGAAATGAGGTATTCAATATCTATTTTATCCATATTAGAAGAGTGATAGTATTTAGAAATGCAATAGATATTCCCTACTACAACCTATCTAAACAAGGTAACTTACATGCTTTCATTACCCCTCAAAAGATAAAACCCTTGATCAACATCTCCAACACCTTACTCATTGATAACCCATTTCTCCATACTCTTTAAGTTTCACTTATATGGAATGAATAAAAACATATGAGAGCTACTAGTGTGTTACATAGAGCAACTAAAGTCTTTGGGATAATTACAAATTAGCCCCACAATTATTTTTCTTTTATTTCATTAGAATTTTATGTTATAAAAGTTAATTGATAAAGTTATCTATCATAAATCGAAACATCCTAAAACATTGAAGAAATACTATTTTGTCTAAAATTAAATTTTAGAGCTAAAATTAAAATTTCATCCATTTAAAATTACCAATAAATTATTAAATGTTGAACACTACATTGCTATACTGAAGTCTACATAATAGTCGGACAAATTGGAATTTGACCTACAAATAGATAAAAAAGTCAAAATATTCTAAATTTTTTAGTAACACCCAAATTTAAGTTATCCAAATAATATATAATTTTCAAATGAATCCAAGTTACATGTAACATACTACAAATATTTCACTCACTATTTTATTCATCAAATTATGTATTCATGTACTTTCAATTTATACTAAGTTTAAACCAATTAGGGTTTTGACTTGCAAACCCTAATCATTGAAACTAAAACATTTTTAAAGTGTATAATAAAGTTAACAATATCATGATAAACTATCATAGTTAATCAATTAACTAATTTCAATCAAGTATAGCATGTAATCATCCAAGTAAACCCTAATTAGATGTCTAGGTTGGAACCATGATATTATGAATTCTCCCCTCCTTATAGGATTTCATCTTGAAATCCTAGAAAAGTCGTGGTAGGATATCATTATATTATTTGTGCATCTCTGTCATTGTCTTTTAGTTTTATTTACAAATTATCTTTTTTCCTCATTACACCATTATCTTTCTTCTTCATTCCTTCACACTAAAATTCTATATTTGTTGGTATTAGATGGATACTTCATCTCCTATCATCATATCCCTTCTATCACAAACACTTATTTCACAAATCTCTTTAATATATCACTTCCGTTATTCAATTCACATTACCTTTTATATTGTTTAAAATTTTATTATGTATCTCATGGATCAACATTATAACTCATTTTGTATTATCATCGAAATCCATCAATATTCTTCATTAAGAGGATCATCATAGTGGACACCATTCTTAATTCTCATCTTTTAATAACAATTTCAGATTCATACTCATATTCAAATTCATTACAAATTAATATCATTGTCTATTACATTCATTCATCTTTCTCATATTAAAATTTTAGCTTGTCTTAGATTCCATATTTAATTATACATCTTTTCTCTTTCTTCACGTTCTTTCTTTGTATTTCCATATACCAACTTATTATACTACCAAACTATCTTCCTTTATATTCTTGGTCAGGGCAAACATAAGAAGTACAAGTGACAATTTCATACTAACTTATCCCAATACTCAGACAGTTGACCAGAGTAGATGAATACTGAATTGAGTCAGTACGCATATCATTCAAGTGATGTTCAATGTTCATACCATCATTTAGCCCTAGATCTTATTGTCCCTACACATTCATCTAACTTAGGATCTAATACCATGTTGTCATAACTTCTCTTTTGCTTAGCATAAGTTCCAACAATTAGAGAGAAACCCTAAACAGAAACCAGATTATGAAGCAAAAGAACTAGTTTGCAACAAACTCTATTAACACAATGTCCAAAAACACAGGTAAAGTTTTCCTTTTATTCTTAAAACCTCATAAACTAGTGTCACATCAAGTACAACATAATCAACTATTACAATTATTTTCAAATCCATTAAAATTGGAATAAAATCTTATTTCTCATATACAGTTCAATTTATATCTATTACATATACATGAAAGAACAAACTCGGTATACTACCCATCCTGAGAAAGAGAGGTTACATGGAAATTCTAATGTATATTATTATATCTACATCTTCTTTGTCACAACCTCTCTGTTGGACAATAGTATACCTAAAATCATTTTAAACAAACTCATGAGACTCATAAAAAGCCTCAGTGGATGGATATCTCCTACTCAACATAAGTACGTTCATAATCATAAGTATATTGAACTTATAAGAAACTTGCATATATTTCTTAGTCTAATAGATAACTCTAACACATAAAAATTCTAGTTCATGACAATAATATCATTAACTATGCATTCATTTAATCAAGTCTCAACATTTTTTAGAGGTAACAAATCAAGACATAAACATTTAAATCAAGACTTCAATATAAAATCATCTTTTTGACACCCTCACCATACAAATTCAGAACACATCATGTAGTCTTGAAGCTGAAGTACATATACAACATTTCTATCAAACATGACTATTCAAATGACAAGTAAATCCAAATCATAATTATAATGGATATAAAATTCCAACATCAACTAGTTGTCAACATTTGAGATCAGATTCTATACTAGAGATATAAGAATGAGGAAATGTATTAAGTTTAAAATTAATTACTACTTTCCACAACAAGAAACATATTCACAATAGTATATTTATCAAGTAGCAATAAAAGGAATTGAAAAAAACATTCAACTCATGTTCTACACGACTAGTCATCTTTTATTCATTTTTCTTGAAACTACTTGGAATGTACCACACTAACTAGAAGTCACCAAGTATGATTCTAATGTTAATGACTCACCATTGGCATGAGATATCAACTTTACTATCTTAGTCTTTATTTGTTCACCCTAAAATATCAACATACCTTGGTCCACCACATGATTTCCTAAAGAGGCTCTTATCCTCATCTTGGATACATGAGATAGGAACTAAGATAACACAATATTAGAATATAACATATCATTATAGTTTAACAAATTTTATTTCATCATAGTCTATTCCTCATGGACATAAACTTTCAAATAATAGTATTTAGAGATAGAATCACACCAGATGACTCACTCCTAAATCTTAGTGGTCTAACCTTTGAGAACTCGATCAACACTTTGGAAATCCTTCTTATAATTCTTTGATTACTACAAGGTGATACATTTCCTTTCCCCAGTGTGGACCTTGGGAGAAAACTCATGGTGTTCAGGACACCTATGTGTCATCATTTTACTTATTGTTTAGTCCTTTTACTAATCTTAAAAAGAATTGAAATCATCATTTATCATGTGTGTGTGTATTCTCACTCAACTAGAATGATATTAGGAAATAGAACTATTAACAAGAAGATCATAATTGAAACAAGAAGCACAAAAAATATGTAATTTGCAACATGCATGTGTCTTTCCATTTGACATCATCTCATGTCAGTCATCATCAGTAGGATATTAGCCCAAGACATAATCACATTATCTACATTTATAATAAACATGGTTTCTCTAATGTAATGTATGTATGTTAATTCAATCTCAACATATTGTGCTCAGTTCATCCTATACCACAATTCTCATCAAATATTCACAGTGAAACAAAATAAGGATGTCGATGTCTAGTGTTATTCATCATGCTCTGAATAGGTTTATCATACAACAAATACATATTCCATCTAATTTTTATAAATATGAACAAATCTCAAAGCTTGAACGTCCATAACACACTTAATACCCCTCTTTTACTATATAACATTCACCAGTATAGGTTATTGTTCAACTCATATATAATCCCATTTGAAATCCATCATATTAGATCATTCTCAGGATATAAGTATTCTACAGACAATTATAGTCCAAGAACACATTCTTATGAATAATTTACATCATTGAACTTCATCTTGTAATTGAATTAAACTATAATTATGTGCATTCCTTAATCACTCGTTCAATATTATCATTCATTATTATCACATATCTTACCACATTAGGGTTAGGGTTAAATTATTAGATCAACCAAGATAACTACTTGGTTTTTTCCCCATTTTAGGTTTGTTACTATTAACATATTTCATTTCATGTTCATTACATTATTGGAACCAATCATTCTTAATTCACATAATATATTGGGATTATCTCTCCATGACATCCATTAGAGTCCCATTTTAGTGTATATCATTCAATTTAGGGCAACACACATATATCTAAAGTAAATATACAGAAGACTCTCTCATACTCATTTCAGTAATATTCCATTCATTATTTGTCAACACAATTCATTTCACATTTAACCATTTCTTTTCTTGTATTTAGATACATGTGTCGTGTTCTTTAACTTCAAATGACATTTTAGTAATTGAAAGCATTCATTTTATTCCTTATAAATCTCTCAATTTAGGAAGTATCACATATTATGTTTTTTCTTATTACCTCCTAATCTCTAATCATATTTTCAACTAAATATTATGTGAATTGTATAAGATTCTTACATTCATGTAGGATTTACTTATTATTCCATAAAACATATTATAGCATATTCTTAGGCTTAGATAATCTGAATAAGACTCATCACCTCTATTTGAAGTAATAATACCTACAATTGAGCATATCATCACATCTACAAGATTATAAAAGGTTAGGCTTTATCTATCATACATGTCTTAATACTTGATTGATAGGGATTTCAAGAAGTTGGTTACTTTCAATTAATCATAAGAATCTTGCAATTAACTAAAATCATCAGCGTGTCTAGGGTTTCATTAAGGCTATTCACATTTGTGCAAACCCTAGTTTTATTTGATACAACTCATCCATCAGTTAGAAATATACATCAAATCATCGGCTCATTTGAGTCCATTCGACAAAATTAACCCTAGATATGGAATACCTCTATTTAAAACCCTCATATTGATACTTTTGTTTATTCTATATATAATTCTAGTAAAGATCTGAACCTTGTTGAGAACTCATTGTTATTAAGTTCATACATGATTCTATACTTATCAACTCAATTTCCAAGCATAATTGTAACATACTCAAATCCAGATTCAGAGACTACACATATCTTGTACTAGTCCCTTTTCTACATTGTGCATATTTAGTTTGTTTCCCTCAAGCGAAAATGTATTAGGATAAGATAACCAGATCAATTCAATACTAGGGTTTAATATGAGAATTCATTGATAAATGATTCTTGACCCTATTTTATTACTTTAAAATAAGATTAAGTCAATTCGATGAAAGAAATAGAAGAATGTGAAACAATGTATTAAATTTATTACAAAATGCTAAATGAATTTATTAAGTATTAAATTACAAGTAATGAAATAAATTAGCAAACATCTTCAAATGATGAATCACCACACCCTAATTGTTCATATCAAATGGATGTTCATTGCACTCCCAAATAAATGTTGAAAGAAATGGTAATTAAATATCTTAAGCATAGTCGATTCTTTTGACCATATTATTAATTCATGCAACATGAATAGGTTCCATATCATTTTCTTAGTGAGGTTTGGCATTACCTTCCTCTACACATCCATAATGCATTGAGTGCAGAGGTCAAAGCCACAAATGACTGGTCTGTCATGCGTAACAAACACAGTGTCGACTGCGAATTCTCCTCTCTTCTTCTCCCTTTCCTCTCCCCTTCTTAACGCCTTATCTCCCTGCTATAAACCCTACCATCTCTGTCGTAACACTGCCAAGCACTGACACCTAGGTTGACTTTAGTAGCCAACTGCCATGCCGCCTCCCCCTTTGCCTCACCACTTTCTCATCCCTAACCCTAATACCCCTCCCGCAGGGTCTACCGGCAACACACCAAATGACTACCGCCCATGGCCTCCCTTTCCTCTTCCTCTCCTCCTTTCCTATATTGCCCTACCTCCTCAACAGTCAAAATCAGTAACACCAGCTACCTGCTTGACTTACCCCCTCAAGTCGACATAACTGGCTGGTATCACTGCCACGACTCTAGGTAGTTGTTGTTGCTACCTGACCCCCCCTCCTTTCACCTTACAACCCTACAAGAAAAGGACTATCGCAACCTTTTGTAATGGTCAGCGTTGATCTCTTAGCACCCAAAAGTGTCAGATTTCCCACCTCTCTTCACCCTGAATCGGGATGCCACCACAAGACCAGACTCAAATCGCATCCTTCTGCAACTCCTCCTTGTTGCTTCATGCTCATCACCCGATCTGCCCAAACCCTTAAAAGATGACCAGACCAAATATTGTCCCTTCTTGCAACCAGTGACTATTGTAGCAGGATCGCGGCCTACCACTACAGTCATCATAGATGGGGCCTCATTCTCACTTATGGTGGATTCCAATGGGACACATAAATGTCTCCTTGTATTATGTGAAGATCACTCCATCATCAAACTCTCCCCAACCACCATCATCAGAGATCTACAAAGCATAAGTTTCAAACTCTAATATGTCTTCTTCATCACTGTCAACACCACCTCCATGATTATCATTCATACAGATGTAGGGGATCTGAACTAAGAAGTTAAGCCACTCCTCCAAAGCTTGCCAACTAGAGGTGGAATTGTAATCGTAATGGCATAGAAGGGCATCCAACTTGTGATGTCAAGGGATCTTCTCAACCACTAACCACTGAGTGCATATGTGAATGATTCCTACAAAGACACAACTTTGAGAAGAGTCTTTATTCAACTACTTGTCTCACATCAATGAAATGGATACCGTGGAGGTCAATATCCAACCCATTCATTCCTATTTTATGTGATTCCAGAATCTAGTCGGTAAGATAAGAGGAAAACAAGAAATTAAGTAATATGCATATTGGTGATATACGTTAGTATATCTAAGCAGGGGAGTTGTGTGCATGCCATTAGTACATGTATATACCCATATAAACATGTTATTCTTGAGCATCCAACCACACACTCATATTTTAGATTACTATAATTGTAGAGATTGGTTAGTACATATGTAATACATGACTAATCCTAATTGTAAGTAAGGAATGTCCATCTAACTCATGGTTTAACATATATGCATATGCTTGTATAAGTATGTATAAGGAATGTCCATCTAATTCATGGTTTAACATATATGCATATGCTTGTATAAGAATGTATACTTGTAAGTTAGAAAACCTAATGTTTCTATAGGTTTACCTACTTACTCAAACCTATATTAAATAGCCAATTAAATGATAATTAGAGTATGCTGGAATAAATAAAGTGTCAATTTAGTGATAACTCATATTGGACTATCTATTATGTTAGTAGTTAATATATTCGTAATAATATTTACATTTTCATGTTAACAAGATGTGGGGATGATAGACGATTTAACAAATTTGCTTTATATTAGTAAGAAAATCCAATATAGAGATCTTACTCCCATTAGATACTAAACCCTAGATTACTATTACCAGCCAAGGGAAATTTTGAACCATGTATCATTATACTACCATTAATCATCATTCCTATCATGTCCTTAACCATCCAGATACATAAACCCTAATATATCCTTAGGTGATCAGGACTAGGATAAGAACTACATAAACAACTATATTAGGAATTAATACACATGTTCACCTTGATTTGGCTAACATACCTAATATGTTTCTAGGATGAATCTATGTTCTTGGTGGACCCAAATGCAGAAATAGAGTTAACTATTAACCATGATAGTCAGGTATGTACTCCTCCCTATTTATAAATGGGCATTATATGACTATTTTTTCCATAATGAGGCAGCTTTTGAAATGCTTGCTCTTTTTTCGAATTGTTGGACAAATCATATACTCTGAATTGGAGTTATTGTTATTTTTTTGAAAAAAAATATTATCTTGTTGAATTGGGCCTTACCCCACTTACTTTGTTTTTTTACTTGGAAATGTGAAGGGTGAATGCAAGTTATCTTGTCACTCTATTTATGCATGTTAGGTATTTCGACTAGTTTAACTATTGTAGACGCTTATGCATAACTATTAGGGTATGCTTTTCTACCTGGGGTATGCTTTTCTGCCCTTATATATAGATGCATGCTTTTCTTCCTAGGGTGTGCTTTTCCACCCATTTTACTTAGGACAATGACTTAGTGGTGTCATGACCCTACTATAGTTATTATAGTCTAATATATATGCATGCAAATATTTGTTGTGATACTGATTATTTATTATGGCAAGAATCATTTTTTAATGCTTTGCTTATATTGCCTCATTCTTTTGGAAATTCCTTCTCTTGTTACTTCTCATTGAAACTTACCTAGCTTTGATGGCCCCCTTTTTGATGGAAATATCTTACTTTACTTTTGATAAGATAATTCCCTAGTTAATTTTGTAGTGTACATACTCAACTATTGCTTACTCATACTCTTTTGTTTCCTATTTTTCTTGGGTGTTCCCTCCACCCAGGTGTAGGTACTTTATAGGACAGAGACTCAAGATGGTCATGATCTTGTTGGTGAACATAAGGACAACTCAAGATAGCCTTGTTACCCTTTGCATATGGGCTTATGTGTATATATATGTAACCTTTTCATTTTATGTGCCATCCATAGGTTGAGAAACTTATGTACATGGAGATATTTTCTAAATTTGCAAATAGTTATGTTTTCCACTGCTTATTTATTTCATGGCTCATGTTTGTACCATTGAGTGGGCCCACTGTTGGGTCCCACTTCTTACAATAACATTCATTAGGCTAGTATTAGGAAATATATGTGTAAAATAACATAGTTCTCTATACATAAAATTTGTGAAAGATCTTGAATCTATATATCAGGAACTAGAGAAAAAAAGATAATCTAAATCAGTAGGAAGTGTTCCCAACAATCTTTCCAATTGATCACCCAATTATACACAAATGTAAGCAAGGATGTTGATTATTTAACTATATAAAATTAGGATTTAAACATGATTAAAAAGATCAAGAGAGATACAAACACTCACCTCAAGTTCCAAGCACCTTAAAGACATTTTCCATACTTAAAATTTTTAGAAAGCTAACCAACTCCTACAAATTCAACTCATTTCTTGCTCTTTTCAAATCAGTAACCTAAAAATAGGAATCAGAGAGAAAGACAGAGAAAAGAGGTTGATTTTATATCTATTTGATCCAATTTGGGAGAGGGATGAAATTTAGTAATGAAAGAGAAGATCACTGTGAAAACCTATCAAAACAAGGTAAACTTACTTTCTTTAATCACTCCTCTAAAGATAAAATCATAGATCAACATCTCCACCTCCTTCTTCACTCAAACCTTAATTCTCCATATCTCTCTAGGATTTAGTTTCTATGGAATAGATCAAAAAATATGTGAGCTTCTAGTGTGTTAGGTGACTCATATCAAGATATTAAGGTGCTTGGGACATTGCAAATGAGCCCCACGTTTATTTTTTCTTACATTTTAGTAGAGTTTGAAGTTATAAAAGTTAACCAATAAAGCTATCTTTCGTCAATCATACCATCTTAAATAATTATGAAAAAATAGTATCATGTGTGAAATGAAGTGTCAGATCTTTAGCTACAATTTTATCTCATTCAGAGTTACCAATAAATAATTTAGAATCAAACACGACACTACTAAACTATAGTTTGAAACATAGTCAATCAAATTGGAATTCAAAAAACATTCAAATATTCTGAACATTTGTACTAACACACACATTTAAGTTATCCAAATAATATGCAAACTTATAAATACAAGTTAGCCATAAAATACCTGCAGTAATTTACTACACCATTGTATTTATCAGATTTTGTATTCATGTACTTCCAAAATCCTAAATTTTAGCTCATTAGGGTTTTCACTTGAAAACCCAAATTATTCAAATGAAAACATGTTTGAAGTGTATAATAAAGTTCAAAATATCATTAACAAACTATCATAGTTAATTAAAATCAAACTCAAATCAAACAATTACATTATTTAATCATCTAGTACACCCTCACTAGATGTCTAAATTAGAACCAAGTTATTGTACAAATGTTCCTCACCTTAAGGTGGTACTATAAAATGATAAAGAAATGATATATAATTGTACATGACCATTTGCAAAGGGAAACCTAGTGATCCCAAGATATCCTCAACTCCAAACTCCTTTAAATTATTTCACAAAACTTTGTCATATAAAGTAACTAAACTTGGTTGGTTTGTAAAAAACACCTATAATAAGATAAATAAAGGTATGTATCTAGAAACACAATATTTGCATAATAATTATCTTAACATTACTAGGTGTGTAAGAAGAAAGAGGGTGTTCCTGGTACAACAAGAGGCTTACAAAATGTAGGTAAGTTCAAGGGTATATGGTTCAAAGGTAAATAACAAAAGGATCATATCATCATTTCAGTGATATTTCCCAATAAATCCCATCAATAATAAAATGTGTGTGGAGGATAGACTAAGTGAATATGTTACAGGGCCAAGACACCATAGGACCCCAGTCTCAGGAGCAAGGGGGTTTAAAACCCCAATTCTCCAAGCATAAGGGGACTAGAATATGGATACCCCATGTGAAAGGTGGATTGAAACTCGAGTGCCCAATATATAGAAAGTGGGACACATGTCCAACATTTATGGTTGCACAAAATTACCACTACTTTAGATAAGAAGTTTAATAAGCATGCAATATATTATAGCAATATGCAATGATTTCAAAAGAGTAAAGATTAAAAATGGAATAATAACCCCAACATCAAAGATTGATTCCACATTTCAGAAGCATTGAAATAATCATGTTTCATGAGGTATAGATGTTTCATCAAAAAGGGGAAATATTCAAAAGTTGGCTCATCATGGAAAGTTAGGTTTATAATCATGTCAATGCTCAAATTTAAATAGTGATTTCACATACCTAATCTTCACATCTACTGGTTAAGTCAATTTATATACATGGTCCCCAAAGTTGACTATTCATCCTAGGAACACATTAGGTATGTTAGTCAAACCAAAGTGAATATATGTATACATTTGTAGTTTATCTATGTACATAGATCCTATCTTAATTCTGATCACCTAACGGCATATTAAATTTTTTAATCTTATTGAGTAAAAAATATGATCCATTTTATATCTATTTTACTCTTGATATTCATCTTTAGCCACATGAGCTAGAGTATATCTAGGTCATATATATGTGTATGGGTGGGGGTAACACATTCATTCTTCTTATTTAGGTCATATAATGTCATTCTCTCTATATTCCATGTGAATCCATATTATTATTAACATCATATTTAGCAAACATGTTGGTTTGTAATACACCCTAAACACATGTCTCCATTATATGGATGATTTTTAGTGAGTTTTGATATAGTGTAAATTTACAAGCAATTTATACTTATATTCATTATGAAACCCTTTCAAAAATATTATGTTTTTGTTCTATTCAAAATTGATCGATTGAGATGGATGTGTACCCTAAATCTATATGTATTTTAAGTTTGCATCTAAATCTATGTATAACTATCTTTGTATCTAGGGTTAGTATAATAATATGTAAATAATGAGATCAACATACCAAATTTTCTTTTTAACGTCCCCTAAAATTGTGAGTCGCCACTTAAACACTAATTAACTCATATACCTATATGTATATTAGAACCCATACCAAACAGACTAAGAAAATAGATCAACTTGGAAACCTTTTTGTCATCACCTTGTTTATGTATTTAATACACTAGATATTCTAATACTATATTTTGCTAGAGTTTCAATTTCTTGATTATTAATTTACTTGTAATAGTACACATGTATATATCATTATGCTATATTTAGTTGTAGATGAGATGAATAATGTAGAAACTTACTCAAGTTTAAATACTTAAGATTTCTAAGCTTACGTCCCACATTTACAAGATATAATCTAATTGATCCTTGTCTATCTGTCTACATGTCGAGGTTGGATCCATTTTAAATGTATCACTTTATCTTCAATCTCATTGAACTCCAACAATGTAGATATGATCTTTGTTGGATTGATCACCACTAGGTCAATCCTCTCTTATAGAGTTTTCTCTATGCACTTACATTGAACTCCCAAGATCAAGAAAGAGTTCTCTAAGGTGGTGGGACACATCATTAGATCTCTAGGTCTAATATAAGTCTCAGAAGTGATTTCCTATTGAGATGGAGTTAGAGCTCCTATCATTGTATGTAAGCTAGAAAGCAAAGGGTTTTCATTTCTCACATTAATGGAACTGTGGACAGTTGAGTTTATAGTGATTAATAAGCTGAGAAGAGATGGTGAATTTTGGAATATTTCCATTAAATAAATCATACTAAAATCCATGTATGACGTTGATTTCTTGTTGGTCTTAATGTATTTTGGAGCTAAACTAGAAAGGGTCCATGAGTTGGATTTCTTGACAGATATAAGGTGCACCTACAATTCAACATCAATTATCACAGACCTATTTTTGCTGATGTGAAGTAGGTCATGAGGGATTCCATCATGCAATTGAGGAGTACTATCATATTGGGTGTTCATGTTTGCAAGCCTGTGTACCATCTTAGTGGAAGGAGTCATAAGGTTTCATGGTTCTAAGTTAGTCGAGCATGACTTGGGAACAATAGTTTTGTGATGTGTTGTAGGTGAAAAAAAATAGTACATTGTAGGTATGGATGGGTGCAAGGAGGAGGAAGAAGAAGAAGGTTGGGAATGATTATGAAGGATGGGTTGCTTCTATTTGGGTATGGAAAATGAGGTGGCAATGATAGGAGCCAAGATAGAAAGGAGGATGAGAAAGGTGGAAATCATATATTGTTTACTTCCCATTGGACACTGGTAGAAGGGAATACTAGTGGTTAGGGTTGGAAAAAGAAGAGGAGAAAAGAGGGAAGAATGATGGAGGAGAAATAGGAGAAGGTTGTATAGAGGAAGATGAAGAGGAGAAGGGAACATTCGACCATTACCTAGCCAAATGTGTGTGTTATGTGGACAGGAAGATTCACATCAAAGTAGCGTATAGGGAAAAATGGAAGTGTTACATTAGGTAGGGAAGGGAAAACACTCTGTGTCATGTAAATGTAATTACATAGTGAAATAATGTTTTTAAACAAGAATTTTTGGCCAATTAAATGGATGGGGAAAATGAATTCCGATTGGTATGAAAATTGGTAGGTACGCTGACTAATATGTGAGGAAACGGAATTCCACTTAGTTTATATTATGAAAACTTTGATGTGAATAAACTATAGATTAAACATACACATAATTCATTAACTCCTATCAAAAATTCAGTCATGGGATTATATTCCATATTAATTTGTTTTCCATAATTTATTTCTCTTATGATTATTCTAGGTGTTCAACCAGGCTCAAACATATTAACTAATGTATTCACACATAAATTTATGTCATTTTTTCATTATGATTAGTTTATCTAAAAATTTCATACTTTAAGAATAATTATGAATTCATGACATTATTTAACTCCAGGCATTCCTATATATTCTAAGTTAGAGGAAAAATCATTAATAATATAATAATCAAATACATGCCTAGAAGAAGGAAGGCTTAAGATATGAACTTAGATTTGGATACATTCCAAAACTCCACCCCTTAAAGAAGATTTATCCCCAAAATCCATTAATCTCTAGTATGATATACTAAATTATACTTTCTAACTATTAGTATCAGTGGTTTATATCTTATTTCTTATTAATCAGCCTTAGGCTCATTATATCTATAATGGTTATTATTATGTAATTACACTTAAGTGAGGGTCCATCTACACACTTAAGTATACTCACGTATCCTTGAACTCCTATATTTAGGATACCTTGAACATCTTTACATACTACCAAATATATGGTTATTTCTTTCTACATGGTATCAGACAAAGGTTTCTAACCCTAATCCCTACAATCCCTTCCTCTCCTCATTTTCTCTCCCCAAAGATTGTCAAGCTCAGAGTACACTCCCATTTCTCTCTTCTTCTATTTGTGATTCCTTTAATAGATCTATTGCAACACAACAAGAAAAGTGAAGCAAAACACTTTGTGCTAATTTATAAAGCACCATATAAGTAAAAAAGGCAACTTTAGTTATGTTTTTCCTTTCTTGTGGTTTCCCTATCCCAAATGATTCAATGGATTTACTAAATTAAGTATATTATCTTATGCATATCACAATGACTTTATTTATATAATTTTATTTCTTTTGAACCACAATGATTCTGGTAATTCTTGTTTGTAAGGTATGCCTATAGAGCCAATCATGTTATGATTGCAATGGCATATACCATAAAATATTTTATTAATACTCACAAAGGAAAGCTTCCAATTCATTATGTTTGATTCAGTTGTGAGATAATGATGAAACATTATGAATGTTTAAAGAATTACAATACCCAATGATGCATGTCTTCAAGTACGTGACTTGGAAGAATGAGATCATATGAATGTTAAGAGTGTGTACATTCTTATTACGTCCCTAGTTAGTTGTTACTGTGGAATTTAGATAGACATTGGTAACACATAATACTAGAGTGTGGGTTGGTTGATGACAAAATCCCATTAGTCATGATATGGCAATATCAAACCAAGCACACAAATACATGTTAAGGAACAGTGTATCATAAAGACCCACCTTGAGAATGACACATGGAAACCATCATTGGTGGTCATAGTCATCTCTCATACTGAAGGTGGTGATTGTGATTCTTAGACCTAAAATCACTACACTCATCACATGTTGTTGGGTATGCTTTGACAACATCAAACACAGTCCTAAAACATAGGTTGTTATAGCAGTGATGATCGGGTGACTTTAATACATGGGGATAGATTGTGAGTGATAGATATTGGATTTGTCCCTCATACTGAAGATTGATATCCTAGCCACTTGATAAGCAAGACTGAGAAATGTACGTGCATGCACATATGAATCAATATATGATATTGAGGTCTCATTATCTCAGATAGTCTACTCTTGGTTCAAGGAACATGTATTGAACGTTGTGAGGATGACGATTCCATGTATTGAGTTCATCCTGGATATCAGAGATAAAGGAATTATACAACCACTACAACACCTTACGCAAATTATAGGTTAAAATTGTCCTCCAACTTTCCATTCACTTGGGTAACACTGATGCACAACTAGGTACCACTCTTTTCTTGTGATGTCATAAGTTAGTTATGGACATTCACTGCCAATGTGATATGGGACCTATAGGGTCACACAAAAAGGAACTCATCTAGAAGAGGAGTATGCTCTTGAATGATGATTGGATTGATTACTAAAGTGTTTAGGTACTCAATTCACGCAATAGATTGGTTGAGTGCACTACCAAATGACCATATCATAGGATGAGATGGCCATTTGGGCAGCCATATGAGCATCTCAAGTGTTGAGATGACTATTTGGGGTGTTAGGAAAATCAAAAATCAAATTGGCTAAGATCTACCCAAATTGAGGTGTAAACCGTCTAGTTCATTTTGATGAACTGACTGGCTCAGCTCGTCTCACCATATGGCTATCCAGGTGAGAGATACATGAATCTATCCTATGAGAGATGGCTCAGTTGGGGCATAATGAATGTTCTAGAAGTTTCCCAAACTCATTTTGATTTCACATTTCTTGTGGTACAAGAATTATTTTTTAACATTAATGTGAATCAAATTGCCAATTTTATATGTGATTGGGAAACTATCTAACGGCCATTTGGCAGTGCGAGATGACTATCTCACATGACCAGATGACCATTTTGGTGTTCTTAGGTTGTGAAAATTCAAGATCTTCCGGTCCCTTTCACTCCCGCACAGATCCCGAATAGATTGGGAACCCTGACCCTAACCCTACCTATAAATAGAGGGGTATTGGGGGCTTCCTAGAGCACAACAACAACATCAACTGAGAATGAGTTGCTCTAACAAATTTTTTCCTCTCTGGTTGTGGTAACCAAGAGAGCCCAAGCAAGTCCTACCCAACTAGGTAGGGATATCTACGAGAGAGAACAACTGAGGATCATTGTTGTGGGAGGGGAAGTTGGTGACTAGTACACCAATGGGAGGGAGAACTCCTTCCTGTATTTTCTAGTTGAATGACAAGAGTTCTAGTTGGCCCATGTGGACTAATCTAGAGTCAAGATTCATTTGGTTGCTACTAGGAGAGAAAAGTCATCATGCAATCCATGGCGAGACCATATGAGCCACTACAAAAGATGTCGTGTTCACTTTATGTGTTGAAGATCAGCAGCTGCATAGCCACCGTCCAAGAGAAACTAGTAGAAAATTGCATTAAAGTGGGTTGTTGTTGATGGACTTGCTATAGGTTTATGTATAACTTGTTATTCCATCCTTCCTATTTCATAGTAGTTTACGCGATCTTGTTGTTATGGGAATATAGATAGATATATTTTTTTTCCGCTTCTATACGATGTGTCGATATTTCCCAATAGTTCTATCTTTGTTTCTTCCTACCGTGCTTATTTTGATAGTGATTTTTCTACAATGCTTATTCAGATAGTGCCTTTCCTATAGTGCTCATTTTAATAAAAGTTTATACGTGTACCATTCCTTCAATCTGTTACTTTGTTTCTTCCAATGGATGAAAATAAAACTATCATCTATAATATTATGCCAAATTTCACAGCTATAAAACTCAATTGTGACAATTATTTACTATAGATGAATGTAGTTTCTACCTTCCTATATTCCCATGGGAAACTAAAATTTATTTATGAAGATGCACCTATAGAACCAGATGAGGCAAAGATCAAGTGAAATAGCTAGGTACTTGGTGTGTTTCTCCTTGCCTTGGGTTAAACCTATTTACCAATTGGGCTTGATTAAATGAAACCATAGGGCTCAAACACACTTTGGATATTTTGAATTTATAATGGAACTAGTCTAACACACTCACTCAAAGCAGTCACACTTCACCCGCAAGCGCACATGGTCATGTTGTAGTATAGGCAAGTGGGGCACTAGAGCTTAGTTAGTGTGGACTACTTTCCTAAGAGGATATTAAGGTTTAAAGGGTTTAATCTTAGTTTTGGTTGATTATACTACAATGCAAGCAATTGAGCAAAAAAGGAAACTAGATAGGAAAGAATCCTAATTTAACCCTAAGAAAGCAATTCTAATTAACAAAGAAGAGAACTACTTAAGCAAGATGAAAAAACTACACTAGATTAACAATTAAGGAACTACATCAATTAAGGACCTAAACTACCACTATCTAGATCAAGAAAGGACAAAGATGAACTAATTACCCTAGCAAGGACTAACTAATAAGAGCTAAGAAATTGACTAAAAATTCATTAAAGCAAGCAACTACACTAGCAAAAGCAAGATAAGAGAGACACATGGGTTTTAAGAAAGTTATGGGAAGAGTGGGACAATTGGGGAATAACACTAAGATATTAGTTGGGGGGAACATCTCAAGAAAAACCTAACCATTCATTCTAGATTGCTAAACCAAACAAGTAGTCAAATTCAAAGAAATCACCCTAGACTATTGGTTGGCCATGGGTAGAATAGAGTGTGGGAAGGGGAACTACACCCTTGCACACCATATCTATCCTTACGAGGCTCAATTGTACCAAGGTTAGGTGGGATTTCAATTAGATGTGAATAATCTAGGTTTCTTGGATAGGAATATTTAGTTTAATTGGGAGTCAAAGGTATGAATGGAGAGTAGAGGTAAGGGTTTTCACCTCACATTACTCACCATCTAGATTTTAGCAAACTCCTAGGCACTTACACTAAGGAATCCTATACTAGCTACTTATATCTCACACCTAGGGGTAGATGAAGGGCTATATGTGTGGGAAGATGGGGTGCTAGCTAGGTATCCACTATTTAGGCCTAGGAGAAAATCCCAAAATAGCCTCACATATATTATCTTCTCCTAAACTTAGGTGGTTTCAAGCATAAAGCCACAAGCAATTCATATTTCTAGGCACAAACCACAAGTAGAAACATGGAAAGTAAGATACTAAAAAAAGTATCAATAATGGAATGAAAATATAGATTTTTATAATAATAATGGAATGCAAATATAGAGTTTTACGACCATGCTATGTGAGGTGTAGAACGGCCATGGTGGTAAGGAACAACCATGCTAGGAAGTTGAAAAATTTCAGGTTGAAAGTGGGAAATGGAGGTTGGTAACATGACCGTAGTGGGGGATAGGTAGCATGGCCATGCTGGGTTACTTGGATGGAGGTCATTCCCTTAAACTCGCCTTTTCTAACCTTTGGCAGGATGACCATGCTGGAAGGAACAATCATTTTAGGGGCTCCTTCATACAGCCATGCTGGCCAACATGGACATTCTACTGGAGTTGTTGTAGCTTTGTTGAATCTTTTATTTCACTATGATTTTTGCTCTTATCAGCAAGACTGTCCCTTGGCACTACGACCATGTTGGGGTCTTCAACAACACTTTGTATTTCATTCTTTGATATTTATGGACTTCTTTGCTTGGGTTGACTCTTGGCCAATAGGGGTAGGTTGAGGGAGAATTGGGGACTTCTTTGGACCCCTCTATGGGTGGAGGAATCCTAGAACACCTTCATTCTCTCTATTCCATCCAAGGCATGGTCCAAGTACTTGTAACACATGCAAAGAATGTGCATAAGTGCATTTGATAGAAATATGCTTATTAAGGGAACTAACTTGAATTCTAACATGTTAAGATGTAATTTAAAGATGAAAAAACACATAAGATGGAGCCCCTAATAGGGCTGTGTCACCACCCCTAACTTAAACATACTTGTCCTCAAATATTCTCCAACTTAATCTCTCTTCATTTTCTTTCAAAAAATAAGAATGGCAAATGCATTGCAACATATGATTGTTCACTAAATGGGATTAAAGGTGAATAAGTGCATGTGTTCTACCTCTCTCCTCTCCACTTTCACAAACCAATCTTGAAAAGAGCATTGAGCAAACAAACTTCAAATATAGGGCATAGAACACACAAGTGATCCACATGGCTTTCATGTAGCTCCGGGTAGACCGTTTCATGACAGTCTTAATCAAAGATGACTAGGAGTTTTGTTTCACTTTCATGCATTCAATCTTATGCTTCAAACCACACCAAGTGACCCAATGGTTGTGGAAAAAGGGTGAAGTGAGCTAGGTTTGATGTTTCTTATCTCAATGGGCATGAAATTAGAAGAAAGGATTTTGGTAAGATATTAGAGTGATATTACATAGAGCACTCATCTTTTCTTTATTTAGATGCTATTACATAGGATCATCTTTTATTTTGTTTTTGATATTTCTTCTCTTTTATTTTTCTTTTTTTCCCTTGGTGTATGTAGGATATATGGTGGTGAAAGTGAAGCGGTGAGATATAGATATGACCACCCCAAACTTTTGGAGGTGGCCAAGGCTGAATATGTGCACTTTGGCATCCTTTCATGAGGCGGACGGTAAGAATAAAATAAAAGAAGAGTCACATCAAAGAGGACTCACTAGTGTGGTTCTCCACATAAAGTCACATGCATGACAACTATTCTAATACTTCATCAAGTAATGTCACACCACATGAGTGAACAACATGAAATTCATACTTTTATCATGTGATTCCATAGGCCCTATGCATTCATAGCTTGCTCAAATCACAATTCAAACTAACCATCCCCAAATGTAAGAGAGGTGATTAACATGTAGAAAGTCAAGAATCAAGACCAATCAGTAATAGAACATAGAAATTTAGCACACATTTTCCATAGATCAATACTTTTAATTCAAAAAGGGGAGATTAAGTTAAAACATGCTTTTAGACAAGGAGTTCCAAATTTGGGGGAATAATGGACAAAATCGTGCCAATTTGCACTTAATTACATGTAAACCTACTTTTAGGGAAAATAAAACATAAACCAAGAAAATTCTAACTAAAACACAAAAAATTACCAAAATCTTCATGAAAATGCAATGCATGATATGGCATGGCAAAAAGAGCAAAAATTTTGAAAAATTACACAAAAATGCATGGAATTGAACTGCTTGACATGCATGAATGCAAAACAAGCACCCAAAGTTAGGATAGACATATATAAGGGTTAGTTAGACTATTTGATCATCTCGTAAAAAATGTAGAATAAGGAATATTGAGGCAAATGAAGTATAGGAAGGGCTTATCGCCATACCAACCAAAACGTTTAAATTATGTTGTCCTTAACATGAAATAGAAATTTAGAATAGTAGGATAGAGGGTATGGAGTCATGATAGAAAACCACCAGATATGGAGTGATCAAAGTAGCACTAGGTGAGTAGGATAGGACCACCATGGCCGTGTTGAGAAACACGACTATTCTGACTTGCTAGAAACATAGCTATGTTGGCCGCTCCCCTATAGTTTTTACACAGATCTTCATTTTTTTAGCTCAATTTTTGATCTTCTCAATGGATATCTCCTTCGTGTGTCATCTTTCCTTCATTGTACCTATTCTAAAATGATTCACAAATATAGAAAGTATCAAGTATGGTGTGTGTGTTATTTTTGGAAAAACTAAAGTGTAATAAAAGCAAGGAGGTTTTGAGAATCTAAAACCACATGGGTTGCCTCCAACTAGTGTTAAGTTTTACACCTTTAGTCGGGCTTATAAGTACTTGATTCATTTATCCTCTTAGAATATTTCGAGAATCTTTAAAGTAATGTCCCTCTCATGTGCATCAAGAACCTCTCTTCATTAATGGGGGTTTCCTCAACTAACATCACAATATCAAAACTTTGGTTTTCCTTGTCCAGACCAACTTCAATAACTACCTTCAATATTTTTCCATTGACAAAAAATTCCTTAGCACCTTCCTTTTCACATATCACAATATCACTAGAGGGATACATATACTTGACTTGATACGGTCCTTCCCATCAAGATCTAAGCTTTCTAGGAAAGAACTTCATCCTTGAATTTTACAACCACACCCATCACCCGGGCTCAAAACTCTTCTTATTCATCAACTTGTCATGCAAGAACTTTGTTCTCTCCTCATAGATTTTTGACAATTCATAGGCTTCATTCCTTATTTCTTCCAACTCATGGATTTGTAGTTTCTTCTCACTCTGGTGGTGTCTACATCTATATCCATAGATTTTAAAGCCCATAATTCCCTATGTTTCATCTCAACGGGTAGATGGCAGTTCTTATGATACACAAGATTGAATGGTGTGATACCAATCAAGGCCTTGAATGTTCTTCTATATGCCCATAAAGCTTCATTAAGATGTAGAGACCAATCCTTACAGTCTAGTCTTATCATCTACTCAAGAATGAACTTTATCTCCCGATTGGTTAACTCAACTTGACCACTAGTTCAAGGATGGTAATGAGTAGCCACACGATGGTTGACACCATATCTTTTCAGCAGTCCTTTAAAAGTTCTATGACTTAAGTGGATTCTGCCATTACTAATCATTTCCCTTGGCACACTGAACCGGATAAAGATGTTAGACTTGATAAATTCACATACTACCTTGTGATCATTTGTCCTTGCAACAACTACTTCAACCCACTTGGAGACGTAGTCCATTATCACCAAGATGTACACATACCCAAAAGAGGGGGGAAATAGATAGATAAAGTCAATACCCCAAACATAAAACACCTCAACCACTAGGATAGTGGATAGAGACATCATGTCTCTTTTTTAGATAGTGCCCACCTTTTGGCACTTCAAGAAATAGTTGCAATATTCATTATAGTCTTTAAACAACATTGTACAATAAAACCCACTTTAAAGAACCTTAGCGGCTATACACTTTCCACTAAAATGTCTCTGTAAATGCCGGAATAACACATGGAGAGAATATCTTACTTCTCACTTTCAGGGACACACCTTCTTTGAGATAATAAGAGCAATACTTGAAAAGATGTGGGTCATCCTGCACATAGTTCTTCACCATGACAAATAACCTCTTGCTCTCTTCCCTTGTCTAAGAGATTGGTGTCCGCCAACTAGCCAAAAAGTTGGCCATGTGCTTGTACCATGGTCTTTGGGTGGAGGAAACTAAGAAGAGATGCTCATATGGCATTGTCTCTATAATCTGATTCACATCATTATATGGAACCTCAATATGATACAGGTGATCAATTGCACAATTTTCAATTCCCTTCTTATCAACTATCTCTAAATCAAACTCTTGGAGTAATAGAATCCAACAAATCAATCTTGATTTAGAATCTTTCTTCTCTATAAGATACTTCAATGTTGCATGATCCATATAGATGATGAATTTTCTTTGCAAAAGGTAAGCACAAAATTTATCAAGTGCAAAAATCACGACAAGAAACTCCTTCTCGATGGTGGTGTAGTTTCTATGAGATTCATTAATAGTTTTACTTTAATAGTTGATAGCATGTGAAATTTGGTCAATCATTTAGTCCAAAAAATCTTGCACTTACATATCTAAAGCATTGTTCATGATCTCAAATGGCAAAGAGCAATCTATGGGTTGCATGATATGAGCATAAACCAACTTGTGCTTCAAATAGTTGATGGTTTCAACGTATTTTTCAAGAACTCAACATCTTTTTCAAGTAAATGATACAACCGTTTTGATATCTTGCTAAAATCCTTGACAAAATGGTGATAGAAACCCACATGCCCCAAGAAAGAACGGGCATGTCTTATGGTGGAAGGAATGGTAAGAATAAAAATGAGTCCCACTTAGGCCTTGTCAACTTCAATTCTGGCTTTTAAAACTCTATGTCCCAACACTATGCCTTCTGGAACCATGAAATAAATTTTTTCCCAAGATAATACCAAATGGATCTTGACACATTTTTCAACAACAATAGTGAAAAGGATAAAAAAATCATTAAAAGTTTTGCCAAATACAAAGAAATCATCCATAAAGACCTGAAGAGATGAATCCAACATATCCACAAAGATTGATGTAACACATCTTTGAAATGTAGAGGGGGCATTAACCAATCCAAATGGCATCCTCCTATAACCAAATGTGTCACTAGGACATGTGAACATGGTCTTTTATGGATCCACATGGTGCACTTCCACTTGGAAATAACATGAATAACCATCAAGGAAACAATAGAAGCTTTATCCTGCAAGTCTCTCTAAGATTTGATCAATGAACGGGAGAGGGAATGGTCTTTATTTGTCTTTTCATTTAATTTCTTATAGTCCATGCACATTCTCCATTTGAATTTCTCTCTCACAGGCACTAATTATCCATTTTCATTTTCAGCCATAGTGATCCCACCCTTCTTGGGCACAACATGGATGGGACTCGCCCAAGGACTGTCAAAAATGGGATAAATGATCCCAACATCAAGAAACTTCACAACCTCTTGCATTAGAACTTCTTTTAGATTTGGATTCAACCTTCTTTGAATTTTGTGGGTTGGTCTTGCAACATCCTCAAGAAAGATTCTATGGACATAAATGGAGTGTTCAACACCCCTTAAATCAACAATAGACCACCCTATGTCTTGAATGTTGTTCTTCAAAATAGAAATCAGTGCATTTTCTTTTTCATGAGAGAGAATAGAAGAAATGATCCCCATGAGGGTTTCATTGGATCCTAGAAATGCATACTTCAAGCCTTTAGGGAGAGACTTGATCTCAAGGAATGTAGGTTCTTCAATGGAGTTCTTCAGAGGTTTTTCATAAATGAAAGGGAGGTCCTCACTTGCAGCCACTAATGTGAGTTCATCATTCTCCTCATCATCATCATCAAGAAACTCCATAATAGTCTCTACACCTATAACCTGGGTGGTAGTCAGAATCCATGCAGGTAGGCATTGTCCTACAATCTCCTCAAGGCAATCAATCAGATATGAATCTTCTTCTATAGAACCTATTACCTTGTCTTTAGCAGAAGATTTAAAAATGTTCAACTAGAATTTCATGTGCATGAATGTCAGATACATGGTGTCAGTTCTCACATGAATCACTACATCAACAGTAGCTAGGAAGGGCCTTCCCAATATAATAGGTATCTTCCTTGAGTCCTTTTCCATGATAAGCACAATAAAATTAGCAGGTAAGAATATAGAGGTGCCCCCATCAAGCCTTACCAACACATTATCAAATCGCCCTTAAGGCGTCTTCACAGAACGATCATCCAAATTCAAGGTACAGTTAGTTAGACCTAATTGCCTGATTTTCAATTCAGTATACACATCATACGACATTATATTCACACTAGAACCCAAGTCAAGAAGAGCTTGGTCTATGTGATATGCTCCAATGTAGGAATCAATGATGTGTGCACCAAGATCTTTTCTCTTCTTTGGCATGGTGTGTTGCAGAATAGAGATCACTTTCTCAGTGAGCTTGACTCACCTTTGTGTTTTTCCTATTGTTTTTATTTTTAAGGTACTCAAATCATTCAAGAATTTTGTATAGGATGAAATTTTCTTGATGGCGTCTAGCAATGGGATATTTATCCTCACTTTTGTAAAGGTATCCATGACATCCTTGGTATGTTTATACTTTCTTTTATTGGTGGATGATTCCTCAAGTGAATCAAGAAACAGAGGAGTTGTGCTCTTGACTAGCTCACATCAATAGAATTATCAAGATGTATCATAGGAATCACGGTATCATCACTCTAGATCACATAATCAACCTTGCATCCTATCACAATATCATCACCCTTATTCTCGGTATCACTACCTTGAACCATGATATCAACTCTATCTAGATCGACTGAGTTGTCAATTGTTGTGTCCCTTGGCTGCTCCAAACTCCTCCCACCTCAACATTGTCACAGTCTTCACTTGATCATGGGTGGTAGAGGAGGAATCTTGTGGTTGTTGTTGTGGTTGTTGAGGTGTTGGTGACCTTTGGTGTGGGGGTTTGTGTTTTGGATAATGAATTACGGCTGAGATGGTGGTTGTTGTGGTTTTTGTGGATGGGGGTGATATTGTTGAGGGGGTTGTTGGTATGATAAGATGGAGTGTAGTGGTAGTTCAATGGGGGTTGTGGAGGTGGAGGAACATAGGTATTAGGATTTCCTTATTGTTTTAGAGTAGGTACTTGGCTTTGTGGTAGGGTATAGGCCCCTTGAGGAGTGTTCATAGCACCACCATCATTGTTCTGGTTGGCTATGGGTTGGGAAGGGATTTTTCCCTCTTCATAATGGGCAAGTGAAAGAGAGATTTGATCTATCCTTTTCTCGAGGCATCTAATTTTTTTTTCATGGGATGAGACTTCCTTCTTCACTTCATCTAGGCTCCTTAGCCTCCTAAGAACTTCATTTTTAAACTTTTAGTTGTACCTTGGCCCTTGATTTTGTCTTGGTTTCCCTTTCCCTTCTTCACCTTGCTGCTTCCAAAAAAATTAGGATGATTTCTCCATTCTGGAGTGTAGGAGTTTGCCATGGGGCCTTGGTTGTTCTTGTTCCCAAAACATCACAAGGATTGCATTTATTCACAAATAGCCTCCACAGAATTGGAGGAGTGGCTAGAAGAGTCTCCAACTTTATTTTTCATCAAGTACATCATGTCGACAAGGACCTTCATCATTTTGAGATTGACCTCATCTCTAACTGGAGTTGGAGGAGGAAGAGGATCCTAGTTTCTATCATAGTGCACTCCCATGCTTGAAGCTCGGTGAAGTGAGTTCTCAACAAGGTTCTCAAAGAGTGGCAATAACTCTTTCCGGGGATTGGCCATGAAGGTTCCACTGTAAGAGGAATCAACCACCGTTTGACCTAGTTTAGAATGCCTGGTGTAGAAGGATTGTACTAGCTACTAGATAGGGACCTCATGATGAGTACAATCTCTTAGAATATTTTGGAACATATCCCATGTTTCATGAAATGGCTCATTCTCCTGTGGAGTGAAGGAAGTGATATACCTCCTCATTTGTGTTAGTTTTGAGATGGGGTAAAATTTCTTCAAGAACTCACTCTTCACTACCATCCAAGTAACTAGTTATGGCTTTGACATAGACCATTCCTTGGCTTTCTCCTTTAGTAAAAATGGGAAGAGGGTTGTTCTTATCGAATCATCAGTCATTGTAGGAGTGCAGAAAGTGGAGGATGTCTCTAGAAAAGCATCGACATGGTGGTATGGGTTTTCATTCTCCATCCATTGAAGGTGGGAAGGAGTCTGAGAAGGGCTGGTGGAATGGAAAATTGTTGAACTGACATTTGGTCAACAAGGGTGGCAATGGGGGAAGTGTAGTTCCTCATAGTGAAGTATAAATGGAGAGGGAGGTTGGTAAGTGGTGGTTGAGCATCTTCCCCCTTAATGTTGATCATCCTTGTCTCCCATTTTAGTCTCTTGGTGTTGCTTGTATCAATGTTGATGTCTCCTTCTACCTATCTTAGGATCAAAAGGAACCAAGTCAATAGAAGTTGAGAATCATCCAAGCATGCACAATTGTCACATGTACAAGTAACGAACAAGAAACAAGATCTAAGTTAGAAGACAAGTATGCAAAAGTTAACAAAGAATAAAGAATATCAATGGCGAGGGAAGTAGGAAAAGCTAAGCTACAATAACTAGCTAGGTTGAGCGCCTCTACTCCCTTCCAACAACAGTAGAAAGCTTGATGTATTTATCAAATGCAGACAAGTTAACTAGAAAAATACGGTTCCAAAGGGCAGAGTCAACTCCACAACTACCTAGTAGGTATGGCACTTTCTATCCCCAAAAATGGTGCCAGGAAGCTTGGTGCATTTCGCCTTGACTTGTGTTACACCTAACTGATTGGGTTTGCAAGATGCGGCCCTAGGGCTCAAACACACTTTGGATCTTTTGAATTTGTAATGGACCTAGTCTAAAATACTCAATCAAACTAGTTGCACTTCACTCGCAAGTGCATGGGGTCGTGTTGTAGTATAGGAAAGTGTTAAGATAAGGATCAATCCGTTGAGAGAGAGGGGGAACTAGATCGTAGTTAGTGGGGGTTACATTCCAAAAGTGGAATTAGGGTTTTTAGGGTTTAATCTTGGTTTTGTTTGATTACACTACACTACAAGAAATTGAAGAAGAAAGGAAACTAGACAGACAAGAATGCTAAGTTAACCCTAAGCAAGCCATTATAATTAACAAAGAATACAACTAACTACTTATGCAAGAGTACAAAACTACACTAGACTAACACTTAAGTAACTAGATCAATTAAAGACCTAAACTTCCACTATCTAGATTAAACAAGTAGAAATATGCATTAACTACCCTAGAAAGGACTAACCAACAAGAACTAAGCAAATGACTAAAGAGTAGTTAAAGCAAAAATCTACACTAGCATGAGCAAGCTAAGAGAGCAAGATGGGTTTTAAGCAAGTTATGGGAAGAGTGGGCCATTTGGGGAATAACACTAAGATATTATTTGGGGGTAACATCTCAAGTGAAATGTAACCATTCATTCTAGATTTCTAAACAAAACAAGCATTCAAATGCAAGGAAATCACCCTAGACTATTGGTTGGCCATGGATAAAATAGAGTGTGGGAAGGGGAACTACACCCTTGCACACCATATCTATCCTTACGAGGCTCAACTGGACCAAGGTTAGGTGGGATTTCAATTAGATTTGACTAATCTAGGTTTCTAGGATAGGAATTTTTAGTTTAATTGGGAGTCAAAGGTAAGAATGGACAACAGAGGTAAGGGTATTTTACCTCACCTTGTTTATCATCTGATTTTAGCAAACTCCTAGGAAATTACACTAAGAAATCCTATACTAGCTACTTAGATCTCACACCTAGGAGTAGGAGAAGGGATATATGTGTGGGAAGATGGGGTACTAGTCAGGTATCTACTATTTAGGCCTAAGAGGAAATCCCAAAATAGCCTCACATATGCTATCTTCTCCTAGACTTAGATGGTTTCAAGCATAGAATCACAATAAATTCATATTTTTAGGCACAAATCACAAGTAGAAACATGGCATGTAAGATACAATTAGAAAGAAATCATCATGGAATGAAAATATAGAGTTTTACAAGATAAGTTCCATTACATGGTATGAAATTATGATTTTACCCCGAAAGAGACCACCAAGAGGGATTAGCTAGACATAAAACAAGAAAAATAAGAGAAATAAGAAGGAGTAGAGGAGTGTTGGGCCATAGAACATTATGAAGACTCCTCCTTCTTCACCTCCTAAATGTTGTAGCATGAGCTCCTTCCCCCAAGGTGGATGGGTGGTATGGAAGTATGTGGTTTTGTGGTGGAAACCCTAGAAAACTAGGATTTTTGAGGTAGTGGAAGGTGGAAATGGAGTAGGGGTGGATGAAGGTAGGTGAGAGATATTAAATGCTAAGGGGGAGTGTAATGAATGCTAACCTTCCTACTATGGCCACCACTCTAGCATATAGAGGTGGTGGGGAAGCACTAGGTTGACTGGGGGGAAATGGGAAAAATAGTGTATGAAAAGTAGGATTTTGGGTGGCAACATAGTCAGGGTGCATGAGGTTTAGAATGACCATGGTGGTGAGGAACGACCCGGCTGGTAAGTGGGAAAAAATGTCATCTTGAAAGTGGGAAATGGAGGTTGGTAGCACGACTTTGTTGGGCATCACACATGTGGTGGGGGCTAGGTAGGACAACTATGATGTGTAGCATGGTTGTGGTGGGTGACTTGGATCGAGATATTTCTCTTCAACTCACCCATTCTGGTCTTTGGCAACACAACCATGCTGGCCAGAACGGCCTTTTTGGGGGCTCCTTGGCATGGCCGTGCTGGCTAGCACAGCCATTGTGCTGGGGTTGCTATATTTTTTTTGAATCTTTGATTTCAATGTAATTTTTGCTCTTGTCAGCACAACCATTCCTTGGCACCATAGTTGTGCTGGGATCTTCAACAAAATTTTGTACTTTATTCTTTGATATCCATGGACTTCTTTGCTTGGGTTGACTCTTGGCCACTAGGGGTAGGTTGAGGGATCTTTTGGGGCTTCTTAGGACCCCTCCATGGGTGGAGGAATCCTATAACACTTCCTTCTCTCTCATCCATCCAAGGTGTGGTCCAAATACCTCAAAAACATGCAAATAACGTCCATAAGTGCATTTGAAAGAAATATGCATATTGAGGAAACTAAATTGCATTCTAACATGTTTAAACATGATTAAGATAATAAAGACACAAGATGGAGCCCTAAAATAGGGCTTCCTCTATACTCTCTTGACTCTAGGGATGTATGGAGTCAGATGTGGATGTTAAATACATGTAGCATAAAAATACCAAGTTCATGTGTGAATCGATGAAGAATTTTTATCAGGAGGACAACTCTCTCCAGTTGTACAATGCAATGGATAAGATCTTCTCTAAACACAAGGGTGAAGGTACCTTTCCTAAGTACTATGATTTCATAAATGCTCTAGCAAATAAACTAAACTTCCTCTCACCCACCACCTCTACAAAGGTTACCAAAGAAAATTGAGGCTATTATTACTAAGAGATTTCTTAGCATTCTTCATCATTGGTACATTGTCGTACGCCAATTTCTTCTTATTAGAACCATTATGTCATTCCTAGATCTGGCTTTTTCCTATCTATCCTAGACCAGTATGTCTTCAACTCTGACTCCACATGAAGTGTTTGAGGTCCAATTTGCAATGTCAGCTACTACCATGGGTCGTGAATGGGATCGTAGCACTCACAATAGGCTGAGACCAAAATGTACTTTTTGTAAAAAAATTATGCCATATTGAGGATGTTTGTCATTCCAAACATGGTTTTCCTTCTCATTTTGGATGAGGACATGGAAGGGTGTTCAGTGCATGTTTCTCAAACCTCCACACTCCTCCTTAGATAAGACCTATTAGCAACTAATATGACTCCTACACATACTAGACTATCAAAACATATTTTTCTCACAAAAGAGAAGTATGAATGGATCTAACTAACTACACACTAGTACGGTGATTCACGTATTCATAATAGCATAGCAACATCATCCCATGAATGGAACAATGATTATAGCCTACTATGATATCTACCCATCCCACTACTCACTAAGGTAACCCAAAAACCTCTACTATGGTCTATCACTCTACCTGGATATTGGATTCTGGTGCTACTCATCACATGACAGGTATGCCACATCTTCTTACATGATATGATTCTTTTATCCCAGACACCACTTCCAAATTAGCAGATGTCTTAGTCAAATAGGTCAGATAATGTGGCATTATTCCCCTCCTCCTCTAAACTAAAACTTTGTTCTTTTCATTTTGTTCCCAACTCTCCATATAATCTGAAGTTGGTGGTTGAATGTTGATTCCCTTTGTTATTTTGTAACCTTTAGAGTGGTTGGTTTTATTCTGAAACACTGAATGAACTTGATGATGATTGGTAAGATGGTGTGCTATGGTGACTTTTACTACTTCTCCATCCCTCATCTACCTTAGACTAGTGCTCTTTTGGAACGTCTCCTCTCCAATTAGATCTTTGCCATGTCCACCCTTCTCTAGACAAGCTAAAATTCTTAGACAAATCTCTTTCTAGTTGTTCTTCCATTTTATTTGATGCCTATGAAATCAGGAAAACATCACTATGTGTATCTCCCTTCACATATTGTTAAGAAGTCTTTGAAACCTTTTACCTTGATATATAGTGATGTCTGTGGAACCTTTCAAACAACTAGTTATAATTGATGTAAATATTTTCCCACATGTGGATCATTTCATCCAAATAACATGGCTTTATCTTACTTAAATGCAAGATGGGGTTTTCCCCTTATCTGTGCCTTTCATAAAATGATTGACGTTCAATTTTTTACATCTATTAAAACCTTGTGCACAAATAACACAATTGAATACACTCAACAAGGTATTTGTTCTTTTCAACATTCTTGTGCCAACTCTATACAATAAATTGGCATTGTGGAGAGGAAAAATTGTAATATTCTCAATAGGCTGGTAAGATATCCACCACGCCAATTAAACAATTTTTCTAGGATATTCAATTAATCAAAAGATTATAAATGCCTTGACCCCAAGATTGGGCATATCTATGGATCAATTGATTTTACTTTCGATGAAGATGAAATATATTTCTCCTCCATTTCAACTCCCTTTACAGCCACACATGTTAAACTCTATCTTATAGAACCCTTTCCTATAATTCCAGCAACCTTATCCCAAGAAACTGATCGTACATGGAAGGTGGTCCTCGATAAGAAGCCCTACATTCATCATGTCTTTCAGATCCATCCAATTTTCTAGTTTTTCTCCATCAGGCTAAACACTTTTGCACCATTAAGAACCCAATATCTAACACATGTTTCTTATCTCACCTTTCTCCAACATCTTCTTCTTTTGCCTCTCTTTTGAACAACACCTTTATTTCAAAGGGTCCCATAGATTCATTGTAACATCGTGGGTGAAACTCTTCCATGCCTAAAGAGATGGGGGCTTTGCATGATAATCATACTTGGGATCTGTTTGATCAGCCACAAGGAAAGAAAATCATTGATTGTCATTGGGCTTTGTATGTCAAACATCATTATGATGGCTACATGTGGATACTAAAGCTCACCTTGATGCAAAAGCATTTACTCAAACCTTTGGAGTGGATTATTTTTAAAAAAATTCTCCCATTATGAGAACTGGTTCAATGTGCATTCTTATCTCTCTAGCACCACATTTTGACTGGCCACTATTTCAGATATATATTTGATATGTGTGTATTTATTCATAATAAGTGCATTAATTTAGATCTCTTTTTAGGAGCATTTTGTTACATTAGTAAGAGAATGCTTTCCTTCCATTTCTACTTTTATTGTTGAATGAATTCATATACTCTTGAGGAGTGAATAGATCTCAGATCCCCAAAAGAATGAACTCAAAATCCCTTCATTGCAATTGTTATATTTTTATCAATATGATTTCATACTTGTTTTCTAGTAGAATGATTATATTATTGGGTGGGCGTTGAGATCTTGGATCCTCACAAGAGTGAAACCATGATCTTTTGATGTGATCACCTGATTTAGATTATGATCTTTTTACCTGGTTACCTTGATTGTTATAGCCCATGGTGATGTGATCGCCTGATCCATGGGTTCGACTGTCAGATGGTAATAACATGTTTCTCAATGAAGTCTCAAACAATAACATGATGTATGTTTGGACGAGGATCCACAAATGTCAAGATCAACGGGTTTGTGGGAAGTCTAACCCTTGTGAGATTTATGTTTCATGAGGACACAAATCCACTTGGTCCTAATTTGATTAGTAAAACTTAGGAGTTGATTTGTTGATTAAAAGCATGGCTATTGGTGGTGATCCTCTTGGACCCCCTAGTACCTTTATCATTTGATTAGTTGAATTTTATTTCTACAATTTTACCTTCTATTCTTAGCATAATCAAACTTTGACCAATCATATTTTCCCTTCTTGTTCTTGCGATTGGTTTCATATTTCAACCATCTTTTTATCTTCCCTTGGATCAATACCTTACAACTAGAAAGTTGATTTGTTGCTTGCAACAAGTTGACTGCCTCTTTTGAATGTTAAACTCTAGGACTTTTCCTATTGATCTAGTGCACAAATGGCACACGTCAAATTTGGCATGAATGTTGGTGATGACATGAGTTTTTTTTCAAGCCCAATCACTTTTATATATAGGATCTCTCTTCTTTTTGATATTTTTTTGCTTGGTCCATAATTTTAATATTGTTCCATAATTTCTTAGTTTGTTTATAATTTTTTCACTTGTTCTATAATTTGTTTCTTCTCTCAATCTCCTACTAAGATTCATTCCAATAGTGACTATCCTATTTGCATTGAATTTCCATTCTGGTAGTATTACTTTCTAGTTTGTTTGTAATGTTTAGTGGTTGCATAACTATTTTCTTATATTTTTGTAATTTATTTTACCTAATGACTCACATTTCAGTAGTGTATCCCCTCCTTCTACTGTGTTTTCATTCTGGTATTACTACTTTTTAATTTATTTGTAATTGATAGTCTTTTTTATAAGTTCTTAGCTTATCATTGTAATTCTTAGTCCTTTTGTAATTTTTTATTTTTATATTTAGTTTGATTTCATAATTTTTAGTTTTGAATCTCTTATATTTAATATCTTTTTCCTTTCCTCCCATCTTAGATTACTTTTCATAATTTATTTGACCCAAAAAAATTCAAATATAATTTCGACTGATTATGGCTAACAATGTCAATTTTGCAGTCATTACAACCATGCATCACTAGATTGTCCAAATGTGTCCCCTAACATTATGATGTCACCTTGTAATTTTGATTCTACATACCAAGATGGATATAATTAAGATTATAATACACAACCTTTTGAAGATTAGTATGAGGAACAATAACACATATCCATAATAGGGATGCTATGACCAAGAATGTTATGGAGGTATGGTGAAGATCACCAACAAAATTTTGGTGGTATGAACCTCAATGTGAAAACAATATACATCTCAACAAGAGGAGCGACTTAGGGCCCTAGAAAAGATAGTAGCAGAGCAACAAGAAAAATTAGAAAATTGACAAGCCCTAATAGATACTTTACTAGAATCCCAACCAAAGAACCCCCCAACGAACTTAGATCAACCTAGGATGAATTTCCTCGACGATGACAATGAAAATTTTATCCCTATGTCATTTATGTTGGATCCAACTAAAATAGAACAAACGAAGGAGTTCCATTCATTATGAGGTGAGTATAGTGGTATTCCAACTTTTCTGCTAGAGGCTTTAGTACTAGAGTATGAAAATCCACAACAAAAGAGTCATCCTTATTTGTCTATATATCTCAAAGCTCTAACAACCCTTCCTATGGTTGACCTTGATACGAGCGTTATCAATGACCATCTAACTTTTTTTAAATCTATTCTAGAAAATAATACACCACCTTCCATAATAAACTAGTTCCTCACACTCTATCACAGCCATTTTTTATTTCACATATGACTAGTTAATATGTGGAGACTCCACCTTTGGAAAAGCTCATGCTATATCAACAATGAAACCCACTAATCCAAATGTTGATTGCATGAATTTTATTGAGATAAAAAAATACGTATGATGTTGATTTAAATCTAACTATTTCTTTCATATAAATATCACTTCTCCTATGTGCAATTCTAGGTGATGAGAAGATGCCTTAGCAAGATCCTCCTCCTGATCTTGCACAACCTCCATTACATGTGTTATCCTCCGGGAACCTACCAATATCCCCAAATACGCATTCCTCACCAACACTTTCTTCACTATTGAAGGAAGATATGTGGATCCTACAGAAGGCAGTGCAAGGCAAAAGGCAATATGAAAACCCCTTTGAGATTCCATGACCAACCCACCATTGGGTGCACTATGAATATCCACTAATCAAAGTTCTAGCCCTAATACACATTTCATTAAGCTAGATGTTCTTTGAGCTACTAGGGCCTCATGGTGATCTATGCACATTTCTTTCCTCCCTTCTAGATTTCAATTTTTCTCGAGACAAGTAAAATTTTAAGTTAGTGGTGGAGATGGGTGGTATGTACTCATTCCACATACTCTATCTTAAATTTTTTGCAATTTCCATTATGATATGTAGTTTAGCTTTAAATTTTTCAAAAAATATTCCCTTAGTTTTGAACATTATCTAATTGGCAATGCCTTTATCTAGTTGACCGTGTTGATATGCATGTTTATCAATATACCCCATTGAATGCAATTTGTTTTGTAACATAATTTATAGACTTGCCATTGATAGAAATTAACTTTTCACCTAGGACCTTAATTAACAACGTTCCTTGGAAAATATGACAAGTCACAGAGGACTGATAGGATTAAAAAATAATGCTTCCTTATCTGGAGTTATAAATTAAATTGAAAATATCTTGATTTGCATAACTCATAAATAATTGACCCAATTTATGATACTCCCAATGCTCTTAAATTCAAAAATGAGTTGCACAAATAACAATCTTTTCTCACTTCTTCCATATCTTTCTTATCTCTCCACCTATAAAAGAAAAAAGGCAAAGTGCCAAAATACTTTGTTAGTATGGCACCTTTCCCCCTCCTCCACTTTTTCCATGCCCCTTTTGTAATTAATTGGGGTGTGCTATAAAAACGATTCTAGTGATCACAAAAATAAAAAAATGCAGACAATGTAACTTTAGTACATAAATAAAAAGATCTCAAGTTGAATAGAGGAGAGATCATTCTTCTTCCATACCTCCCTTCACATCGTTTTATACCCAAAGGAAAAATACATAAACCCCAACCAATCAAAATAAGCCCTATTCTTGTGCAATGGCTTGTAAGAATATGTGGGACTCTAAATAGAAAGGGAATATGAAATCTATTTTATTGTGAGTCTTGAAATGGAACCAAATTTTGAAATAATTTTGAAGTCGGGAATATAAAAGTTGTTTTTCGTGAATCTAAGAAGTAAAGGTTTCTTGGATATATAAGGTGGAAGGAGTTAAGTGGTGTTATGCGATTGAGGTTGATAGGACAAAAGTATTATGAAATAGATTTTTGAATTCCATGTTGCTTGAGGATGAACAAAGTTTAAGTTTGGGGTATTCAGATATGTACTTATTTATCCATCATAATTTTATATTTTAGATCTCTTTTTAGGATCATTTCATTATTATTATTTAGTTTTAAAGTTAATTTGTCTAGTTTAGCTTTTCTCCATTTTATTTAAAAATTTTACTAGTTTTATGCCAACTTTTGTAGGGAAATGATAAAAATACAAAGCCCAATCTCATGAATTGATCGACTCAGAATATGAGTGACCCGAATGAGATCACGAGTCGACCAACTCAGATCATTAGTTGACTGATTCACACCCAGACTCAGCCAAATTGCCACTGCCAACAACCATTCTAGGATTTCATCAAAATGGCACCAATATTAAATCCAACCGAATAACAGATTACAAGTCACCTAACTCACACCATTAAAATAGTCAAATGGTCAAAAAGGAAAATAATTAAATCTCTCTATTTGGGGGAAGCGTCCACAACCACCACAAAGGATGGGAGTCATATTCTCATACCCATCCTCATGAGTCACTCGACTCAGATCACGAGTCACCCAACTCAGATCATGAGTCGACCCACTCTGATCATGAGTCAACTGACCTACACCGAGATCTAATAGTTTCCACCACCACAAAGCCTTATTTTAAGGGTTTTTCCCCTCCTTTCTCCCAATAAAAGGAACATGGACTCCAAATCAATGGGCATCACATATTTTATCCTTCAGAGTCCCCTCTAGGCAAGTTCTTGGTCTCTTTCTATTTTGTTTGAGTATTTCCCTATTGGGGTATGGGTACTAGCCCCATAGCATGTTCTTATTCGATGTAATCAACTCCATTGTTTTAGTAAAAAAATATTTCCTTCTGTTTATGCTTTAACCATGATCTTTTGATGTGATCATCTGATCTAGATTATGATCTTCTTACCTAGATACTTTTTTTTATAATCCATGGTGACATGATCACATGATCCATGTGTTTGAACATCGGATGGGAATCACATGTTTCTCGACGAGATATCTGAAAGTAGCATGTTGGACAAGGACCCATTAATGTTGGGATCAACGATTTTGTGAGAATTATGGCCCTTGAGAGATATGTGCTCAAGTAAGGACACAAACCCACATGATCCTGATTTGATTATTAATTATTAAGAGTTGATTCATTGAGTAAAAGCTTGGTCATAGGTGGTGATCCTCCTGAACCCACAATACGTTTATCATTTAATTAGTTAATTTTTATTTATACAATTTTACTTTTTGTTCTCAGCATAATCAAACTCTCATAGATCAGATTTTTCCTTCTTGTTGTCGAGATTGGTATTCGATTTCAACCATATTTTTTTCATCCCTTGGATCGATAACTTACTATGAGAAAGTTGATTTGTTTCTGGCAACGAGTTGACTGCCTCTTTAGAAGGTTGAACTATGGGACTTTTCCTAGTGATTTGGTGTGCAAAATACACACATCAATATTAGGAATGACTTCCTACATGGAGATCTTCTAGAAGAGGCCTATATGTAACAAAATCCCAATATTTTTTCTAAGGGGATGCTTCTCATAAAATCAGGCACCTAAGAAGATTGTTATATGGTCTCAATAAATCATTTAGAGACTAATTCAACAAACATATAACTGTACTTGAAAAGTTGAGATTTCAACAATCAACCACATATCATTTGTTATTCTCATCCAAATCCATAGTATATTCTTTTTATTGATTATGTTGATAAAATTACAATAATACAAGGTTACACTATTTTCATAAGAGAACTAAAAATAATATCTATAATACCATATTCATACCAAAAAATTGGGAAATTTATTATTTTTTTGATAAAATTACAATAATATAATCCCTTGCTCATCTACATGCATCAATTTATCCCAACACTTCTATGTGTTGGATCTACTCCAAAAGGCCAGGATGACAGATGCTAAGCTTTTTATAACCCTATGGATTACCATACTAAGGCTCCTCTAAAGAGGTATTGAATTCCTGATTCAAAGAAATATTGTTAAGTAGTTGGAAAAGTGATAAACCTAACAATTATTAAACCTGACATAACCTAGGTTGTATGAGTAGCCAGTCAACACATGAGTGCAACCCTTCAACAACATTGATGCAACATTCAATGTATCCTTGTCTATCTCAAGAGTGCCTTAGGAAGAGGGTTATTCTACATAATGACTCAATAGAAAATAACCACTATTTCATGATACGCTAATGCATATTGGGTAGGAGATGCTAAAGACCATTGTCAACTTTTGGTTTTTGTTTCTTTAATGGGGATTGGCTAGTTTCCTAGAGGAGAAAAAATCAATCAGTAGTTCCTCACTCAAACACTAATGTTGAATATTGTGCATGTCCCACATTTTCTGTGATCATCAATGGGTACACTATATTTTGATAGATTTTTAGGATTCCTTATCAAATCCAGAGTGGCTTTATTGCAACAATCAAGTTGCTATTTGTATTTCCAGTAAATCAATTTTCCATGAACATATAAAACATATGGAAGTTTAATGTCATTTTGTATGGGATCCAGTTAAAGCCAAGTAGATTGTAACTCTATATGTACAAGCCAATACCAAATTTTAGGAATCTTGACTAAACCACTTCCTCCATCACTCTTTCATTATATGGGAGCCAAGATGTGATTATGCAATATCTACTCCATCTTGAGAGGGAGTGTTAGTATAAGTGGTATTTCATATATCTTGTTAATTGGGCTTAGGCCTATTGGATCTACAATGGTTAGTTTTGTATAATTACACTTAAGTGAGGATCCATATGCTCACTTAAGTACACCTATGTATCCCTAGACTCCTATATATAGGAGACACATAACATCTTTACAAACTATTGAATATATGATTACTAATTTCTAGACTAATCAAATTATAGATTTCTGGGTTATCGAGGAAACTAATGTAGTGGAGCATTTCATACCATTCATATTACACTTATGGTCCACTCTCAAGGTTAACTATTAGTTTATCATGCTAGTTGTAGATATAGAAGGGTTACAATAAAGCTATGAATTTTTGAATAGTTTTGTATTCATTGCGGTTACCTAGATTCTTAGGGATTCTATAGATATATGCTTCATCTGGATATTATCACACTAACAAGTTCACTTGCAATAGATTTCCTAGAGTTTACCAAAACTAATGTGCAATAATGCCACCTACAACTAGACATATCTTATTGTAGTTTAGTTGAGGATCAAATCCCAAGGACAACTTTATTAAGAAATTCAACAATTTTATCCAATTAACTAAGAATAATATGTATTGACCAAAAAACTAAGACTAATATTTATGATCAAGAATGTAATTAGGTTTTACTTAATATGCTTGTAATAAAAATAAAAGATGTAAATTAATTGAATCTAAATCAAAAGATGGGAAATATTGGGGTGGAATTGGGTTACACCGCCACTATCCAAATCTGTGCATTCATTCAAATAAAAACTTATATGAAGATATAATTAGAGTTATGCAAGTTTCCCCTTTTGACATCAGAAACATGCATGAGCATATATCCCCATAATCTTGATGTCTGACGTGGAATATTATCGCACTAACAAACTCACCCAGGGCTGAAATCCCTGGGTTTTTAACAAAACCTTGTGCAATAATATCACCCACAAGCAGATGGGTCTTATTGCAGTATAGTCGAGGATCAAATCCCAAGGGACAACGTTTTTAAGAATCTTTCACTAGTTGAATCTAGTTGAATCAAGACTAATATTTTAGATTAAGGTTGGTTGATTTGAGTTTAATTAAACTAAATGCAAGGAATGTAAAGAGTAGGATTAAAAGTTGGATTAAAGATTAATGATGTGCAATCACTGGGGTGGTCTTGGGTTTTGCCACCGCTACACATGCAAACACATCCAATCACAAACATCAAGGCAAGATATAACTATCCAAATGGAGCTGCTGCAAAACCCCCCATATGGGTGTAAGGTTTGCATAAGCATCACCTTAGGTATCAGATGTCTCGTCACCATCCAGATCACATACTTATGGCTCTGAAGATATAGAAATCCAAATGAATTTGTGGCCCTCCTTGCGGGATGTTTAGGCACACAAAAGCATCACCATGGGCTAGATTGCTTGTCCTTTCATGGATCATACACTTACGACCTCAAGGAATCTCATTCTATTTCTAATTTGGGAGTCAACCACGTTAATCAACATTCAAATCCTACATATTGAAGTTCTTGCAACATAGGAAACGAACAAGATAAATGCAAGCAGGTGATCAATCCACAAGCACACATCGGCGATTAACAACGAAATGAAAAGTTATATACATGCCGTGGAATGTTTAATGAAAAGACATATAAGCATGGGCAGTGTGGCTAGTCCCCGCACCCCAGCAAAAGGAAACTACTTGCTCATGGTGAGAGAAACAAGAAGAACAAGAGAGAGAGAGAGAGAAGATTCTTCCATGAGCATGGTGAAAAAGATGATCGCAACTCGGTGGAGAAACGGTCTTCTTCACAACGTCGGGGCAGATCTGGACGAGGAGGGAAGAACACCATGGCAGACGGGTCAGATCTTCTATCTCCACCTTCTCTTTCTTCTCATAGTCCTCGCTCATGGCAGGAGGGGCAGCTCGTGGACATGATGGCGGTGTGGGAACGGCGTAGATGCAATAGATCTAGATCTGGATCTAGATCTGGATGGAGTTGCTTGCAAATCTGAGTTTCCACTTCAGATCTGGGGGAACGAAGCGTAAGACCACCACGGAGGCAGCCTCTTGGCTGTGGAGATTGTCTCCCTAGACTCAGGGCAGACCTGCATCCTAACGATGTCCGGAGAGGATGGCCAAATGAGGGGGGTCGGGGCCTATTTATAGTCCTGGTTGGGAAGTGCCACGGTCATGGTTTTTCTATTGCTTCCAGCAGGTCGCGATCTTTGTATCATAGACTATGGTCGCAGTTTCTTTGTAGTCACTGTCATGTTCATTTTCTCTCGTTGCGGCTTTCAAACTTGCACTGATCGCAGTCCCTCATTGTACAGACTGCAGGTGTGGGTTTGTTCACTGTTTGGTCACAATTACTGGAAGGGTAGCGGAGGAGTTCAGCATGGGAAGTTGCAGGTGGAGGCAGAGGACGATTAGGGAAACCGCGAGCAGAGATGGAGGTCATGGTGTTTAGCAGCTGGACCGCGGGCATGGTGCACTGGCTGATCACGGAGGGTGGAGGAGACACCTCAGTCAAGGTCGTCTCTATTGATCGCATGCCTGGGTCGTGGTGCAGACTATGATCGCTCGCCCAGGTCACGGTGTTAATGAAGAGGACCGCGGTGTGGGCACACATCGGTGGTTGTTGATGCTTGATCATGGTATTGATGGTGGTGGGGGTGGAGCATAGGGGGGAGAAGAGATGATCGTTGGACGTGGTGGGAGGTGAAGGACCGTAGATAGGAAGCGACAGGGTGGGAGGGGAAGATTGCGAAGGTGCGGGGGGTGTTGTCGATTGCGGTTTGCTGAAGACAAATTGTGGTCCGAGCATGAAGTGGAGCACCCCATGTCGTGATGTGTTGTTGACGGAAGAGCAGGTTGATGTCTGAGAACCGCGTGTGTTTTTTGCTGCTTGGTCACGGAGTGGAGTTGGAAACCGCCGGTCACGGTAAGAGGAGGAAGAACTATGATCATCTTGAAAGTAATGGTTGCGGAGAAACTTGGCGGGTGAAGGATGATGATGGCAGTTGTAGGTGGAGATGGCATTGAGGTCGTATGTCAGGTGATGTTCGGTCAAGGTGTTGGCGATGGCTTCTGGAGACGTCGTGGTCATAATGGTGGGAGCCGGGAACAGGTCATGGTGAGGCTGTAGAGGATGCTCGCGATGGTAGAGAAGGAAGGAGTGAAGAGGAGAACCACGGGTTGGACGAGGACCTCGGACAGGTGTCCGCAGTGGTGTGAAGGGAGGAAATGGCCTCACGGCTAAGGCAAAAGAACAAAGGAAGGTCGCGGTTGCATGAGGTGATTAGGGTTAGGAGGAGGGGGGAGAGAGGGGCACATGGGAGAGTGACAGGCGTGCGGGAGAGTGAGGGGCCCGGCCGCCAGCTGGGTTAGTGGGAAGGTGGGGCCCAGCGGCTAGGTGAGAAGCACGTGAAGAAAAGAAGAGAAGGGGGCATGCGGGAGGATAAGTAGAGCTAAACAAAGCCCAAAAAGGGTATGGGCCTAGGAGATAAGGCCCAAAGCTCGAAACGACCTGCACAAAGGTGCAAAAAATCAATAAAAATAAGAGTAAATTCAATTAAGCCAATATAAGTTGCATATAAGAAGATATGGTCGATAAATGCATGAATGCAACCAAAACTAGGCCAAACGAGGCAACTGAACTACGATGAATGCACATTCATCAAAATACCCCCAACTTAAATGTTGCTCATCCTTGAGTAACACAAAATCTGGAACAGTCGCCAAATGAATACTTTTGACTCATGTGATTGCCTCATCTTTACATCACGATTGTTTCCTTTCTACTCTGTATGACTAAGCAATCTCAACTTCCCGATATCACAGAACACATCTTACCATATCTTCATTCCTGAATTTGTTTCTCAAACACACTTCCTCTCCACTTTTTCCAACATCAAGCATGTCTAAGAGTTTTGTAAGAGTCCAGAGGTACTCGTAGAACAACAAGTGTGCACCTAATCTGACACTGGTGTTTTTAGGAATTTGGTAAGTGTAGGCATTCATTGTGCCTCTAGGTGGAAAAGGGAGTGAATGGTGGTATGGAAGGAAGAAATAAACCTCTCCTCTATTCGACTCGAGATTTTTATTATATGGTTGCAATTTCATTGATTGCATTTTTTTGTGTGAATCTCTCCTCTATTCGACTCGAGATTGCATTTTTGTGTGCACATTGGCATCTTATCTTGGTGATACACCCCTATTACATAGCGAGGGGTAAGGAAGAAGAGAATAAAGAGAGAGAGGGTGTGCCACCCCAAACTTAGGGTTTGGTACTATATTGGCTATTTTTGTTACTTTTTTATGGATGGAGGGGTAAGAAGATGGTAGAAGAAGCGTAGAAGAGAGTTCAGATCAGAATGCAACTTGATTTACAATTCAGTGCACCGAGTTGTTCTCCTTATCTTACTATGCTCAAATAATGACTTGATGAGGATCTGGTGGAGATTCCATGCTATTGTTCCACTAGTCAGTTAGGAAGCATAATGTGTTTGATCCCTCTCAGTTCGATAGATACTTGCCATCTTACTGATCATGATGTTAGGATTCATAAGCTTCACACGGTGATTTCTAACCATTGGCTAGTTTTAGAAATTGTCCCTCTTGAGGCTTCGCTTCGAATAAGGAGGGTATAATGATTCAACACTGCCTGGAAAAATGGGATAGACGGCTAGGTAAATGCTTTGATTAAAACAAAAAACGTCAAAACTTCATCAAGTTTCTATACAAACTACTTTGAAAACTTCAAAATTTTGAAAATTTTTGAAAATTTTGCTCAAAATTGCAACGATGAAATCTTAAGTCTGAAACATATAGGAGTGGGTGGAAAGTAAAGTATGTACCACCCACCCTCCACCCCAAACTTAGAAATTTGCTTGTCTCGAGCAAACTCTAAATCCGAGATGGAGGGGAAAACTCGTGTCGGTTGGTCCACCAGATGTGGTTGCATTCCTTTCGGCGACGCATCCTCCATCTGAAATCTCAAAAATGGAAACTATCAGAACTTAAGACTGCATCTTGCGATGCATTGTCTACCAGGTGCAAAAAAAAATTTGATGAACCCAGCGTGCCTCTCTTTCCATTAAGTGACCAAAAACGGAATATTTACAGTGCCTAGGGCAAAGCCCAAAATAAAGGAAGAACAGAAAAATAGTAGAAGCAAACACACAGTGACAGAAACAATGCTATCTGTACAGCTAGCTTCACGTATGTAAAGTTTTCGTATCTATGCAGATGGCAGTCCAAATATATGTAGACCTCCTCTTAGCACCCCCAAAAATTCTAAGGTTCCTTTCCATCCAAATCTTCTGTAGAATTAAACCTGTAGCAGTTTTCTTCTCTCCAAAAAACTATAAAAGATCATTCAAGCAGCAAGGATGATCTCCATAGATACTCCTGAAGGCATTCCATAATTCAGAACCAAACGAACACTCAAACATAAAGTGTTGTAGGCCCTCCTCCTCAGAACAACAAACAACACACCTTGTAGCCATAGAGAACCCAACTCTTTTCATATATTCACAAGTAGGAACTTTATTCAGGAAGCATTTCTAAAGGAAACAAGAGTAGCTTTTCGGAAATTTAGCTTTCCAAACCCAACTGGACCATTTGGCCTTCCTTCCTTTCCTTCTAGTAATCTTCCAACCATCTTTAATCTTGAACTCACCCTTGCCATCACACAGAATTTGTTCATCATTATCAGTTAAGGCCTTCATGCCACTGATAGCAGTGCGAATCACATCAATCCCTCTAATATTTGGAAGATTCCAGTTATTGTCCAAAGTACACGATGCAATACTACAGTTTGGACCTTTTCCCATGTGAAGGATCATGTGATCATCACAAAAGTCCAAAATCTTTCTTTTACCAGGAAGCCAAGGGTCATTCTAGAAATGGAAGATTTTTCCATTACCAACACGAAACTCCATATTCGCCTTTAGCAGATTTCTCATACTCAACAACTTCCTCCACATCCAAGGGGCAGTAGTCTTGCACCCTACTGACCAAATGGATTCCTGCTTTATGTATTTTTCATGCATCCATTTCACCCACAATGATTATTTGTTATTGGCTACATCCCAAAGGTTCTTCAGCAGACCAGCTTTAGACCAATCCTCCACCAACCGAACACCAAGCCCTCCTTCCTCCTTAGGTTTATAAATATGATCCCAGGACACAGTATGGATATGTTTTCTCTCATTGGAATCCCCCCAAATAAAGTTCCTCATGTGTTTCTCAATATCCAGCACAACAGCCTTCAGGAGAAGGAAAGTTGATGACCAGAAAACATGATAAGTCAAGAGGGTGGATAAAACCAACTCCACATGACCAGCAAAAGACAGAAAATTACCTTTCTAGGAATCAAGTTTCCTTTTTATCTTATCAGTAATCGGAGCACACATAGCCTTGGTCAACCTGCCAGTGAAAAGGGGGAGGCCTAAATATCTAACAGGAAGATCCACTATGTCAATATTAAGAGCTCTACTAATACTATCAAGATGTGCATCAGCTCCTTTACTCAAGAACAATTGACTCTTTCTGTTGTTGAGTCTCAACCCTGAAATAGAACAGAAGGTATCCAGCACTTTGGCAAGTTGTTGGGCATTCCTACTATCCGCCTTAGTGAACAAGAGAAGGTCATCTGCAAAAATAATGTGTGAAATCCCAAAACTATCTGAAGCCTTAAGAGGGGAGATCATATTCTCATTAACAAAAGCCTCCATCACAGAGGTGAAGCCCTGCATAGCCAGCACAAAAAGATAGGGGGCAAGGGGATCACCCTGCCTCACCCCATTTGAAGCTTCAAAGGAATTAGAAGGGGAACCATTAATCAAGACTTGAAAGGAGGCTGAGTTAAAGCACACATGAATCCAAGACAGCCAACAAGGGGGAAACTTCAACTTTTCCATCATAAAAAGAACATAATCCCTTCTCACAGTGTCATACGCTTTAGAAAGGTCAGCCTTAACACACATAGCAGGAGGACCATTGACCGATGAAAAGGTACTCAACATCTCGTTTGCTAAGAGGATAGCATCACTGATGACTCTACCTTTAATGAAGGCGACTTGATTTTTAGAAATCATACTAGGAAACACATCCCTAAGTCTATTAGCCATAATCTTTGTAATAATCTTGAACATGACGTTACAGAGAGAGATAGGTCGGAAATCTTTGAGATTTGTAGCACCATGAACCTTTGGAATAAGGGTGATAAAAGATCTATTGCATTCTCTCAAAAGCTTGCCAGACTCAAAGAAGGTTAGGATAGCTTTGGTGACATCATCCCCAACAATCGACCAGCAACTTTTAAAGAAAATTCCATTAAATCCATCTGGACCCAGAGCCTTATCAACGTTGAGATTATTAACAACCAGATCAATTTCCTCCTTGGTGACCCTCTTACTCATATTATGGAATTGAGAGGAATTTAGGGTAGGAAGCTCCCACTTTTGATTCCAATGGACAACATTCGACTCCGAAGAATTGAATAAGTTCCTGTAGAAACTCACAATATGGTCTGTAATCTCCTCCGAATTACTGATGGACCTATCACCCTCATGAAGAACATAGATTCCATTATGAATCCTTCTAGTCTTGAGAGAAGCATAAAAGTAAGAGGAATTTCTATCACCCTCTTTAAGCCAGATAGCTCTTGATTTCTGCCTTTAAAAACTTTCCTCATCAAGAAGGGCTTTACTTAGAGCTTTCCTTTTTTCAATCAACCTACCTTGCAATTGAGAATCATTAGGAGAGCAATCAACCATTTTTTGTAGTTCAAGAGCTTCAGTTTCCAACTCTTTAGCTTTAGAAGAAAAGTTGCCAACATGATCTTTGTTCCATTTCAGCAAAGCTTCCTTAACAGCATTCAACTTCCTATACACTCTATACATAGGTGCACCTTCCAACATTAAATTCTTCCACGCATCACTCACAACATGGTGGAAATCAGGCTGCGACACCCAGCTATTAATGAACCTAAAAGGTATGCTCCTCCTTCTATTAGTTTGCAAATGCAACAGCTGGACACGATGATCACTGACCATGTTAGAAATAACTTCACTCCACATAGTAGAGAAAAGACCCAAGAACTTAACATTACAGAAGGACCTATCAATCCTCGAGAAAGTACTAACACCCTTAGTACTATGGCTATCCCAGGTGAACAAAGGCCCCTTAGACAAAATCTCAATAAGACCAGTAATATCCAACGAATTATTGAACTCAGACATACTCTTATTTGTGGGGGGCTGCTTCCCAAGTTTCTCATAAGAAAACCTCACCGCATTGAAGTCACCAAGAACACACCACGCATCCATGTTCAATCTCGAGATTGAGTTCAAAGCATCCCATAGAGTTGTTCTCTCATTATCACCATTAGAGCCATAAATAGCAGAGATACAGAATCTAGAATGGCTGCTCTCAATACAAATCTCACAGTGTACAATCTGCTCATTATCCAACAACTTGTAAATTGTAATGTCAGGGTCTCTCCACAACACAAGAATCTGAGTATAAGAATAATAGTCCTCATTAGAAATATACTTCTCTCCCTGCCAGACCTCCTCCACAATCGCACCAATGTCATCCTTCTTCATTCTTGATTCTAAAATGATATAAATATCGGCCTTCAGCCTACTTATCTCACCTCAAATGTGAGGAATTTTATTGTTGATCCCTCTCACATTCCAGGCACAAATCAATAATGGTCTATCCATTTGAAATGATTGGGACCCCCCTACTCGTGTTGCCTTCACCTGCATCACCTTCCCCCAGATTCTCAAGGAGAGAAAATTTGTTCGGAGACAGTTGGATGTTCCTCACAGCAGACACCGGCTTCGATGCAACTCTTGGGGGAGATTTAGATATTCATCTCTGCGTTTCCCAAACTGGCAAAGGTGATGGAGTGACAAGCTTACCTTTCTCACCCGTCGGCATTCTTCCTATCATCTTCTCAGTATTAGTCCTGCTAACAGAGCCTTCAGTAACCTGCACCAGCTCTTCCACTGCATCACTGAACTCATCAGTTTCCTCCTCCATAGTTTGGGCTTTTGTCTTCTTCGGCATCCACACCTTTTTCTTCAGCTGGTTCTCCACGACTCCCTGCACTGCATTTTTTGCTTTATCCTCACACAACCTCGATTCATGGCCAAAGTTATTACAGACCGAACAAGTATCTGGTCTCCATTCATATTCAAATCGGACCTTATCAGTTTTCCCATCATCACTCTGAAGTTCCAACTCCTCCGAAAAAGAAAAGTCGGCAGGTATCATCACCTGAAGCCTGGCATACTCTAACCTTGAGTACTCAGCAGTAAGCTGGTCTATGCACAACGGCTTCCCAAGAACAGAGCCAATCCTCATAAACATCTCATCATCCCAAAGTTCTAGGGGCAGATCGTGAATCTTAAGCCAGATCAGAATTTCAGTAATCTTCATCTTCTCCATTGGTTCCCCTCGCTCCCATTTCTTTAATATCAGTGGCTTCCTGGCAATGAACCATGGTCCTCTGTCAAGTGTCGTGGTCATGTCTTCCTCATTAGAGAATAGCAGGATGAAGAAACCCCTTCCTCTGGATCTGATTTTGAGCGACCCCTTAACCTTCCACAAATGTGCCAGGAACCTAACTAGAGATGGCCAATGCGGATTCAAACCAACTATATAGCTAGCCACCGCCTTACTCCATCGTTGCATATTCCTTTCCGAGATGCTCTTTGAGTACAGAAGTTTTCCATCAACAACCTGAACGTCAAGCTTTGTGAAGAGAGTCTTGGGAAATTTCCTAAAAAGTAAAAACAAAAATTAAGGAAAAGTTCTAATTCAAAATTAAAAGTAAAAACAAAATTATTGATCGGGTTGCCTCCCAACAAGCACCTTTGTTTTACGTCGATGGCTCGATGTGATTTATTGATTCATCGATGCTAGTATCAGTTGTGGTGAAATATCTTTTCAAGTGTTGGCCATTTGCCACAAAATCACCTGACTTTTCACTCCATAAAACAAAAGCACCATGTGGGAAAATGCTCTTGACAATGTATGGTCCAGACCATCGAGAACAGAGTTTCCCTAGGAACAACCTCAGTCTCGAGTTGAATAGAAGAACTTGGTCTCCCACGTGAATGTCTTTCCTCTTCAGATGACCATCATGCCAAAGTTTCGTGTGTTCCTTGTAGATTCGTGCATTCTCATAAGCTGCCATCTGGAGTTCTTCTAACTCTTGAAGTTGCAGAATCCCAACTTTGCCAGCTTTCTTAATGTCAAAATTTAGTTGTTTTATTGCCCACCATGCTTTATGTTCTAGTTCTACGGGCAGGTGACATGATTTTCCATAGATGAGTCTGAAGGGTGTTGTTCCAAGAGGAGTTTTGAACGTGGTTTGGTAGGCCCATAGAGTGTCATTGATTTTCACTGACCAATCCTTTCAGTTGCATCCTAATGTCTTTTCTAGGATAGCTTTGAGTTGACAGTTTGTAACCTCTACATGCCCACTTATTTTTGGGTGGTAGGGGAGGCTACCTCGTGTGTAACACCATATTTCCTTAACAGTGATTTGAAGCTTCTTTCCAGAAAATGAGAACCTCCGTCGAATATCACAGTGTGTGGGACTCCAAAATGGGGAAATATAATGTCTTTTAACATTTTGATGATAGGTTTCTAATTGCTAGTGACTGTTGGTATGGCCTCTACCCATTTAGAGACATAATCCACTGTGACTAGAATGTAGAAAAATCCATGCGAAGATGGGAATGGGCCCATGTAGTCCACTCCCCAAACATCAAAAATATCGACTTCTTGCCATAGCTTAAGTGGTATCTCATCTCTTTTCGTAATGTTACCCATTCTCTGACACTTGTCACATGATAAAACAAGTTGTAAGCATCTCTGGATATGGTTGGCCAAAAGAAACCACATTGCAAAACCTTCAGAGCAGTTTTCTTAGAACTCATATGGCCTCCAACTGGACCTGACTGGCATTGTTCTAAAACAAGGTGAGCTTCTTCCTCAGCTATACAACATATGTAGAGACCATCAACATAGAGCTTAAAGAGGTATGGCTCATCCCAGTGATATTGTCTCACATCATGCATGAATTTCTTCAATGCATTGCTAATACATTCAGGGTGGATGACACTGGAAGCAAGGTAGTTCACGTAGTCTGAGTACCAAGGAGTAGCTTCTGAGACTTTCATGACGGTGGTCATTTGGAAGAGAGTCATTAATAGGGGTAGTTTCAGTGTCCAGGGTGTGGATACGACTCAAGTGGTCTGCCACAACATTCTTTGTACCTTTCTTATCTCTTATCTCTAGATCAAATTCTTGCAGGAGGAGAATCCATCTTATCAATCTAGGTTTTGCATATTTTTTTCGGGAGGTAATGAATAGAAGTATGATCTATATAGACAACAACCTTCGAACCAATGAGGTAGGACATGAACTTGTCAAAGGCATACATGACTGCTAGGAGTTCCTTCTCAGTAGTTGCATAATTCCTCTGAGCTTCGTCAAGGGTCTTTGATGCATAGTAAATGGCATGATGTTTCTTCTCTAACATTGGCCCAAAACAACACCCACAGCATAATCACTGGCATCACACATGATTTCAAATGGGTGATCCCAATCAGGAGCTCGGACGATGGGTGTTGTTGTAAGAGCAAGCTTCAGGTTGTTGGAACTTTTGATGCATTCTTTATCAAAATGGAAATTAGCATCCTTTAGCAACAAGTTTGTCATGGGCTTGGTTATCTTGGAGAAATCCTTGATAAACCTTCTATAAAAGCTTGCATGACCGAGGAATGTGCGGACCTCTCTTACATTGGTTGGGATAGCAAGTTTGGAAATTACTTCAATCTTTGCTTTGTCAACTTTGATTCCTCGATTACTGACCCTATGGCCAAGGACAATGCCTTCCTTTACCATAAAATGACATTTCTCCCAATTTAACACTAGATGTGATTCTTTACATCATTTGAGGACGCGGGAGAGGTGCTTTAGACATGAATCATATGAATCTCCATATACAGAGTAAACATCCATAAAAACTTCCATAAAAGTTTCAGTTAGACTAGCAAATATGGTTGCCATGCAACGTTGGAAGGTTGCAGGTGCATTACATATCCCAAATGGCATCCTTCTAAATGTGTATGTTCCAAAGGGGCAAGTAAAAGTAGTTTTCTCTTGGTCATCTGGATGTATAGGAATTTGATAGAATCCATAGTAACCATCGAGATAGCAAAAATATTCCTGGTGAGACAATCGCTCTAAGACTTGATCTAGAAAAGGCATCAGGAAGTGATCCTTACGAGTTGCCTTGTTCAATTTCCTGTAATCGATATACATCCTCCACCCGGTAATTGTTCGAGTGGGGATGAGTTCATTATCTTCATTCTGTATCACAGTAGTGCCACTTTTCTTTGGGACAACATGTACATGACTCACCCATGGACAGTCAGAAATACGGTAGATGATGTCGGTAGTGAGCAATTTAATGACTTCACGACGGACTACTTCCTTCATATTTGGATTAAGCTTTCATTGATGTTCAACAGTCAGCTTGTGGTCTTCCACCATAGGGGTCTTGTGCATGCAAAGTTCTTGACTGACTCTGGTGGGATCACTCATCTTGTAGCTGATAGCTTTCCTTCTTTCTTTTAATTCTTTCAGAAGTTTGTCTTCTTGTTCGGCCATTAGATCGGAATTTATAATAACTGGACAAACCTTGAGATTATCCAAAAACACGTACTTTGGTCCCTCAGACAGGGGCTTCATTTCAGGGGCTTTTGGCTTCTTGCTTGGCTCTTCATTTATGTTCACAAGCTTGAGTTCCTCAAATTTGGTTTCATGGATCTTCTTCGGTAGTGTTGAGGCAAAGAACACAATCTTTAACTTGTTCATCAATGGAGTCATCAGAAGATGGGTTTGTAAGAGTCACTTCTAAGGGATCATCTTGTTCATACTCCTCTTGTGTGAGGAGTTACATTTTCTCTATGCAATCAATCAAATAGACTTCTTCCTACATGCTCGGTCTTCTCATGCTTTCAAAAACTTTAAACTCGAGGGTTTCTTTACCTAGTCTGAGAAGCAAGGTTCCTGCTTCAACATCAATCAGAGCTCTTGCAGTGGCAAGGAACGGACTACCAAAGATAAGAGGGTATCTGGCATATTCCTTTATGTCCATGATGACAAAGTCACAGGGGACATAAGAGTCTTTTCCTACCTTGACTGGGACATCTTCAATGATTCCCAAGGGAAGAGTCATAGAATTGTCTGCAAGCTATATGGTCATGCCATTTGGAAGTAGTTCTATAAACCCTAGACTCTTTCAAAGGCTAAGTGGCATGATAGAGATGATAGCACCAAGATCAGCCAATCCCTTCTTACATGAAGAGTCACTGATATGACACAAAATCCCAATGGACCCCGGATCTTTCTACTTCTTTGACATCTTGCTTTGGATGATATCGGAAGTTGTTGTTGCTAACTTGATTGTCTCATATTCTTCAGTTATATACTTCCTTGTGAGAAGAGACTTTAAGTATTTAGTCTAGGATGGTATCTCATCCAACACATCTAGAAAGGGTATATCGACATGAAGCTTCTTCATAGCTTCCTTGAACTTGTTGAATCGAGTATTGAGATTTGTTTGCCTTAAACGAGTAGGGAAAGGAGGACAAGGCTTGTACATTGGCACATCCGGCTCAGGTGTGTCTTCTTCCTCTACAGTAATTGATTCCTCTAATCTTGCTTTGTCTGTCTTATCAGCGGTTGGTGGTTCCTTAGGTTGAGACTCAGGTATTGTAGAGTCTTGGTCATTCACAAAGTCATCATCGTTTGTTGCTACTATTGGTATCTTGGCAGGGGGGTTAGAGTATTCTCTCCCGGACCTGGTGGTAATAGCCTTCAGTTGTTCATGATTCTTAGGATTGTTCTCAGGTTGGCCAGCGAAAGTTCCAACAGGTGGCTTGAGGCTAGCCGAAAGTTGAGCTAGTTGAGATTCAATAGCCTTCTGACGGGCTTGTTGGTTAGCTATTGTAGTCTGTTTTGATTGCAGCATCTTCTCAATAGCTGACAATTTGTCATCGGGAGAGATGGGATTGGGTTTTTTCCCTTGTTGTTGATAAGGAACTTGGTTGGGATTCTGGAACCGAGAATTGTTTTGATAATTGTTGGAGTTTCTATTCTGGAAGTTGCCTCTATAATTCCCTTGATTTCTGAAATTTTGTTGTTGGTTATACTGGAATCCCAGTAGGCCTCGTTATTAATTATTTGAACCAAGTTTTTGTGAGTTTCCCGCTCCTAAAGGATTTCCATATTGAAAACATGGATGGTTCCTATTCTGATTCGGATTATAATACCCTTGACCAGGGATAGTGTTGATGGCATTCAAACTTTCCATTTGACCATTATCTCCCTGGGTACAAGTATTACCCAAAATTACATCATAGAGAATGTTACATGCTAGAGTAGAATGATCAATTCCCTTACATGCTTCACAGAAGAGTGAATCTAACTTGACTTGTTCTTGTTGTTGAGGGGGTGAGCGTCTCCTTTCGTAGGTGGAGAAAGATGATTCAAGTTGGTCTTTCTTGGCAACTAGGAGCTTTAGAGACTCAGCAATAGACTTGTACTTAGGAGTAGCTTTGTTCCATAGCAACCTTCAGCACTCCTTTACTTATGGGTCTACCCCAGTTGGCTTGGTTTTCATCTCCAAGGGTGACAACTTTCCATGCGCTATCATAACTTTGACGCATGAAGTTTCCTCCAGATGAGGAGTCTAAAAATTTCTTGATATCATCATCTACACCCCTATACAAGATTTCAATGAGTTGATTCTTAGGAATGCCATGGTGTGGACACTTGCGTAGAAGCTCCTTGTATCTCTCCCATTCTTCAGCAAGGGTTTCACCAGGGACCTGAGTGAATTGTGTTATTCGGCCCCTAATTTCATAGGTGAGAGAAGGAGGATACAATTTCTCTCGGAAAATGTTTTGAAGTTGTTCCCAAGTGTTGATGGGTTCACATTGCAAGGAATTATACTAACTCATGGCTCTATCAGCAAGAGAATATTTGAAGAGACAGAGTCTGATGGCATCATCTATGACTCCATTCTGCTTTGTCATAGCACATAGATCTATAAACCTCAGAAGATGTTCTTGACTATCTTCTCCTTGTTTACCATAGAAAGGGATATTCTGAAGTAGTGTAACCCAATGTGCTCTTATCTCAAAATTTGGAGCATTGATGGGAGGAGGTTGAACTAGGTGATGAACGTCAACAGCTTTAGGGATTGACAATTCTCTCAGGTCTTTTTGTAACTCAGCTTGCTGAGCTGCTGCTTGGGCTGCTTGGATTTCTTCTTGAACTGCAGCTCTGGCTTCTTGCATAAGCATATCTCTTTGTGCATTAAGGTCTTGAGCTACGCTTCGGGAAATTTCCTACTCTTGAGCCATTCTTGCTTGGTTCTCTCTGTTTTGACGATGAAAGGTTCTGTCTATCTCATGGTCAAAGATAGCAGAGAGTTTGGGACTGTCTAAATAGCGCATACACTAGACTTTGTGGGTACCAAGGATGTAAAGATCTTTCGTTAGTAAGATGGATGGAGTAGAACCGAATTCAAGTATATATGATCGATAGTATCAAAAGTAAAAGAAAATCCTAGATTAGTCTTAATAGAACTAGATTTAACTAGATGATTATGTTGTCCCCGGCAATGGCGCAAGAATTTGACGTGGAATATTATCGCACTAACAAACTCACCCAGGGCAAGCCATGGGTTTTTACCAAAACCTTATGCAATAATACCACCTGCAAGCGGATGGGTCTTATCACAGTATAGTTGAGGATCGAATCCCAAGGGACAACATTTTTAAGAATCTTTCACTAGTTGAATCTAGTTGAATCAAGACTAATATTTAGAACAAGGTTGGTTGATTTGAGTTTAATTAAACTAAATTCAAGGAAAGTAAAGAGAAGGATTAAAAGTTGGATTAAAGATAAATGATGTGGAATCACTGGGGTGCTCTCGGGTTTCACCACCGCTACACATGCAAACACATCCAATCACAAACATCCATGCAAGATATAACTATCCAAATGGAGCTACTGCAAAACCCCCCATATGGGCATTAGGTTCACGTAAGCATCACCTTATGTATCAGATGTCTCATCACCATCCAGATCACATACTTACGGATCCAAAGATACATAATTCCAAATGAAGTTGTGGCCCTCCCTACGGGATGTTTAAGCACACAGAAGCATCACCGTGGGCTAGATGGCTCGTCCCCTCGCAAATCATACACTTACGACCTCAAGGAATCCCATTCTATTTCTAGTTTGGGAGTTAACCATGTTAATCGACATTCAAATCCTACATATTGAAGTTGTCGCAACATAGGAAATGAACAAGATAAATGCAAGCAGGTGATCAATCCACAAGCACACATCGATGATTAACAATGAAATGAAAAGTTATATACATGACATGAAATGTTTAATGAAAAGACATATAAGCATAGGCAGTGGGGCTAGTCCCCACACCCCAGCGAAAGGAAACTACTCACTCATGGTGAGAGAAACAAGAAGAATAAGAGAGAGAAGATTCCACCATGAGCATGGTGAAGAAGATGATCGCAGCTCGGTGGAGAAACAGTCTTCTACACAATGTCAGGGCAGATCTGGACAAGGAGGGAGGAACACCATAGCAGATGGGACATATCTTCTCTCTCCACCTTATCTTTCTTCTCATAGTCCTCACTCGCGGCTAGAGGGGAAGCTCGTAGATGTGATGGCGGCGTGGGAACAGCGTAGATGCAACAGATCTAGATCTGGATCTAGATCTAGATCTAGATTTGGATGGAGCGGCTTGCAAATCTGAGTTTCCACTTCAGATCTAGGGGAATGAAGCACAAGACCACCACAGAGGCAGGCTCTTGGCTGTTGAGATCATCTCCCTAGGATCAGGGCAAACCTGCAGCCTAACGACATCCGGAGAGGATGGCCAAATGAGGGGGGTTGGGGCCTATTTATAGGCCTCACTGGGAAGTGCCACAGTTGTGGCTTTTCTATTGCTTCCAGCAAGTCGCAATCTTTGTATCATAGACTGTGGTTGTGGTTCCTTTGTAGTCACGGTCATGTTCATTTGCTCTAGTCGCAAATTTCAAACTTACACTAATCGCGGTCCCTCATTGTACAGACCGCAGGCGCGGGTTTATTCACTGCTTGGTCACGATTACTGGAAGGGTAGAGGAAGAGTTTAGCATGGGAAGTTGTAGGTGGAGGTGGAGGACAATTAGGGAAACCGCGAGCAGAGATGGATGTTGTGGTGTTCAGTAGTTGGACCTGCGGGCGTGGTGCACTGGCTGATTGCGGAGGGTGGAGGAGACACCTCAGTCGAGGTCATCTCTATTAATCGCATGCCTGGGTCATGGTGCATACTCTGATCGCTTTCCCAGGTCACAGTGTTGATGAAGAGGATCATAGTGTGGGCACACAACGGTCTTTGTTGATGCTTGATTGTGGTACTGATGGTGGTGGGGGTGGAGCATAGGGGGAGAAGATATGATCGCTTGTCGCGGTGGGAGGCAAAGGACTGCAGACAAGAAGTGGCAAGGTGGGAGGAGAAGATCGCGAAGGTGCGGGGGGGGGGGTGTTTTCGATCGCGGTTTGTTGAAGACAGATTGTGGTATGGGCATGAAGTGGAGCACCCCATGCCGCGATGTGTTGTTAACAGAAGAGCAGGTTGAGATCTGAGAACCGTAGGTGTTTTCTGCTGCTTGGTCATGGAGTGGAGTTGGAAATCGCCGGCCGCGGTAAGAGGAGGAAGAACCGTGATCATCTTGGTAATGGTCATGGAGAAACTTAGCAGGTGAAGGATGATGATGGAAGATGCAGGTGGAGATGGTGTTGAGGTCGGATGTCAGGTGTTGTTCGGTCGAGGTGTTGGCGATGGCTGTTGGAGACGCCGAGGTCGTGATGGTGGGAGCCGCGAACATGTTGCGGTGAGGCTGTAGAGGATGCTCGCGGTGGTGGAGAAGGAAGGTGTGGAGAGGAGAACCGCGGGCTGGATGAGGACCTCATACAGGTGTCCGCAGTGGTGTGATGGGAGGAGATGGCCTCACGGCTAAGGCAAAAGAATAGAAGAAGGTAGTGGTTACATGTGGTGATAAGGGTTAGGAGGTGGGGGGAAGAGAGGGGTGTGCAGGAGAGTGAGGGGCGTGCAGGAGAGTGAGGGGCCCTACTGCCAGCTAGGTTAGTGGGAAGGTGGGGCCCAATGGCTAGGTGAGAAGCATGTGAAGAAAAGAAGAGAAGGGGGCGTGTGAGAGGATAAGCAGAGCTAAACAAAGCCCAAAAAAGGGTATGGGCCTAGTAGATAAGGCCCAAAGCTCGAAACGACTTGCACAAAGGTGCAAAAAATCAATAAAAATAGGAGTAAATTCAATTAAGCCAATACATGTTGCATATAAGATGATATTTCCAATAAACCCATGAATGCAACCAAAATTGGGCCAAACGAGGCGATTGAACTACGATGAATGCACATTCATCAATGTCTTGTTACATAAATATCCTATATCCACTACTTTAGAGACTTCCCGTCATAAGTTCTCACCAAGGCATTAACTAAAACCAATCAATATTCAAATCTTAAATGTGAAGTTCTCGCATTCTAAGATAACAAATCATGTAGAGTGGGTGATCAATCTACAAAACTTATGTTAAATGATTTATTATGAATGAAATAAGTTTATAAAAGAATTGTAACAATAAATTGTATGAAGTGAGTAGTGGGGCTAGTCCCCACACTGCAATGAGTATACCAATCACTCCACTTAGAGAGATCAATACAAATGTGAAGTTTCAATCATTTTCATGAAAGTAGGCAGGAGGCAACACATCATGGTGTGTGACCGATAGTCTTCTTTCTTCTTCTTTCTTCGGTATTGACCTGACTTATGGGGACCCTATAGCTGACAATACAACATGTATGGATGGTGGATGGGACTATCATCAATGGTGGAAGGAGTGATCTCTTGCAATTTTGTGGCAACAAAAAGGTTGATGGATATGGAGGAGAATAATGGGGCAAGGGAGGAGCATACTTTTCACCTTGTTTACTCACTTGACCGATCTTCCTTCCTTGCCAGAGAGGTCAAGGGAAAAAGAAATAAGGGAGTTTCCTTGTTTCTCACTTGTTCAATCCTCCTTCCTTGCCATTGAGGTCGGGGGAGAAAGGAACAAGTGAATACCAACGGGTGGATGATAAGCAGTCTGACCCCTTTGCTTGTTAGTTGTTGGGTCTTATTTATACTTTTTGTTACGGGAGTCTAAGACTCTCATAATAGATGAGTGGTACTCAGTCTATTACTAAATTCCTCGATCAATTTTAGGGATCTATACCTTTGATTGGGGGTGTGCAAGTTGATAGCCAGCCGGAGGTCGATGGTTGGCAGGTTGGAAGAGATGAGGTCGGTGGTGTTGTCCAAAGATGGATGTTGATGGATGCTGAGATTTTGAGATTATTGAGGTCTATGTTGTTGTTCAAGCATGGATGTTAATGGTTTCCAGAGATCAATATAGGTGTAGTCTTGTGAGTGGTACAAGTCCGATGCTTGATCAATGCATGTCTGTGCTTTGACACTGTGAGAGGGAGGTTGATTGTTTGCATGGATATTGATCAACAAACAAATTTAATGCATGGAGAGAGTTTTCAGAAGGAAAGAATGAAAGGGAATTAATTATGTGTGAAAAGGGGAAAGGAACAAATAAAAGAAGGCAAAGAGTAGGTGGGTCACAATCATCTATTGTGGCTGTTACAATTTTCAAATATCTTGCTTAATTAGACAACCTTGTTATTTGCTTGGTTAATTTAATAATTGCCATTTTAGTTGTATATGTTATGGCTATGAATTGCAGAATCGTCATCATTTCATTCTGTTTGCCTTTGATATCTTTGGATTTTTTTATGATGATTCTATTTTTCTCTTTTGAGTATACAACACATCATAAATAGGAATGTGATGCTGTGTTCATCTTCATCTTCAAGATTTTGTATTTTTGATCATTGGAGTTTGCCATTTAAAAAAGTTTGACTGCCCAATTTACGGTACATGCTTCTATGAAGGAATTTCTTTAAATTAGCAAGTTCCTTGTAATTTCCCATTTTATTGCATACGATTGAAGAATTTCTTTAGATAAATGTGATAGCCATTAATTCTTTGACTCTTGCATTGTCATTACACCATTGATGTGACATTTCCATGCTAATAACCATTAATTCTTTGACTCTTGCATTACCATTGTACCGTTTATGTGACATTTCCATGCTAAATAAGGGTTCACAAGCTTTTTATCCTTTGCATTGTGACCACTCATTAAGGAAACCATTTAATTCATTGCCTTAGCTCCCGATCAAAGAAATAAATTGATGACACATAAATTAATTCTTTCTCGTAGCACGCATAGCTTTAGTTGTGTTGCTTTTTCTTTGATTAAATTTTGATTGACCATAAATAAATCTTTGATATTGCAACGCTTCGTGCACAAAACAAAAGTAATGTCATTAACAAAATTGGTATACTCACAAAAAAATTGGCAAAATTCAAATTTAATCAAAATAACCCATAAATTATCTAATATAATGGGAAAATAGATTTATTAATTATTATGGGAGTGGAAGCCTAATGAACTAACTTATAGGATGAAATACTACATTAGAATGCAAAGTGGTCTAAGAAATACAATTAAATTGGGATCAATATCCATTCATCAAAATATCTTGAACTTAAATGTTGGTCGTCCTCGAGTAACACAAAATTTGAACATTCATAAAATTAATACTTTCAACCCATATGATTACCTCATCCTCAGATTAAGTAATTCTCCTTCCCACCAAATATCATCAAGTTACCCAAAAATATCAAAATCATGTACTACATCTTTCCATATCTTATTTCCCAATTTTATTTCCTAGAAACACTTCCTCTCCACCATCTCCAACATCAATAATGTTTTCAAGTTTCATGAGAATTTAGAGAAACATGCATAACAACAAGTATGCACATGATCCAACACTAGTGTATGTCAAACAAATTCTAAAAATTGAGGTATTTATTATGCCCAAAGGAAGAAAAGGAAGTCATTGGAGGTATCAAAGGAAGAAGAAAATCTCTACTCTATTTGACTCGACATTTTTTGTTTGTGCAAATAAATATATTGCAACATTTTTTCTATGTGCACATTTGCATCTTTTTTTCCTCGTCTTTATTTTTGGTGGTATGCCCACGTTAAATAGCGAGGGGTATGGAAAAAGTAGATATAAAGAGAAGGGATGTGCCACCCTGAACTTAGAGTTTTACATATTTTTGTGGCTTTTTATTTATTTAGAAGGATGGATGGTAAGAAGATGTAGTGAGAATATGGAAGAGCTCTTCGGATCAAAATGCAACTTGATTTACAATTCAATGCATCAGGTTGTTCTCCTTATCACTCGATAATTGAGTAGTGGAAATGTGGAGAACTAAATGGAAATTCCATGCAATTGTTCTACTGGTCAGTGGGTAGCATGGTGTGCCTGATCCCTCCCATTTTTTTTCTTACTTTCAATCTTTTTCAAGGAAACATAACTTTTGTATTCTTAGGCCACTTAGCATAATTTCTAACTATTGGTTAGTTTCGAAATTTGGTCTTTTTGAGGATTTACTTCAAAAAGGGAGTTGAATGATATGCATGTGTATGCAAACAAAAAAATAAATCTAAACTGGCTAGATAATGGGTTTAACTATTCTAAAGTAATGAAACTTCATGATAAATGTTGTGTATGCATGTGATGATGAAATTTTAAAATTGAAATCCAAGAATTAAAGTAGATAAGGGTGGGTCAAGTGAGATACAAACCACCCAAGCTCCACTGCAAAATTAAAAAAATTCTCATCCCAGAGCAAAGATTATTTCAAAATGGAGCACACAAATTTTCCTCTGATAATAGCAGAGGTGTAATATATGTTAGTGGATTAATGGTTCCTATATGGAGTATTTGGGGTTGTCTCATTCAAGAAGACTAATGGTGGACTAACTTTTCCCAAGGCTAAGGCAGTAGGTGAACAATCCACCACATGTAATGCTAGTTGTGCAGAAACTAGGTGTAGGATATGGCTCTGGTTTTTCCACTTCACCTGAATTTACATGTAAAAGGAGTGGTGCTGACATGGGAGGAAGAACTTCAATAGTAATATCATCATCATAAAATTTTTTGTATGGCTATGTGTCCTCCTAAAAATAAATCATGCAATCAACATTGTGATCAATGGAGGTAGTGGGGTTTATTGTTGACTCAACATGATGCTTTAGTTCCTTCATGCAAGATATACCCAATTCATATGTGGGTTCATGAGGATTTGAAATAGAAATATCATCATCATAATCAAACAGTAGGGGCATGTGAACTTTTATTGATGGCTTCCCAACTAGAAAAACCACATATGGAATAAAATTTGGCAGTGTTGGAATGTAAGGATTTGATGAGAAAGTCCCTCTTCAATAGAATCTATAAAATATGTATTAGAAGTTGGTGGTTCATTATCCAAAATAGGACCAATAAAATTTAGTTGATAGTTGTATATGTATGGATCATGTTCTACAATAGGGGATGATAGCAGAGTTTCAAGTTCTACAATGATGCTTGGGTCATTCTTTTGTCGTGACTTTTCATAATGATGTAATAAAGTTTCAAGCATAGAGAAATATGGGGTAAAATTGTACCTATCACATTCTAGTTGCAATTCCTCAATATATGCATCTTTCAATGAATCTGACATTGTTGAACTAATATGAAATCATCTTCGTCATTGTCAAAAACCATCATCTTCGACTCTTCGGTTGCCCTTAGTAACTTTCTTGCTAGATCTCTAGATCCTTAGTTGATATATCAAGTTGTACATGCTCAGTCGTTTGTGCAACTAACTATTTGTATCGAGCGACTTCTTTGACAACCATTTTCTTGAGGGTGTCTTGTCTATCATTCATATTAAGTGAAGATTGATATTTCTCATCAATGTAGATCCCACAATATAGCTGATTGTAGTCTACCTCATAGGAAAGTTGATTGTCATAAAGCAAAATATCATAATAGATTACCAAATATTGTTGGTTGAAGTCCCCACTGTCATGAAGTTGATTTACATAACATGGTTCCTCATAGTAACTTCTAGAATATTGTAGATTATATTTTGCATGATATCCACTATAATAGGAAGATGTGGAGTCTCACTTACTAGTGATCCTATAGAGTGCTTATGTCATCCATAAGAACACATTGGGACCATCTTTTCATGTATCATCGTAATAACCATATTATTGACATTGTAAACAATGTTGCAATGACCACTTCATTTAGTATGGTGCCTTAAAAGTATGGAAGTTGTTTATTAGGATAAAAGAATAATTTTAATAAAGTATGGTTTCAACAAAAATATTTTTAAAAAAATCACTATTTTCATAAGGAAAAATATTTATCCTGAATTAATTCTAATTAAACTAGACAGAATTAGAAGATTTTATTGTTCGCAACAAGGGTACCAAAATTTGATGTGAATATTATCATACTAACAAATTTACAAAGAATAGAATTCTAGATTTTACCAAAATAAATGTGCAATAATATCACCTACAAGAAAATGAGTCTTATTATGGTATAGTTGAGGATCAAATCCCAAGAGACAATGTTATTATGATATTTGCCAATTTTTATCTAGTTAGCTAAGACTAACATTTATGATCAAGCATTTGATGGGGTTTTAATTAATCTACTTGCAAGAAAAATAGAAGTTGTAATTAAACTGAATCTAAATTAAAAGATGGGAAACATTGGGATGGAATAATATTTTTCCATGTATAGTTTACTCTATGCATATATTCAAATCAAAACTTATACGAAAATTTATTTGGAGTTATGCAAGTTTCTCCTTTTGATGTCAGAAACATAGATGAGCATATATACCCATTAGATTAATGTTTCGTTACTTTCAGGTTATATGTACACTACTTTGGAGACTTAACATTCGAAGATCTCGTCAAGGTTGATGGTTGGTGAGTTGTCGAGCATTGGGGTTGATGGTGTTGTCCAAGAGTGGACGTCAATGGTTGTTGGGATGCCGAGCTACTCGAGGTTGATGGTGTTGTCTAAGCGTGGACATCAATGGATTCCGGAGATCAACATAGGTGTAGTTTTGAGAGTAGTACAAGTCTGATGCTCGATCATTGCATGTTTGTACACCACACAGTGAGAGGGAGTTTAATTGTTTGCATGGATCTCAGTCAACCAAAGAATTTGATGCATGAAATAGAGAGAGTTTACAGAAGGAAAGAATGTAAGAGAATTGAGTAAGTGTGAAAAGGGGAATGATACAAAGAAAAGAAGGTGGTGAGTAGGTGGGTTGCAACCATATAATGTTGTTGTTACAATTTCCAAATATCTTGCATAATGGGATGACCTTGTTCTTTATTTGGTTAGTTTACATCATTGCCTTTTTGCTTGCATATGATGTGGCTACGATTGAAGATTTGTTTAGATAAGTGATATTGCTATTAATTCTTTAACTTTTGTGTTTCTTTTGCAGCATAGATGTGACATTTCCATGTAAAATAAGGGTCCACGAGATTTGTTTCCTTTGCATTGTGACCGCTCATTAAGGAAACCATTTAATTCATTTCTTTGGACCCATTAAAAGAAATAACTTGAGGATACATAAATGAATTCCTTCTATTGGTGTGGATAGCTTTAATTACCTTGCTTTCTTTTCAACTAAATTGTGATTGGCCATAAATAAATAAATATTTGATATTGCAACACTCCCTATAATAAATAAAATTAATGTCAATTGACAAATTCTTATACTCACGACAAAAGTGGTAATATTTAGATTTAATTAAAACAACCAATAAATTGTCTAATATAATAGGAAAATCAATTTTTTAACAATTGTGGGAGTAGAAATCTAATGAAATAATTTATGGGATAAAATTCAACATTAGAATGCAAAAATATTCAAAGAAATGTAGTATAATTGGGATTAATATTCATTCATTAAAATGTTATGTTACAACAAAACCTAGTATTGTTTTAATAGGGTTGTACTCATCACAATTACCTACAATCTTAGGGTTTTTATAAATGTATGTCCCAAAAAGCATCAATGATGATTTTAAAAGAGATATTTTGTATTTGATTTGATTATTAATATAAGGAAATTCTAATTATAATGTTTGTTTTAATATTGATATAATAAATAAAACTAATAATGTCCTAGGAATGCTTTGACTCAATGACATGTGATTTGGGTTGAGGATATATATATGAGATGATATGTTTACTTATGACTACACATTCTTGCTATGTCCCTAGTCAGTTATATTATGAATAGTATAGGACAGCAAATAATACATAAGACTACTACATATATTGAGTGATGACTATGTCAATTAGAGAAGAAGTGTACTGGACAAATCAACCTTGGGAATGGCACACAGACTCATTTAATGACATGTCAAATTCATATATAAAATTGATAATGGTGATTGTGATCCTTAGAGCGAAGTCACTACATCAATCACATGTTGTTTTGTGTACTTTGACACTATCCCAATACAACTTTGAATAAGGATTGCCAAAAAAGGTAGTGATTGGGTGAACTATAAGCCTTATGGATTGTTGTGAGTGATGTAGATGGACTTTTTTCCTCCGTTTGAGTAACATCCTGGCCACTTGATAAGCAAACTATAAAAATGCATGGCCATGCTCATGTGAGTCAATATATGATACTAAGCTCATAATATCTCAAATAGTCTGCTCTAGTATAAGGAACATAGATTGAATGAGAAGAGGATGGAAATTACATGCCTCATTTTCAATCTATATATCTAAGACAAAGGAATTACACTATTATTGTAACACTAATCACAATACTAGGTGGAAATTGTTCTCCAAATTCTCCAATTACTTGGGTGGAAATTGTAAGACCCCTGACTTAGCTTTGTGCTTAACTTTTCTTACTTAGGATAATAATATTCTTAAAACCTTAATCTAATCTATTGAGGTGCTTTAATAACATGTGACATGTTTATGTTTCCAGTTTGGATGATGTTTGAGCTAGTTATGTTATATGTGTGCTTGTTTTGGGCCAAGTTGCAATTTAGCCATGTTTAGGATTTACCTTGGAACTTGTCAAATGTTGGATGTACCTCTTATGTTTTTCATTAAGAGAGAGAATGATGCATAGTGGAATCATGCGTTCAAGTTAGGGTTTTGCATCAATGCTTGAGTTGATGTTGATGTTGACCCTCTGGCAGTTGCAATTGACGTGTTTCCCTTGGTCTTGTTTGTAGTGATCGATGATCTTTTCTTGGGCCTTTTTTTTGCAGTCAAAGGTGTTTTGGACTTGTGCTATAGTCTTGGAGATTGTTTGATCTTGGATCTTGGTCGCAATGATCACCACTATCGCTATGGTTGGTCATTCTTGATCTCTACCATGTTGGTCTCCATGTTCTCTTTCGAATGAAGTGTCTTGACGATCAAGTGGTTGCTACCTTAGTTTTATCACCCTTGTTGCATGCATGTCTTTAGTTCTTGCACGGCTGAGTTTTGGAGGGACAAGTGGATCTAGTGTCTTGACACCTAACCTCCCTCACCTCTCTCCTACCCTTGGGTATATATACCTCTCTCCTAACATGAAAGTAACCTCTTTGCACCCTCTCTTCCTTCTCTCTTCCTTGGATCTCATCCTTGTGATCTTGGTGGTGGAGAAGAGATCAACCTTGGAGCAAGGAGGATGAACCCTTTCATGTGTGATCTAGGGTTGGAGCATCTCTCTTTTGGTGTTCCTTTGGTGTTACTTGGCCTTGGTAAGTGATCTATCCTTCTTTGTTTTGTTTTCTTACAAACCCTACCCCTCTCTTTCTTCTCTTGGCTGATCCATGGTTTTTTGAGGTGGTTTTCTTGAGGAACTTCTCTCTGTGTGATCGAATTCTTGGTTTTCACATGGTAGTATGTATGACGAGATGAAGATCTCCTCTTTTCTCTTTCTTTTCGACCTAGGGTTTGTACCCTCTCTTCTTTGTGCACCTTTTGACCTAGGTTCGTTCTTCTTTTCTTGAGGTTATCGTGGATGAGGAGTTGATCCAAGGTTTGGATTTCTTCTCTCTCTTGGAGATTCTTGGATTTGGAGTTGTTCTTCACCTCAAGGCGGGTTATATAACTCTCTCCTCAAGTATAGTTCCACCTATTCTTACATGCAAGTTTATCTATCTCTTAAACATGATTATAATCTATGTAGTGATGATATCTTGAACTAGGGTTGGTAATTATGTGATTATCTATCATAGATTAACTCCTTTCCTTGAACTCTAATTCTTTTACCTGAGTTTGAATGAATGGTGGAGTTATCATACCTAACATTCACATCTTTAATGTGGGTTTTATATTCATGAGCATGGTTCATCTATCTTATTGAAGATGGTGGTTTTGTTTCTCACATGCATGTGCTTAACGCTTGGTTTTCTCTCTTATATCATGGATCATATGTTGATGCTTGTGATGATCATTCTATAATTAGGTTTTTCATCTTCTTCATGAGGTTTTCACCTTGGTGATGTTTCAGATTCTAGAAGTGGATCATCTGTTTCGATCACCATGTTTCCCTATTTCCCATGGAGTTTCCTTGATCATGATGGCAGTTGAGATGGAGGTTTCGGTTTGGTTTCAATATCCCTAATGCTAACTACCATGTTTGTTGTGTTTCCATAATGGTTTACATGGATGTTGTGTTTCCCTGATGTTCTTGGCCTCTACGTGTTGGTAGAAGTGGTATGTCATGGTCGCACACATGGAGTACTCTCCTATGGTCATTATATTTTGAGGTCCTTGTTGCATTCTCTATACATGGTTTGATGCAGGTCGCTATGATTTGATGCTTGTTTCAATCGTTATGCTTTACCTAACCCTAGTGGTCGCTAGGGCAACCAATGCTAGCAGTTGCTAGCGGTGGTTACATCATGACCCAACACTATTTTTTATGATCTCATGATCAGTGGATAATGATGATGACATATGATCTTATGTCTTTCAAGAATGTGGGAAGTGGAGGAACTCTAGGGTTGATGTTTATTGCTATTATGAAAACCCTTTGGTTAGCTATGTGTAACCCAAACCCTAATTTGAGTAATATGGTGATTAAGGCTTAGTTGCTTGAGTAATTAGCATGATCGATGAATTAATTTCTCTCTCCTAGCATGTGGTTACCCTAATTGTAGGTTGAATGAACATCATAGCTAATGATGCCTGGGGTATCTCTTGTGTAATACATCTAAGTAATTATGGGCCTTAATGAGGCATGGAGAGATAATGATGCTTTGCAGGAACAAGTGAATGGCCTTATGATTCTGGCAATGGATTTGTGCCCTGAGGTGATATCCTCTATGTGATATGATGGGGGATTGATGTCCCATGATGAGGTGTTAATGGTGATGGCCTTGTGTATGGAATTGGAACAATATCAAGAAGTGATGTGAAAAGTTTATGTCTTATACATTTTATATCTTCTGGAGTTGCAATCTACCTTACCTTTATAGAACTTTTAGAGTTTGTACATTGTAACATGATTATGAAGTATAAAAGATACCCAATTGGCTTAACTAATCAACTAAAACCCTAATCATGTAGTTTCCCTATGCCATAGATCCATTCCAGTGTTAGAACTTGTTGGATGGAGAAATGAGTATTCCTAAGGGAAACTTAGAGAACATATTGTTGATATGTAGAGTGCTTGGAGAGAATATCCTTATCATCTAGATACCAATTGTTTTGAGAATAGTTGCAGTTGTGTCTCGGTGATTGTGTTATGTGAAGTGATTGTAAGGACAAAAATAGGTGTACCTCAGTTGTAGGGTTGTATCTTATGCCCTGGTGTCTAGCGGCATGACCTGTACCAAGGTGGGTTAGGTGTTTTTATCTTGGCTATATGTTGCTAGTGGCAGTTGACTGTTATGTCTGTGTAGTGTCTCTTATACTAACTGAGAGGTGGAGGTTATATCATGGATTCTAGATCTTCCATAGATCTTGTATGGCACTAATATTGACTTAGAAGTGGTTAGATGGATTTGAATGGTATGAGTCAAATCCTCAGGGATTAATAAAATATGCAACACAACCGTGTAGTATATTTGCTTAGGGATAAACACGATTCACATTGGTTGTTATCATTGCCTTGTTTCTTGTACTACTCAGTTGTATTGTAATGTAGTAAGAGAAATAAAATATTATACATCTTATTCATATTCCTTCTAGATACATAACATGTTCTACTTATTAGTTGTAGTTGCTTAACCTACTTAGCCTATATAATTAGTTTTGAATTATTCATTTAGCTAAATATGCTCATCCTATTAATAATGTTACTATATTGCTTAAGTATAGTTTTTTTTTACAATAGTTGCTGGAAAAGAGTTATATCTCTCATTGGGACATGAGTCTCACCCCTGTGTTTTGCCACATCTTTTTAGGTGGTCGGGCGCAACGTGGTAGAGATCCTACTGTTGAGGAACAACAACAAGTAGATCAATGAACACAGAAGGTTGGATATGCTGCTAGTGTTTGGTAATGGAGTCCTCTGTGTCGTCCTTGTACTCTCAGGTCCTGGAAGGGGTGTTTTGTAGATGTTGTATCGATGCATGTTTTTTGTTGTATGCCTTAGGTTGTATATAAGTCTTATGCATGTGAATAGGTTATCTTTTGTAACATGTGTGTGGCAGTTAGCCACTATACAAATGTACATACCTATCTTGATATGTGATATGGTATAGTTTGAAGACTATGATGTAATATGATTCCACACATAATGGTTATATAAGATTGGTTTTAATTTACCATGTTTTGTGGTAACATGCTTGTTTAGTAGTTGATCGTGCACTTGGGTTTTGAGTTACCTCAATTAGTGTGATTGATGTGTCATACTTGGTTGGTATTCGAGCTCTAAGTTCACAAAGTCTACAGTGACATAGGATTAGGGTTGTGTCTACTCTTGTGTTATCCAATATATTTGATTGCATCTTTTTCTTATTCAGAAAAAGAAGAATATATGTCTGGAGAACACAAAGAACATGTTGAGGGTAGTGTTGCCACACCAGGAGGTGGTACGAGGAGGCATGCAAGAGTAGATGGAGTGCCTCAGTTTGACCCAGAAAATATGGTCAGTCTCACTTTTTTAGTCCATGTTTGAACAGTTTATAGACACGGTTTTGCATATGGTGGATATGGTGCATGTACCTCAAGCAAGGGCAGCTATCCCCAATGCGGAATCCCAAGGTTCTAGGAAGACTTTTGAGAGGTTGCATTGTGTTGGAGCATTGGATTACGCGGGTATGGAAGACCCAAGAGATGTGGATATGTGGTTGACAAAGTTGGAGAAGGTATTTGAGATCCTCAATATCTCAGAAGAGGATGAGGTGAAGCATGCATTGTACCTGCTTAAGGGAAGCAATTGTCATTGGTGGGCCATTGATGAGGAGAAGAGGCCTAGTGTAGAGATAAATTTAGAAGACTTTCGGTGGGAGTTCGTGAGTCGATACTTCTCATATACGTATCTTGATGAGAAGATCTCACAACAAGGATAGATGTCAATCAACGAGTAAGAGGACATTTTCATGGAGTTGTTGAGGTTTTGTCCTCACATGGAAGTGACGGATAAGGAGAGGATCAGGCAGTTTGAGAAGTAGTTAAGTAAGGAGTTGACGATAATGGTGTCTGCTTTGGAGAACTGAGAGTGGTTTTCTACCTTTGTTTAGTCCTTGAGATAGATAGAGCGGTCAGCTATGGAGAATAGTGAGGCTAACACTAAGAATAGGTCGACCTAGTTTTAGGGGAAATCTTCTGGAGGCTTCAAGAAGCCAAGGTTTTTGTCACCTTAGTCAGAATAGAGGTCAGCAGTACAGTGTCAGTGGTAATCGAGCAAGGGCAGAAGCCGTACTTTTCCACCGTCAGGAGCTCATAGCACAACATCGATTTTAGTGACAGGGTCATATAGGTCGTGGTATGAAGATAAGACTTGTTACAAATGTGGACATACCAGATATACAAGGTTGTTTTGCCCAATGATCGATGAGGAGGTGACCTAGTAGACAAGATAGAGTTAGCAGGGTTCCCAGCGGCAAAAATTTAGCAGTGGAGGTGGCAGAGGACATGGTCATGCATCATAGGAAGGATCTTCTAGGAAGGCCAGCAAAGGATGGGGACGACAACATGCAACAACTCAATTCTATGTCATGATCCAACTGGGGAAGTGTTCAATCCACGAGTCATGATAATATATATATATATATATATACACATATACATATATACATATATATACATTATATATATATATATATATATATCAGATGGAGTTATTTATAACTGGTTTGTCTACATCCTCCTTTGTATCTTTTCTGGTTGACCTAGTTGTGGCACTTTCTTTTGTCACTTGAGAGGTGATTTGTAGTTATTCCTTGCCAATTAATCATCGATATGATAGTCTTCTTCTAGAAACCCCTAATGTTGGTTTCACTGAGCTGCGGGAGGTGTGTTCATCCTGCGTTCTTTCTTTCTCAGTATGCAACATTCAAGTGGACCTTACGCCGCTTTAGATGCATGGGTTTAATGTGATCCTTGTGATGGATACCTTGGTGAAGTATTGGGTAGTCTTGGACTGTAGTTTCAAGGTAGTGAAGTTCTTTGATGGTGATGTTTCATGGGTCTTCCAAGGAGATAGGAAGATTCTCCTGACATGCTTGTGTCAGCAATGATGGCAGAGAGGTTGATGAGGCAAGGTTGTGAGGCTTTTCTAGCACATGTGGTGGATACTAAGGAGCAGAGTATGGCTATTCAGGAGGTGCTTGTTCTTAAAGAGTTTGAATATGCATTTCCCAATGAGTTTCCCAGTGTTCCCCCTCCTAGAGAATTTAACTTTGAGATCGATCTAGTTTCTGGTACACAATTGATAGCATAATCATCATACAAGATGGCACCGACAGAGATGCAAGAGTTGAAGAAGAAGTTACAGGAGCTGTTAGAGAAGGGCTTTATCAGATTGAGCCCTTCCCCTTGGGGTTCACCTGTGTTGTTTGTTAATAATAAGGATTTCTCCATGAGGTTGTGTATAGATTAGTGACATTTAAACAAGGTGATGATTAAGAAAAAGTACCCATTGTTGAGGATAGATCATCTATTTGATCAGTTGAGAGGTGTTGCAATGTTCTCTAAGATAGAGATGAGGTTAGGATACCATCAATTGTAGATCAAGGTGGATGACATACCCAAGTTAGCTTTATAGGACTAGGTATGGTCATTACAAGTTTGTGGTTATGCCGTTTGGGTTAACCAATGCACCAACAACATCCATGGACCTGATGAATAGGGTTTTTAGGACTTATCTTGATCAGTTTGTGGTTGTGTTCATTGATGGCATCCTAATATACTCATGAGACAGCCATAAGCATGAACAACATCTACACATAGCATTGACGTTGTTGAGGTTGCACAAGCAAGTTTAGAAAGTGCAATTTTTGGTTGAAGTAGGTGTCTTTTATTGGGCATGTGATATCTACAGAAGGTGTTCATGTGGCCCTAAGAAGATACAATCAGTGTTAGAGTGAGAGTAGCCTAAAATGCCAACGGTGGTTTGTAGTTTCCTAGACCTGGAAGGCTACTATGTGAGTTTTATCAAGAACTTTAGTGTTATGGTGTTACCCCTAACAAAGTTGACAAGGAAAGATGTATCGTTCATTTGTGATGACAAGTGTTAGTGTTCTTTCCCACTTTTGAAGGATAAACTAACCAATTACCAATATTAGTTTTCCTAAATAATGGAAATGTTATATCGTCTTTTATGATATGTCAAAGAATGGTTTGGGATGCGTGCTTATGGAGGATAAGAACACTATTTCTTTCACTTCACAATAGCTTAAGAAACACAAGGAGAACTGCCTAATGCATAATATGAAGCTTGCAACAGTGATTCAGGATTAGAAGATTTAGAGACATACCTTTATGATGAGAAGTGTCAGATCTTCACCCACCACAAGAACCTTCAATACATCTTCTCAAAGCAGGTTCTAAACATGCGATAGTGATTCTGGATGGAGTTGATTAGGACTATGATTGCACTATAGATTACCATCCAAGGAAGGCGAATGTGGTGGCAGATATGCTAATAAGGCACTGGTGTGTTCCTTGTTGTTCCATAAGAGAGATGTGTTGGTGATGTTGTGTCAAATGAATGAGAATTTAGAAGTTTCCTTGTTGTTAAGATTGCTAGCTCAGCTAAAATGAAGCCCACATTGAGATAGAAGATCAGAGATGTACAACGTGATGATACCGTGATACAATAGGTCCAATCATATTTTGGAAGCAAGAAGCATGAGGGCTTCCATGACACAGAGGATGGGATAGTGGTTTCCATGGCAGGATAGTGGTTCCTGATGTTGATGGTTTAAGGAAGTTGGTTCTCAAGGAGTCTCACTCTTAATGTATGTGATGCATCCAGGTAGTACCAAGATGTGCCATAACATGAAGGATTTGTATTGGCCCTAGATGACAATTCCAAAGGTATACTTTATTTGATTCAATGAGTTTTTTCCTTTTGGAATTCACGTTATAAACACTTGTATCTAGATCTATCAAGTATAGTCTATAAGACATTGGGGAACTACCATAAAAGATCCCATATTTACTAATATAACATCTTCCATTCTTTATAAGAAATTTGAATCCTTCCTTGTCCAAACAAGATGCATATATGATGTTCCTATTCATGGTAGGTACATAATAGAAGTTCTCTAACTCTATTACAAGCCCACTTGGTAGAGTTAACTCATAGGTTCCAACTGCACTGGACACAACTCTTGCACCATTAGCAACACGCAGTTCAACCTCACCTTTCTCTAAAGGTTTACTTCTTTTTAGATCCTTCACATTTGAGAAAATGTGTGATCCACATCTGGTATCAAGTACCCATGATGAATAAGTAGTGAAGTTAATCTCAATAGCATATACCCCAAAAGTGGAGATCTCTATCCCTTGCTTCATCTTCCTAGGTTCCCTTATCATTATCGTTACTTTGAGTGTAGAAGATTTGGACTTTAGCTTAGCCACAAAAAGCTTTTTGGATTTGCCTTTGTCCTTGGACTCAAATTTTTTGATCACCGTCATAGATTTGTCCATCTTCATTTGTGCTTCAATATTTATCTAGATGTCAAGAAACTTTGACAGTGGTCCAGCCAAGTTGCTCAAGTGATAACACTCTATGAACTGGCTATATGATTTTGGAAATGATTGCAAAGTCATATATGTGGCCAACTCTTAACCCAAAGGAAATACAAGTTTCTTAAGATGCTCCATATGCCTAATCATATTAAGCACACAGGGCTCTACTGGATCTCCCTCTGTCAATTTTCACTCAAATAGCACCTTAGAGACAATATACCTTTCATGCTTATTATGTTGTTTATGCAAATCATAGTTCATATAGCCCAGCATAAGGTTCTTGATGTTCACAACATCATTGGCATGCTTCAAATAAGCATCCATGTCAATATTAGGAGAATTTGGAGTGGATATTGGCTCTGGTGTTTCAAGATCATGTAGAACACTTCTCAAAGTTGTGATATAGTTATGGAAATAAATATCATTTAATTTGACTGAATGTGATTATTTGTTTTCCATTCGATTCTACAAGAAATAAAATTCATATTTGTCAAAAACCCTTTTGATTTGATTTGATTTGAAAATTTTGATGATATAATTAGGTCTTTAATTATTATTGCTCCCACTATTTTATTCAAATTGACAGCCCTAAATATCAATTTGGATTATTGCATCGTATAGTATTCTAGTGGGCTAGACCCAATATGATTCAACTATGGCCCAATCAACACTACAAACATAGTCAAACATCAAGGTAGGCAAATCTTCCCAATTGCATCACATGCAATTCTAGATAGATCATATGTGAAACCCCTTACCATAATCATCTGTATGCTTCTGGGCCCAGACACCATGAGATTCACTAGTTAAGCTTGACCCAATAGCCAACACGATAAATATACACCCTGCAAAGGTTGAAACTACATATATATATATATCATCACACTTCTACAAGATAGATGGCACACCACACAAAGGTGTAAACTATGCTTAGTCGGTCAGGTTTTTCATGTGTTGTTTTTGTTGGAAATCATCCAAGACTTAATATTTTAATTGAGGGTGTTTGTATTTATAAGTATATACATATACTTTATCCAATCACCGCATATATAGCATGTATCATATACACACTATATCCCACAATGAAAACATGCAATAAATGAAAGTGATGGTTATGGCCAGTCTTAATCCCTTGGATTCACAAGGAATTATGGTCATCTAGGTCTACATCACATAGAAAAACATGTTGTTGTGAAGATGTGTGCTTGCCAATCTGGGTTGATCAGTTCAACCCTTCAACAGATCGGATCACTTCCTGTCCAATTTTTAGGTCATCTCACTGGTTGTCTGGTCCTTCTATCCACCATCGTCTAGTTCCTCCGCTGATCGTTCGAACCCACCAAGTGATCAGTCGAGCTTGTCCACCATGTCCTCCAAGGCCCTTATGTCAGTCGACTCATCTTCATGATGCCTTCATCTTTGTCATAATAGGAAAGTAAACTATCCTACTTTTACATGATTATAGGGAAACCTCGAGTTACATTTAAAAGGAGTAAAGGTAGAAGAGAATTTAATTTTACATTGGGAAGATAAGACAGAGGCTAGGTATGCAGACTGAGATGAACAGATAAACCAACCACATACAACCATGCACGGATAGGGGTTATTGTCCATAACCATGCTACACATCCACCATCAAACTATTTTTAGGGTGACACATGTAAATTTCATATATATATCACACATATATTAGTTCGAGATTTTTGTGGTGTTTGGATTTGACAAGATATTATTTGCATTGCATGAAATAATAGAATGAAAAAATCAAAATCAAATCATATCGATTATCCCATACTATAGAAAATTGACTTTGGATCTGATACCGTTGTTGGGAAATATGGTACATAGCAGGAAGCGAAATTTAAAATTTTATTATCATATTCCCCATAACTAGTAGATCGCATCAATAACAGGAAGGATAGTTTATTGGATATACCTAGTCCTGAAGCAAGTCTAGCGATAATCCTCATCGTTATAGATGCGCAACTCTGAATCCTAGTTGCACTGGGACACATCTGACTGCTACTCCTACTGGTTGGCACCACAAACTACAGTCATGAATGTCGTCTTCTTCAGTCGACCCTCTTGTCATGGACTACTGGTTGACATTATCCTCCAAGCAGCCAACAATGACTTCCTGCCTCTATGGTAGTCCACAAGGACAACCTATAACTCCTGTCGTCCTGCTAGAATGATCAGGAAAGAGTTGTCCCACTCTATCACTGTACTAGTGACCGACTTGCTCTCCCACAATGATAACTATCATTTGTTCTCTCATGTGGCTATCCCTCCCTTATTGGTAGGACTTGGGATCTCATGGTTACCACAACCAGAGATGACAATAGTTTTCAGAGGAATTGATTCTCAATTGTCTGTATTGTACTCTGGGAAACCCCAGTACCCCGCTATTTATAGTAGAGGCTAGGGTCAAGGTTCTCAGTTGCTATTCGATACGAGATCAAAGTGTGGGAATGAAAAGGATCAGAAGAACTCGAATATTCATAATAATTCTAGAATGTTTGCAGCCTATAGCTACCAAAATAGCCATTTGACAAGGCCAGACGGTCATCTCACACTACGAGAAGGTCATTTAAAGTTGCAAAGAAAAGCAATAAGAAAAGAAAAGATGTTGTAAATCAATTCCCATCAATGTTGTACATTGATTTCCTTATACAACAAGTATTGCTCAAGCAAAATGAATAGGGAAACATCTAGAACATCCCCCAACTAAATTGGACCATATCACCCATGTGAGAAAGCCTCTCGATTCACCTAGATGGTCGTCTAGTGAGCCGAGTCGAACTCATTCGGTTGGGTTGCTTCGTTCGTTTGCCAATTTCAACTAACAACCAAGTCTGACACCCAGACATCCATCTCAACTCTTGAGACGAATGTTTGGCACTCATAGACGTCTGTCTCAACACTTGAGATGGGCATTTGGATGTTCTATCAGCCTATTTGTTGTCTGAATCAAATGCCTAAATACTTTAGCACTTAATTCAAATGTCATTTGAGATTTGAACTCCTCTTCTAGGTCAAGACCTATGTGTGTGACCCTATAGGTCCCATATTACATTGGTAGTGAATGCCCATAACATTTATGACATCACAAGTAATGATTTGTGCCTAGTCACACATCAATTCTACCCAAGTAAATGGAAAAGTTGGAGAACAACTTCAACCAACAATCTGTTTATGGTGTTGTAGTGTTTGCATAGTTCCTTTGTCACTGATGTCCAGATTGAACTAGAGGCATGGAGCAATCACCCTCAATATTAGTCAATCCTTTTCTTGAACCAATAGTAGACTATCTAAGATATATTTATGCTCAATATCACATATTGAGTCACATGTGCATGCCCATGCTTTTCTCATTCCCGCTAACCAAGAGGCCTAGGACATCACACTCCAGTAGGAGGGACAAATCGCATGTCTATCATTTAGTCAATCCCCATGTGTCACAGAAATCCAATCATCACTGTTATAACAACCCATGTTTCAGGACTGTGTTTGATGATGTCAAAGTGTAGCCAACAACATGTGTTGACTACATTGATTTCAGGTCTAAGAACCATAACCACGACCATCACCGTGAGATCTGACTATGACTTCCATGAAGATGTCTTCCATGTGTCAGTCTCACGGTGAGTCTGTCTGATACATGATGCAAATTTACCGTGCATAGAAATGCAAGTGAACGCGTCGAGTAGTACAGGCCTTTGTGAGGCCCGAGTCAAACTCAGGGATACGTGCAATCATCGGGGACTCCTACTAACTACTCGCGATCAGCTAAGCCGATTGGAAAGTTGAGAGTTGTTGTTAAAATTAAAAGAGAAATAAAAACAAAACAAGCAATCGATTAAATGTTGGTTTAATCAATTCAAAAAGGAATCTTTAGGGTTGCGGTTTCACCACGGGTTTTCATTGTATTAAATTCTATATAGCTATTCAATTTTATCTCTCTATCCGGGTAGTGGCCTGAAATCAGAATTGCCCACTGTCGTGGTACAATTCACTACCTATGTCTAGGTCGGTTCCACCGTCGTAGTAACCTATACCCTAAACTAGGTGCATTATAAATGACCTCTCGGTATCCACCATTAATCTTACACCGCCTTGTTCAAGGGATTTGTCAATTAATGTAAATTCCATCTCTTTTCAACCGTTAATTCTTCTTTCAAAGCAATTAAGGGTATTAGGTTATTATTATGGTGATCAAGCATAATAATGTATTGGAGAACACGAAACTATACCATGGATTTAAGAGATAAGATATGAATTACTATTATAAAATCGTCATACAATGAATCCCCAGGCTACTCCCGGTCCTAAAGATAAAGGGGATTAGCCCCGCATGGTCATCTCAGAGTACAATGTAGTAGAGAAAAGGGGAAACATGAGAAAAACGAAATTGAGTGGTGAAACCCTTGAACGGAGAAGGTCCAATCGATCCTTGGTGTGGAATCTGTGTTCTGCCACCTTTCGGTGGTGGAATTCGTCTTCTTCAGCGTCCGGATCGGCTGGGGCATGCTCTCATGCTCCGTTCTTCTCTCTTCTCTCTCTGGGATGTGTGCAGTGGATAATGACGTGATCCCCCCCTCTGGGGCACCGTTATTAGGTATATCTCCCAAATTAAGTCGCCAATTAACCACGGCCGTCGGATTTAGATCATTCTGAATCAAACTAATATCTGACGGTGTCGATACCATCGACGTGAGTCGATGGTATCGACCATGCACTGTATCGACTGGCCTTCTTTCCTTTTCTTCTATCGCGACTAATACCGACTCGATACCATCGACTCGTGTCGATGGTATCGACATTCTTAGGCGTAGGTTTTATCTTTAAGCGTCATTGTAGCTCCACTAGTCGATGGTATCGACTTTTGTGTCAATAGTATCGACTCACTTTCTTCCAGCAACCTGATGGTATCTCGATACCATCGACATCCCTGTTGATAGTATCGACTCTGCGATGCTCCTTGCGGCTGCCAACCTGTGGTCCGGTCGATGGTATCGACTTCCGTCAATGGTATCAACGGAAGCAGATACTTGTTTTCTCTGAAATTCAAACACGAAACCACATAAATTCACACAAATAATAATATTTTGACAATTAATGCTCAAACCGATGAAATAAAGGGGATTTGACATAAAATAGTAGCAAAGACCAAAGTGGATGAATTATGCAACATTAACCATAAAAATGACTAATAAAATCATAAAACACATATCAAACAGGTCTATAAATGTGACTCCAAATCATCGCATCAAACTCCCCTAAGCTTGAACGTTTCTCGCCCTCGAGCACTAATCCTTAGAATAGAATTGCTAATGTCAACTGAAGAACAACACACCACAACCAACATCCCATATGACTCCCACCGGACATTCACATACCGACCCTCTCTAACCACAGAATGGTAATTACCCTGAAGGCGACAGTAATCATCCATAAAAGATGTTGACCTCAAAACTGATGAACACTATCACATAAAGTAGTTAACATAATAAAATTCGTCGGTCCAGACTTGGTGCATCTTGTGATCTTCTATACTACGTCGCTCGCCCTAACTACCATCTACATGGAAGCAGTTCTCCTGATATACCTTAGTGAGGAGAAATTCACGGTGGCCTACCAATCCGAGCAACGGGTGGATGAAGATGGGTGGTTCATGGAAGGAAATGGAAGTATTATACAGTTTCAACATGTGATAACCTCCTATTTTAGTAGTTTATCTTAGTTTTTTTTCTTTAGTTTTCCATACTCTTTTTACGTTTATACGGTACATAAAACTAATTTTACCCCTTTTTGTAAATACATCATCAAACTAACTTTTTCCTTTTTCACTTGCAGAAAAAGCACAAAAAAATCATAAAAGAATAAACCAACCTCAAGGCCGAGTGAAGCCAAACGGTCCCAAGACCGCATGGAGTTCAAACGGTCCCGAGACCGCATGAAGCCAAACGGTCCCAAGACCGCATGGAGTTCAAACGGTCCCGATACCGCATGAAGCCAAACGGTCCCAAGACCACATGGAGTTCAAACGGTCCCAAGACCGCATGGAGTTCAAACGGTCCCGAGACCGCATGAAGCCAAACGGTCCCAAGACCGCATGGAGTTCAAACGGTCCCAAGACCGCATGAAGCCAAACGGTCCCAAGACCGCATGGAGTTCAAACGGTCCCGAGATCGCATGAAGCCAAATGGTCCCAAGACCGCATGGAGTTCAAACGGTCTCGAGACCGCATGAAGCCAAACGGTCCCGAGACCGCATGAAGCCAAATGGTCCCAAGACCGCATGGAGTTCAAACGGTCCCGAGACCGCATGAAGCCAAACGGTCCCAAGACCGCATGGAGTTCAAACGGTCCCGAGACCGCATGAAGCCAAATGGTCCCAAGACCGCATGGAGTTCAAACGGTCCCAAGACCGTTTGACGCCAAATGATCTCAAAACCGTTTGACGCCAAACGGTCTCAAGACCGTTTGACGCCAAACGGTCTCAAGACCGTTTGACGCCAAACGATCTCAAGACCGTTTGAACCCAAACGGTCTCCAGACCGTTTGACCTCACTCAAGGCCTATAAATAAGACCTCAAGGGCCATCCCTGAGGGGAGTCCAGACGTCCAGAGGCTGTCTCTCTACTACCAGAACAACTCCATCCACCGCCCGAGGCTGCCGGTCTGAGACTCACGTTCCATTGCAAAGCTACCTTCTCTCTCATCAACAAAGAAGGTGAGAGGAGAAGATCCGTCGTCAAGCAAGCCACGAAGGGTGAAGATCGTTGCTCTCTCCACCAAGGGTTCAACCTTCTCTCCTCAGTGGAGATGATGTTCTTTCTATCTCTTCTTGCCTCCTCCTTTGTTGCTCCCTCTATGAGGAGCGAGTAGTTCCATCCACTGGGGCGCGGGGACTAGCCCCGCTGCCCATGTTTTGTACTTTGTACTAAAAAGATGTTATCCTTTCGTTTTAATACTAAATCGTTTCATTCATTCTTGAATGATGGCCACGTTCTTGTATGCATCTATTGTCTTTTGTTGTGGTTTGTCTACGACCGCTCTCGAGACTCGAATACCGATTTAGTGTTGGTTTCTGGTGTGTGTATCCACCACACATCCGTTTCGGTGTCTAGGAGTGTATCTCAAAGAGTGGAGTAAACTCACTACCATCCGTTGCACTTCTATCTGTATGGAAGTAACCTTGGTAAGTCGAGGAACACACTTTGCAAGGGGAATGATGTAAAGCATGTGACCATTTGATCGAGAATGGCTGGCGTTGCAACATTCCCGCACTTCTCGTAGCTAGGTTATCCGAGTAGGAGACTAGGCCTACAAAGATACTATTCGATTTGATAATTATCGCTCGCTTGTTAGTTTTAGATGCACGTTTCATGAGGTTGAGTAAGATTCTCTCTTTGGAAGACTACATATCTTCATTGACACGTAGAAATGTACCGAATGAGAGCTACTTAACCCTTGAAGGATGCGATGCATTGCTCTTGTCTTATATGGGCATCGGTCTTGTGGAACATCGAAGGATGCAATGCATCGCTCTTGTCTTATATGGGCATCGGTCTTGTGGAACATCCTTGGATGCAATGCATCGCTCTTGTCTTATAAGGCATCGGTCTTGTGGAACATCCATGCATCTAGCTTATAAGTCTTGCTTGCTTAGTACATGTGCAATGCATGTGTAGAGGTGGTGAATACCTGCTTAACCCCAGTGATTCATCATCATTTGTTAAATCTTAGTTTTACTTGCTTTATTTACTTTTCATGCTTTAGTCTAATCAAAATCCAACCTTTTGATGTAAGTGCCAATTAGTAAAATAACTAAGTGAAGTGATGTACGTTTTCCATCTTGTTGCTTGCAACAAGACCGTTGTCTTTTGGGTTCGATCCTAAATCTGTACTATGATAAGGCTTCCATACTCTTATGGGGTTGGAGTTGTTATCTAAGCACCAGTTCTAGGTAAACCTAGGGAAGACATCAATCCTCTCTAGGGTTTTTGGTGATAGAATTCTGGGACTCCCATTGGAAGACTGAAAATCTTTTGGTGTAAGTCCTAGCTCCATCAAAAAATGGCGCCGTTGCCGGGGACAACGGAACGTTAGTATTTGACTTAGTTTATTTTTCTAGTTGGTTAGGATTTTTTACATTTTCTTTTTGAATCATAACTCATCATCTTCTTGAAGCTTTTGTCTCTATTATCTAAAGGTGTTCTCTTTTCTTTACTCAGGTAGAACCCGTATATGCAATCACCGCATAATCAAGGATTCTCCCTTGATCCGGAGTTCGACTCTGAGGTAGAGAGAAGTTTCCACCGCAGAATCCGTCTCAATCGCCAACGCGCTAGTCAAATGGCTGACGAACAGCATCAAGCCGCTTTGGTGATGGAGAGAGTCAATGCTGCTATCGCCGCACAACGGGCACAACTCATTGCAGACACCCGTGCCCAAATACAAGCGGAGATACGAGCAGAAGAGCAAGCCCGCATAAGAGCAGAGACCGAGGCTGCTCAGCTCGAACTACGAAACAAGCAACTGAGGGACTATGCTGTCCCGAAGAATTACGAAGACAACCACTCGGTCCGGCCTCCGATCATCAATATCCCAAACTTTGAGATCCGGACCCAGTGGATCCAGATTATGCAAGGAGTTTCCTTCTCAGGAGGTTCAGGAGACGATTACATGGACCATTTGAAACGGTTTAAGGCATTATGCCGCCTGGTCCCGCAAGCTGGTATTGCTTTCGATGCAATAATGCTCCACCTGTTTCATTTCACCTTATCTGGAAGGGCTTTGAGTTGGTACAACTCATTGGACAGAGAACCCATCATAACCACTTGGGCCCCTCTAGAGGAAAAATTCTTGGAGAAGTTCTTTCCACCCTCGCTTACCTATGAAATCAGAGGACAGATCAACCATTTCTCCCAGCTACCTGGAGAAACCCTCGCTGAGGCATGGGAAAGATTCAAGGAACTTCTACGCAAATGCCCTCATCATGGAATTTCATAGAATCAATTGATTGAAACTTTTTATCGGGGGGTAAGCGATGACATCAAACAGTTCCTAGATTCCTCATCTGGAGGAAATTTCATGAGGAAAAACTATGAAGATGCCTGGAAGATCGTTACCTTAGGAGCCGAAAACCAGTCCAATTGGGGGCGGTCAGCCGGAAAAGGCGTCCTTAAAGTCTTTAAAGCTGAGGAATCTATGGAACTAAAGTCAATAGCCGAAACTTTGAAGACAATCTCTCATAAACAGCAAACCCTTGAAACAACTCTAGGGGAAATTGATAAGAAGAAAACCCCGCTGGTTCATCAAGTCAAAGCCATCACAGGATCCTGTGAGGCTTGTCATTCTTCGGATCATCCGACTCTTTCCTGTGGAATACTTTATAATGTGATGATGGATCTGCATCCACCACCACAATCCTATGAGGCCATCACTAATCAGGCTGAAGATCAGATTCCAGAGCAAGTCAACTCCATCCATACTATTCCCGGACAAGTTTATTATAATCCCAGTCAACCAAGGAAACATCCTGGGTTCCAGTATGGGAATCCCTCTGGAACTGCGAATCCGCAACATCAGACACAAGGGGGACTTGACAGTAGGCTGCCTCCTGAGTTTCCAAACAATTTTAACCAAAATCAAGGGAACCCAAGGAACAATTTCCCTAGGGCTAACTACCCTAGAAATCAATCAGCCTACTATCAGTACACTCATCCCCTGCTTCACCCGCAATTGCATATTCAACAGTCTCAACAACAAAACCCTCAGAAAAACGTCACTGCACAACCGGAAGATGAGCTATCTTTGATAAAACAAATGCTTCAGTCTCAGCAAACCATGTTGGCCAACCAACACGCTCAACAGAAGGCAGTTGAAGCACAGCTTGCCCAGATTGCTGCACAATTGAAACCCCCAACAGGCACTTTCACTGGGCAGCCTGAATCGAACCCTAAACATGGGCCAAATAGACATGAGCAATCAAATACTATGACAGCAGCATAATTATGTCTTAACTTCGTCGAGCCAGCGACATAAAACCAAGGCGCTTCTTGGGAGGCAACCCAAGACCTCAGTATCACCTTCTCTAATTTCTAGTCTTTTATTTTTCTTTTGATTTTATTTTGCTTTCTTTAAGTTCTTTCATCATTAATCTAAAAATACAAAAAAAATCTTCATAATCAAAACTACAAAAACAATACATAAAACAAACAACAACAAAAAATTCATAAACCAAAATACAAAAAAGATAATAAACATACTCAAAAACAAACATAAAAATATACAAACCCTTTGTGCCCCTCCAAACGGTCTCCAAACCGTTTGGAGCCAAACGGTCTCCAAACCGTTTGGACTCCAAACGGTCTCCAAACCGTTTGGACTCCAAACGGTCTTCAAACCGTTTGGGGCCAAACGGTCTTGAAACCGTTTGAGACCAAACGGTCCTGAAACCGTTTGGGACCAAACGGTCTTGAAACCGTTTGAAACCAAACGGTTTTGAGATCGCTTGGGATCAAGCGGTCTTCAAACCGTTTGGAATACAAAAGGTCACCAACCAATCACTATAAATATCAACCCTACTCCTCCGTCTTTCTCTCTTCGAATCTTCGAATTCTCCAGATCTTTCGTGTGAAGAATCTCGTTCTTGCTCCTGTTGCATCCGCGCAAGTTTCTCACCCGTTCGTCCATCCACCTTCCGCAAGGTAGTCCGGCGACTACAAGCACGCTGCTCACTCCGACGTCTCTTTCGCCACCATCGCAGTCGTCATCGAACGAGTTCACCGACTCCTCTATCACTTTCGTCGCCGCGCCGTTCTGTCGCCACCATCATGGCGCCAGTTGCCGTTTCCTGTACCATCGCACGACGTCTCTTGCTCCGCCATCGCCGTCGCTGTCGAAAGATTTCACCAACTCTCCCATCGCTTTCATCGCCGTCGCCGTTCTTCTCATCGTTTTCGAAGGCGCCGGCGCGTTCTTCACCTTCGCGCCGTTCCACCTTCTCCCGCGCCGGCGACCTGTGACTCTTCGCTTTCCAAACGGTCCTCAAACCGTTTGGGACCAAACGGTCTTGAAACTGTTTGGGACCAAACGGTCTTGAAACCGTTTGGGACCAAACGGTCTTGAAACCGTTTGGAACCAAACGGTCCTCAAACCGTTTGGAACCAAACAGTCCTGAAACCGTTTGGGACCAAACGGTCTTGAAACCGTTTGGGACCAAACGGTCCTGAAACCGTTTGGGACCAAACGGTCCTGAAACCGTTTGGGACCAAACGGTCCTCAAACCGTTTGGAACCAAACGGTCCCGAAACCGTTTGGAACCAAACGGTCCTGAAACCGTTTGGGACCAAACGGTCCTCAAACCGTTTGGGACCAAACGGTCTTGAAATTGTTTGGTTTTCGTTTCCCTTTTGCTTTCACAAAATATAAAAGATATAACTACAAATCAAATTTACATTGTTTCAAATCTTCTCTAATTATGAAACTCTTATTCTTTTTCAGAAATGGCGTCACCAGCAAGCAAAACTTCCGGCTCAGGAACTGCCCCTGCTCCGACAAGGGAGCAGATGATGGAAGAGCGAGACAGGCTCATACAGATCAGGGACACTTACAACACCACCAGCGTCGTCCCTCCCAAGACCAAGATCATCGATGTCCTGTGTGAGATAACTCGCCTCACCAAATGCTTGGGTGAGGCCCCTGATGAGGACATCGAGCACATCTCTTCTGACGATGATGAAGGATCGGACTACATACCGAATCCCGATGAAGACTCCTCTGCCCAAGAGACAGAGGGAAAACGCAAAGCTGCAAAGGCTGCATCTGGGCAGCCCCCCAAGAGGGCAAGAAAACAAGTCCACCCTCTATCTGCCATGGACCAACCCTTCGCCAAACCATCCACCTTTGCTGCTACCACTACCACCCCTGCAGCTACCATCCCTACCACCATCACCCCTGCAGCTACCATCCCTACCACCTTCATTCCCATCACTGCCCCAATACCACCACCAGAGCACCTATCCATCCAAACCTCCATCACCACCGATAAAACCCTTAAACCAACCAAGTATGTTTGCTCCAGCATACTAGCTAAAATGGGAATTCACGAGCGCATCTTCAAAGCGCTACAAAAAGCCAATCTCACCAGGCTGTGCTTAATACCTGAATTGTCCTACATCGAGCCTACAGCGGAATTTTTCTCCTGCCTGACAAAGGAGCCCGTCGACATTGCAGACAGGTCACGGGATGGGGGTGATAGAAGGATTATCACCCAAATCTTTGGTAGCTACGTCGTCCTAACAGAGAATATGCTAAATTCCATATTCATCGACGACCTGGAGCAGCTACAAAAGGCCAAATCAGTGGGAACTGATCATCCAGAATTCAACCGCCACACATTCTGGAAAAGCTTAACTGGGATTCCCACATACGACGCTAAAACATGCAAAGCGTCCAACATACACTCCGGATTTCTGCGCACTCTACACAAAATCCTAGCTGGCGCACTTTTTCCAAGAACGGAGGGAGGAAACGTTACAATATCAGACCTCTTTGTCCTCTGGTCTGTCCTCCACGGAAGGCCAGTCAACATCGGATGGTTGATGGTCCAGAAATTATCCGCCGCCTTCATAGGGAAAGAGATCTGTTTGGGGGGCCATGTCACATCCATAATTAAATTTTTTAAGATGGACAGGCTATTACCCCAATGCACGCAAATAAAGGGCGACATCCTTACAAACGAACAATCTTTGAAAAATTCGTTTATAATCAAAGAAAAGGATGGGAAGTTACACTGTGTATTCTGCCCGATGGTTAAGTCATCAAGAACCCTCCTTTCGTTACCAGAGCTAGCACACTATGATATGACACAGCTCCTCTTTTCTGACGAGGAGCTTACTCATCTACTAGCTTCGGTCACACCCGCTGCAAAGAAACAAACTGCGGGCCCAACTGAAACGAGCATCACAGCCCCGACAGCTCGATCTACAAAAATCCCTGTCAAACGACCTTCTAGGAGGTTGTTGCGGGCCCAACAGATGTCGGGGACACCAACGTCCCGCCCAAACCCGGAGGACGAGCGGTTCAACGATGAAATCTTAACAACTTCCTCATTTGACTCTTTCATCCAGGGTCTAAATGAGCAGCTCTCCGCTGCCCCCACCACTACTTTCCTCCCCACATCCACGCCAGCATTCGCATCCACCTTTTCACCCACCCTAACATCGGGCTTCCCTTTCTCCACCTCCATGCCCGATTTCACCACCTTTCCATTCACATCCACAGTTCCCACCCCTTCATCATCAGTGCCACCTTTTTCGCCACAAATACCACCACTCTTCACATCCGCCACAACCCCGACACCGCTGGTGACTTCATCAACAGTCACTACGCAGTTCGGGCTATCATCAGTGTCTCTTCCGCAAGACACTACCACCATCCCACATAGGCCCCAGCCACATCACCCTTCCGCCTCTGGGGCCCCCCTTACTAACATCGGTGAGGAATTCAGTCGTCAATTTGACGCTGTCCGAAACCTCCTCACCGATCCTTCTAACCTATTACATTCTATTTTTTCTTGTGTACAGGATTTATCTAAACAGGTAACCAGGATCGACAACCAACACTGAGCTCTTCCTGTCATCCTACAAGGCATCCAGCAACGACAGGATGAAGTGGCTAAGCAAGTTGAGCATATCAACAGCCACACCAACAACCTACCAGACCTGATCCTTGGGGCAACGCGCCAGCAAGAAGCTACGACAAGAAAAGTCGATGAGATCTCTAACCAGACTCACCCTCTGCAAGGGAATCTCCGCAAGCTTGAGCAGAATCAAGAAGAGCTAAGCACGCGCCTGGCTTCCATCGACGAAACAATCACGCAGCTCCATCATCATCAAGAGGAAGCTAATATCAATGAAACACAACAACTACGTGCCCAAGTCACAGATCTGACAGCACACCTCCTCTCCGCCGAGGGCAGATACACAGATCTCAAAGAAGCCCACGACGCACTGCTCGAGAAACATGAGCATCTGCAAGTGGCTTTCGATGAGCTACAATCCACTCACCGGCGGTGCAAAAAGTCGACTAAAAAGAAGACAACCGACGAAGCTGCGGATGACAACGACGATGATGATGAAGAAGAAGACGAATCCGATTCATCTGCTGACTCCAATAAAGACACATCTTCAGGAGACAAGCACGATGATGGTGAAGATCCAGGGAACGCAGCAGGACCCCCCCATAAAGGGTCTGATAAAGGTCACCAGAAAAGTGACTACCACCCCAAGTCCCCACAGCATGACAACGTAAACATCTCTTACGGGGACCAATTCTTTGATTACTCCACTATGGGGTCAATGGGGGAAGCTGCCAAGGATGCGGCCTTCGCTGAGCTCCAACAATGCATACTAGGAGCCAGCGCTACCTCGCCAAAAGCTTCTCTCCCCTCCTCAACACCTTCTCCCCCTTACCTAGACGAGGCAGACCGAGTGAGTCTAGATACTGACGCAGATCTTGACTCCGCCTCCGATCTAGACGACAACCTCAAAGGTCATGAAGAGGCCATCGAATAGCACGCCTCCCCTCCACCACAAGACCTCCCCCCGCCACCTCCTCTCCCACAAAAAATGCACGATCTTGATACAACAGCCATCTCTACTTTAGATGCTCAGGACATCTTCATCCTGAACACTATAGTAGACGATGCAAAAGCGGGGGACGACATAGTTTACAATAATACAAAAACCAGGCGTACGTTGACACGTGAAAATTTTCGTTGCATCCTCCGACCCCGGTCTACGATGCCAATGCCAATCTTCCGTGTCCTCCTCGCCAACTGTATAGAAATCTATAGAAGTAAACAGCGGATACAACCAGCCTTCAACGCTTCACCCGCATTGTCTTTTGGCCTTTTACACAAAAGCTTGCGCGCGCGGTCGATTGAGCGGCTGCGTGCCGGTTTAGCGCGTCTGGCACGCTATATCACAATGCCATTCCAAGTCTCGGACCACTGGCTTTTTATGATAGTGGATACCGAAGCAAGGGACGCTAAAGTTTACAACTTCAATAGCGCCGAGCTACCAGCCGGCATAATAAACTTCGTCGGAGACGCAGCAGGTGAAGCCCGGTGTATACCCTTCCGGCTGCTCAAAGTAATCTGGGCTGTACGCCCTTCTCTTCGTCAAGACTGGAGCCAACCCTGGTTCAGAATCATTAACCCTCCAGTTCAAGCCACCACGGGATCTGGGGACAGCGCTTTCTTCACCATCCGACATATCCAAGCGCTGAACCAAGAAATTCCTTTCACCGATTTGGCAGCTGAAGACTTCCATTCGTTACGAGGACGCTACGCCATGGAGCTCATCTGTGACAGAAGATATTTCAACGATCCGACTATGTCACCAGATGATGTTCCAAGGTATCTCTATTCAGCTGTACAACGTCGACAACGGCGACCCTTCCGCCAAATTCTGAAAGAATCTGAACAACACAAGTCGCCAGAAGAAGATACCAGCAAGAACGATCCTGCTTACACCACTAAACCAACTTTTCCTGATTTTGATCGCGATTCTTGCAAAGGTCTCACCGACCTTGAAATGCGCATCATCATGGTGAATCTCTCCGCAGAAAAAGATGGCATAGTATTCATGTCTCAAGACATTATCGTGATGGCCGATTCACTGCGAGAAACTTTGCAAGATAAGGGGCAACTTTCTGTCAGTCTCATGATAGCTTACCAGTCTCAGATTGGCCAACATAATCCAGATACATACATGGCGTCCCCATACATGAAGGATGATCTACTCAAACTCAAAAACTTCGGCTCAACGGAAGCGTTGATCGCATATCTCCAACATACAACGTCGAAGTTCATCATGTTACCAATCCTGCATCAAGGGCACTGGATTCTTCTGGCGACTAACCTCCAAGACGGAACAACTACAATATACAACAGTTCCGACAGCCAGTTCAACGCCCGACAACGACACTACGTCGTAACGCCCAAGATGCCAACAGAAGAAACGGCAAAAGAGTGCGCTGCGAAATTAATAGAGCTTCTGAGTCAGCACACTAAGGCATACAGCAAGGAACACTTCAATCGCCCCGCCTTCTGCCACAAATGCCCCCAGCAAATACGACAATCCAACGACTGTGGATTCCACGTCCTCTACTGGATGTACACCATAATCGTTCTCCAAAGACCAGTGGAGGAAATGACTGACGTGGACTACCACGCCTTACGTGGGCTGTTCGCATCTACACTACTCCGTTCTCCAGGGGCAAACGAAAATCTACCTTAACCTGCAGCCCTTGTTCTAATGATTTATCAACCTATCACTTTGCCACTCTGGGGACAGAGTGTGTGATAAGTTAGGGGGGGGGGATACATTAGACAAGGGCTAGGTATCAACTTCTATACTTCCTTTTTCCACACATTTCTTCATTCTTAAATATTTTTTTTTTTACAATTCTTTAAGTCTTAATTCTTTTCACAATTCTTTTTCAAAAATAGTCACCTCAACTAACCCTAGAATCATGTTAGTCTCTGCAAGTAAATAGCACTCAGACATCAAATGGTGATTTATCAATTTCCACCTACTATGGATCCCATATTTTTGCTTCAATTCTTTATCTGACTCTCCACAGGTCAAAATCAGGGCAGAAATAAGCCGAGATCTTGAGGATGAGAGGGAAATTAGGCAACTTCCGAATCAAAAAGTTCTGCAAGTGGACCACAAACCAAATAAGTGCATGCTGAAAAACTTTAAGAACAGCTTTCCTCTCTTCAAAATAAAAGAGGCTTGGCCGCCCAAAATAAATCCTCATTCCAAAACCCAAGCCTGTGAGTTTTTGAATAAAAGCCAGAGAGATGAATAAAATCATGAGAGTTGTGCCACGCATAAGGACCTATATGAAGAACTGATAAAGGGCTCACCCGGCCGGCACATTCCGCTGCCCTCACAAAGGCAGATGTGTCGCGTCCGGTAGTGAAACCCTAAAAGTTCCAAGTATATGAAAAGGCTCATAAAGGACTTGCCCGGCCGGTACATTCAGCTGCCCTCATAAAGGCAGATGTGTCGTGCCCGGTAGTGAGATCCTAAAAAGCATAGACAGCCCCTCCCCCACTCGAAGGGGAGCTACACTTCAAAGCCTTTAGCCAACCCTCATACCCTCTCTAGCTTCCAGTATGTTTCCAGAGAGGTATAAAATTGATTAGAGTCAACGGCATGCACAAAATAAATGTGGTCCCGAGGAAAATTTTGAGATACGGAAAAACCCTGAGATCCAAGCAACTCTCGAAATCCAAAAGAATCAAGGCATGCAATAAGCCTCGATATGACCCCTGGGGAACTCAGGTCAAGAATTGAAGCAAGAGTATGGAGACCCTAATTAAGATCGCCTCGCCATTTCATGTCTCAGCTCTATCTAACTTGAGGACAAGCTAGACTCTAAGTTAGGGGGGGTGATAACCTCCTATTTTAGTAGTTTATCTTAGTTTTTTTTCTTTAGTTTTCCATGCTCTTTTTACGTTTATACGGTACATAAACCTAATTTTACCCCTTTTTGTAAATACATCATCAAACTAACTTTTTCCTTTTTCACTTGCAGAAAAAGCACAAAAAAATCATAAAAGAATAAACCAACCTCAAGGCCGAGTGAAGACAAACGGTCCCAAGACCGCATGGAGTTCAAACGGTCCCGAGACCGCATGAAGCCAAACGGTCCCAAGACCGCATGGAGTTCAAACGGTCCCAAGACCGCATGGAGTTCAAACGGTCCCGAGACCGCATGAAGCCAAACGGTCCCGAGACCGCATGAAGCCAAACGGTCCCAAGACCGCATGGAGTTCAAACGGTCCCGAGACCGCATGAAGCCAAACGGTCCCAAGACCGCATGGAGTTCAAACGGTCCCGAGACCGCATGAAGCCAAACGGTCCCAAGACCACATGGAGTTCAAACGGTCCCGAGAGCGCATGAAGCCAAACGGTCCCGAGACCGCATGAAGCCAAACGGTCCCAAGACCGCATGGAGTTCAAACGGTCCCGAGACCGCATGAAGCCAAACGGTCCCAAGACCGCATGGAGTTCAAACGGTCCCGAGACCGCATCAAGCCAAACGGTCCCAAGACCGCATGGAGTTCAAACGGTCCCAAGACCGTTTGACGCCAAACGATCTCAAAACCATTTGACGCCAAACGGTCTCAAGACCGTTTGATGCCAAACGGTCTCAAGACCGTTTGACGCCAAACGGTCTCAAGACCGTTTGACGCCAAACGATCTCAAGACCGTTTGAACCCAAACGGTCTCCAGACCGTTTGACCTCACTCAAGGCCTATAAATAAGACCTCAAGGGCCATCCCTGAGGGGAGTCCAGACGTCCAGAGGTTGTCTCTCTACTACCAGAACAACTCCATCCACCGCCCGAGGCTGCCGGTCTGAGACTCACGTTCCATTGCAAAGCTACCTTCTCTCTCATCAACAAAGAAGGTGAGAGGAGAAGATCTGTCGTCAAGCAAGCCACGAAGGGTGAAGATCGTTGCTCTCTCCACCAAGGGTTCAACCTTCTCTCCTCAGTGGAGATGATGTTCTTTCTATCTCTTCTTGCCTCCTCCTTTGTTGCTCCCTCTATGAGGAGCGAGTAGTTCCATCCACTGGGGCGCGGGGACTAGCCCCGCTGCCCATGTTTTGTACTTTGTACTAAAAAGATGTTATCCTTTCATTTTAATACTAAATCGTTTCATACATGCTTGAATGATGGCCACGTTCTTGTATGCATCTATTGTCTTTTGTTGTGGTTTGTCTACGACCGCTCTCGAGACTCGAATACCGATTTAGTGTTGGTTTCTGGTGTGTGTATCCACCACGCATCCGTTTCGGTGTCTAGGAGTGTATCTCAAAGAGTGGAGTAAACTCACTACCATCCGTTGCACTTCTATCTGTATGGAAGTAACCTTGGTAAGTCGAGGAACACACTTTGCGAGGGGAATGATGTAAAGCATGTGACCATTTGATCGAGAATGGCTGGCGTTGCAACATTCCCGCACTTCTCGTAGCTAGGTTATCCGAGTAGGAGACTAGGCCTACAAAGATACTATTCGATTTGATAATTATCGCTCGCTTGTTAGTTTTAGATGCACGTTTCATGAGGTTGAGTAAGATTCTCTCTTTGGAAGACTACATATCTTCATTGACACGTAGAAATGTACCGAATGAGAGCTACTTAACCCTTGAAGGATGCAATGCATTGCTCTTGTCTTATATGGGCATCAGTCTTGTGGAACATCGAAGGATGCAATGCATCGCTCTTGTCTTATATGGGCATCGGTCTTGTGGAACATCCTTGGATGCAATGCATCGCTCTTGTCTTATAAGGCATCGGTCTTGTGGAACATCCATGCATCTAGCTTATAAGTCTTGCTTGCTTAGTACATGTGCAATGCATGTGTAGCGGTGGTGAATACCTGCTTAACCCCAGTGATTCATCATCATTTGTTAAATCTTAGTTTTACTTGCTTTATTTACTTTTCATGCTTTAGTCTAATCAAAATCTAACCTTTTGATGTAAGTGCCAATTAGTAAAATAACTAAGTGAAGTGTTGTACGTTTTCCATCTTGTTGCTTGCAGCAAGACCGTTGTCTTTTGGGTTCGATCCTAAATCTGTACTATGATAAGGCTTCCATACTGTTATGGGGTTGGAGTTGTTATCTAAGCACCAGTTCTAGGTAAACCTAGGGAAGACATCAATCCTCTCTAGGGTTTTTGGTGATAGAATTCTGGGACTCCCATTGGAAGACTGAAAATCTTTTGGTGTAAGTCCTAGCTCCATCAACATGCATAAAACAAAAATGTCCTAAATGATGCAAATTCACATGAAATATGCCCTAATGCCTAAGATCGGGTGGAATGATGCATGCACTAACAATCCTATCTCAACATGAGATGGATATCTAATTAAGCTACATCATGTACTCGTTTATCTTGAAATACAGGTGAGATTATGTTCCTCTCTCCTTCTTATTTTTGTTGCTTCTGAATAACTTTTTTCAATTTCAGATTTTTTTTCTTTTTTTTCATTACAAACCCTTATATCCATGATTGACAATGAATACTTATTGGGCTTATATTTTCTGCATAGCTCAAATATTTGCACTATTTGGAAGGTATGGAACAAATTAACTCACCATTAAAGAATAAATGAGGTACATGACATATTTTATGCATAAAAAGTTATGAATGCAACTACATGACATGCACCTAAGGGTAATGTGCATGTATACATATTCTAAATTTTTTCTTATTTTTCATGCAAACATATGAAGGTGGTTGCAATGCAAGTCCTATCTACATGCCATGCAATCAAAAGGTTAAAACCGTACTTTACTTCCAAATCTTGGGTGGATTGTGAAAACAATGAGGTGGACAGATCACAAGACTAGTTGACTGAACCTTTGAAAAGTATTATGTGTCCCTCCTTACTGACCTGTGTAGTAGTTAAGAGGTTTTTCTCTCTTACTTCAAATTAGAGTCTCATTATCATTTGGTCAGTTTAGGCTCAAACAACCAATTTCGTCCACTTTCATGAGTCATTAGGAATATACAGTTGTGATTTTCTATTTTAAAGTTGACAAAACCAATCATTTTCTAAGTTAAGTGATCAAAGTTGAACAACACTCAAGCTTGCGAACACTCAAAAAAATTTACGCTTTCCCCTTAATTCCATGCACATGCAACTGAGATGACACAAAATTTTAAGACATCCACGATTACACTAGATAAAATGTGGATCCTACAAACAAACTAAGATTGCAAGAAATAAATAACAAGAACAAACAAAATAAAACTAAAAACTAAGAAAATAAAAGATAGATCTGTTCCAATTACCCCCCTAAGCTTGAATTCGACTATGGCCTCATAGTCAAAAACAAACTTAAAGATTGGAACAGTGATACCGGATTACTCCTGTGGTGGAGGCGGAGGTTGTGGAGCTGTGGGGTCCCAAGTTGGGTACGCTCCCTGAAAGGTAGGATCATACTGGGGCATGGGTGGAGGTTGTAGATACCCCCCAAAGTAGTTCTGGCTCCAGTAATGACCATAAAATGGTTGCTGCTGCATCTCCATCCTATGCAACCAGTCATGAATCTGTTGTTGGTTGTCGAGGAGGAGGCGCTCATTCTCGAAAATATGCCTCTGATTGTCGAGAAGCTGGTTCGTTGTATCATGAATACCGGCATAAGTCGATGTATGATGCTGCTGCATCTGCTGGATGTCCTGCAGCATTGCATACATGTCCTGCATAGAATAAACATCCTCGCTTGGCTGCGAGGGCGGTGGTGGTGGCGGCGTAGGTTGTGATGATGAAGATGCACCCGGATGCATCCGAGGATGCTTCTGTGGTGCCACTCGTGCTCGAAGAGGTGTAAATGCCTCCTCTTCCTCCTCAGCCTCGTCGTCATTTCCGTCATCGCCGCCTTCTTCATCGGAGTCGGCGATGGCTATGAAAGGCCATCAAAAATGTTGCACCCCTTTGATGTTGAAGACCGGATCAGGCAACGAGCACTCCTAATAGGCGTGGTTGACATGGCAATGCGCATACACCAAACCATCTCGAAGAAGTATGAGGTTGGAGCGGTGCAGATGTTCCAAGTTGACCTTGCTCCTGGTGGAGAGAGGAGTTAAGGTTTGGAAGTTCAGCCCCAAATAATGGGCCAGCTTTGTGATGAGCCCACCGAAGTGAATCGGCACTTTCCTCGTACTCCTCTTCACCGCCAAGACCCGCTGCAAAAAGAAGGCACCCCAGTTGCATTCTTGGCGTTTCAGGAGTTTATACAAAAAGAAAAGATCTGTCTCCTAAAATTTGCTGAGGGCTAAGTCACCCCGAGCAAACAATGTTGAACTGAGCATCTGATGTAGAATCCGGATGAAAGGGTGCTTGAAGTCAGCTACCGTAGCATTATGGTAGCTGACCGACTTCCTCGGCGGTACTGTCACCAGCTCGGCGAAGATGGCATCGTAGTCGGTGCGGTTGTCCGGCCGCCGGTAGTCGTATTGGGAGTGATTCCAGTTGAAAACTTCATTGAACTGCCGAAGTGTGATGTTGTAGTCGATGTTGAATAACCTGAACAACACCCTGTCTTTGATCCATTCACGGTCAGTGGCGATTACGTCGTTGGGCACGACGCAGACATCCAGAGATGCCATGAACTCCGCCACCAACTCCTTGTACGTAGGCCACTCGCCGAAGAATGTCTGGCCATCTACATGAAATTCCAGCTCATCAGGTCTTCGGTTTGTGTGGCGCGCCTGTCCTTTCAGAACATAGGCCAAGTTGGCCTCGAACCCGAGGTTGCGGACTGTATCCCGATCAACATATTGGGTCAGCTCTATCTTCCTCTTCAAGATCTCCTCGTAGATCTTCCTCACCTCCGCAGATGGATGAATCAGCCATGGACGTGGAACGAACGCAGTGGGAGGTGACACGAACTCTGAAATCTCCATCGGATTCGCACGGGAAGATGAAGCGCCAGCGACGTGCACCATGGTTGCGAGAGAAAGGGAATTAGAGAAGGAGCTCGGTGAAGATTGGAGAATCAAATCTCCGCTCGATGAAGAACTTTCTCGTTGTTGCTTGTTGATGGGCTCCGGTTGCTCTAGAGGATGCACGGCACAAGTGCAGGAAGAAGTCATTGAAGGTGTGACGTCATATGACGAATAACCCCTCCTATTATTACTGATGCCGGTGCTGCTGTGTGCCCGTTGATACCATCGACGCGAGTTGATGGTATCGACGCACATAGTACAATCTGCACTTTCGCTAGTATCGACGGTCGTCGATGGCTGGATCCGCGGGGCCCAGATCGCTGACGTGTTGATACTATCGACGCGAGTCGATGGTATCGACTCATCCACCGGATCCACTTCCAAGTTGCTGCAATCGCCGTAGATCTTTCCTCGCGGATCGTTGACGTGGTACGTCGATACTATCGACGTGAGTCGATAGTATCGACTCTCTGATTAAAGCAAACCCTCGCGAGGCCCGGCCGTCGCCTTCTTTGCTCTGAATTTGTCGATACCATCGACACGCCCGTCGACGGTATCGACTTCACTGTGCCGAATTCATCTGAATATCTTCAGAGATCTCGATAGTATCGACACCCATGTCGATACCATCGACCTTGACTTTGCGATCTACCTGTAGGTAGGTCGATACCATCGAAGAGGCCGGCGATGGTATCGATGCAGTGTGATTCTTGCAGTCTCCAACCTGAACCATGGTCGATACCATCGACACAAGGGTCAATGGTATCGACTCTGTCTCAGCCTGCACAAAGAAAAAACCGATCACGGTATCTTTTTTACACTAAAAATTAAACCAAAACAAATCAACCTACGAATGTACAAGAACTAAACTAAGGTATCGATGGTTGGGTTGCCTCCCAACAAGTGCCCTTATTTAACGTCTTAGGCTAGATGACTTTTGGGCACCTCATGCATCCGAAAGTGAAATGAGTTTGACCTCATTCACCTTCCTCTTGTAATTTTCACCAAAATAGAGCTTCAATCTTTGTCCATTCACCAAAAATGTGGTCTCACCATCACGCACCAAGATTACGCCGTGTGGTTTGACCTCTTCCACCACGAACGGCCCACTCCACCGATATTTGAGCTTCTCGGGATGCAACTTTAGTCGTGAATTGAACAACAATACACTATCTCCTTTCTTGAACGTGCGCAACTGGATGTGGTGATCGTGGATTAACTTGGTGCGCTCCTTGTATATCCACGAGTTCTCCTATGCCGTCATCCGCAGCTCATCCAACTCATTCAATTCAAGCAATCTCTTCCTTCCCGCTCCATCGTGACTCAAATTGAGCCTTCTAAGCGCCCAATGTGCTTTGTGCTATAACTCTACTGGTAAATGACAAACCCGACCATACGCTAACCTAAACGGCGTGGTGCCTATAGGTGTTTTGTAAGCTGTCATGTACGCCCACAATGCATCCGGTAGTAGGGCACTCCAATTCTTCCTCGTGGAAGCCACCGTACGCTCGAAAATCTTCTTAATTTCGCGATTGGAGACCTCCACATGTCCTTGAGTCTGCGGTTGATATGGGGTACCTATGTTGTGTTTGACCCCATATTTCTTCAACAATGCCGAGAACTTCTGATTCCTAAAATGCGTACCCCCATCACTGATGATCATTCGGGACACTCCAAACCTGCAGAAAATGTTTTCTTTCACAAACCTGCACACTACAGTGGAATCGTTAGTCCTTGTGGGTATTGCTTCTACCCACTTCGACACGTAATCAACTGCTAAAAGAATATATAAATTTGAATTTGAGGACACAAAGGGTCCCATGAAATCTATGCCCCACAGATCAAATACCTCGACTTCTTGGAACACATTTAGGGGAATCTCCTGTCTCTTTGAAATATTACCTACTCGTTGGCAGGAATCACATTGCCTTACAAACTCGTAGGCGTCTCGGAAGAAGGTTGGCCAATAAAGGCCACTCTCCAGAACTTTAGTTGTCGTACGAGAGCTCGCATGGTGTCCTCCCGTAGGTAGTGTGTGGAAATGACAGAGAACGCTCTCGTACTCCACCTCAGGCACACACCTGCGTAGGATACCATCCCTGCATTGCTTAATAAGAATCGGGTCATCCCAAAAATAATATCGTAAAGAATGGAAAAATCTTTTCTTCTCTTGATATGACCAATCTTCCGGGATGATCCCGCAAGCCAAATAATTCACAATCTCAGTGAACCAAGGGTCTTTAGAATTAACTTTCAAAATCTGTTCATCCGGAAATGTCTCGGTTATGGGTATATGTAAATCTTTTTCATCCACCCTCTCTAACCTAGACAGATGATCCGCCACAACATTTTCAATCCCAGCTTTATCCTTGATTTCGATGTCAAATTCTTGTAAGAGCAAAATCCACCTAATTAATCTAGGCTTTGCGTCTTTTTTTCCATTAAATATTTAATTACGGCATGGTCAGTCCAAACGACTACTTTAGATCCAACTAAATATTGCCAAAAATTTTCAAAAGCGAAAACAACAGTGAGTAATTCTTTTTCAGTAGTTGTATAATTTAATTGGGTGTCATTCAAAGTCTTTGAAGCGTAGAAAATCACGACGGGTTTATTGTCCACCCGCTGCCCCAACACGGCTCCTACCGCAAAATCAGAAGCGTCACACATGAGTTCGAACGGTTTAGCCCAATCCGGCATTTGAACAACCGGCGCAGAAATCAGTTTCTCCTTCAACACGTCGAACGCATGTAGACATTTGTCATTGAAATCAAATACAGCGTCTTTCTCAAGAAGTTCGGGTAGAGGTTTCGCGATTTTTGAAAAATCTTTTATAAACCGACGATAAAATCCGGCATGTCCCAAGAAACTCCTTACCCCTTTAACAGAATTTGGTGGGGGCAATTTGGAAATAACTTCAATTTTTACCGGATCCACCTCTAAACCTTTGCTAGACACCTTGTGTCCTAGCACTATCCCCTCAGTCACCATCATGTGACATTTTTCCCAGTTGAGGACCAAATGTGTGTCCTCACATCTCTATAATACCTTATCCAAATTATAGAGACATTCGTCAAATGATGCACCATACACCGAAAAGTCATCCATAAATACCTCAAGACAGCGCTCTACCATGTCAGAAAAGATAGCGAGCATACAACGCTGAAAAGTCGTAGGTGCATTGCATAAACCAAAAGGCATTCGGCGATACGCGAAAGTCCCATAGGGACAAGTGAAAGTAGATTTCTCTTGGTCCAAAGGATCAATTGAAATCTGGGTGTACCCCGAGTACCTGTCAAGAAAACAGAAGTGCGATCGGCCGGCAAGACGCTCTAGAATTTGATCGATAAAAGGTAAAGGAAAGTGATCCTTTAGCGTAGCGGCATTCAGACGACGGTAATCAATACAAACTTGCCACCCGGTTACCAATCGGGTGGTGACATGTTCATTTAAAATATTTCGGGTGACAGTAATTCCCCCCTTTTTAGGGACTACCTGTGTGGGACTCACCCATGTCGAGTCTGATATTGCGTAAATGATACATGCAGTAAGAAGTTTAATAACCTCCTTCTTCACAACCTCCATCATGCTTGGATTGATACGTCGTTGAGGTTGGATCACGGGCTTGGCTCCCTCCTCGAGCCGAATCTTATGCTGACACAATGTAGGGGAAATCCCCTTGATATCTGCAATGGACCACCCAAAAGCTCCCCGGTGGTTCTTCAGCACTATCAACAATTGTTCCTCCTCATCCGCACTCAAATAAGCAGAAATGATCATAGGTAACTTGTCTTCCTCAGCTAGAAAGACATATTTGAGATGCGGTGGCAGCGGCTTTAATTCTAACTCCGGCGGGCTGATCAGAGATGATTGAAGCGGCGGGGGAAGTTCACCTAAATCTTCATAATGCCTCGCATAGAAGCATGGAAGCATCTGAAGCATTTTGGCACACTCCTTGAGTGATTTGCTCTGCATCCAATCATGTGTAATATTTACCAAGCAAGCCTCCAATGGTAATTCAGGATATGCATCAAAAAAAGAAATTGCAATAACATCATCTTCCGTAGAAGGCGAAATGTCCTCATCCTCATCATTAGGGAACCCTACAGCTTTACACAGAGATACTACCTTGGTCTGTTCCTTGATGTCCATAGCCAAAGTTCCATTGTCCACTTTGCTCATCACATGAGCCATGTCCAGAAACGGCTTCCCAAGATAGAGTGAAATATTATTATCCAGATGTTTTACCACACGGCATTGTTCCTTTGCTTTAGACGACACAGTACTAGAGGGCATGACCATCTCAAATCGGTCATCGGCTATACCCAAGGTCAAACGACCTCTCCCCATCTCTAAAACCATGTTGGCTGTAGCTTGGAAAGGACGTCCAAGTAATAGCTCGTTGCCATGTTCATCCTGCATCTCCATGACTACAAAATCTGCTGGAAAAACAAATTTGTCCACTTTCACTAACACATCTTCACAGATTCCATATGGCTTTACCACCGAGTTGTCTGCCAATTGAATAGTCATGTTGCTTGGCCGTGACTCCTTCAATCCCAGCTTTTTGAACGTAGAAAGGGGCATCAAGTTGATGCTTGCCCCTGAGTCACATAATGCTTCACCAAATTTGACTTTTCCAATATAACAAGAAATGTTAAAGCAGCCTGGGTCTTGCCTCTTTGGCGGCAAAGTGCCCATGATGAAGGTACTCACTTGCTCCTTGAGCACGACAACCTTTGTATCCAGAATTTTCCTCTTTTTAGTAATGATGTCCTTTAGAAATTTCCCGTAAGACGGGATTTTCTCAATGGCTTCCAATAGAGGGATATTCACTGAAAGCTTCCTGAAACTGTCCAAGAACTTTTTGAATTGCGCATCTACCTTCCTTGCCTTAGCACTGTTTGGATACGGGACCGGGACCGCATGTGCCCTTTGATGAGGTGGCACATAGGGTGTCCTTTTCTGAGGTTCCTCCTCCTCTGCAATAGGGTCTTCAGTAGCATCCACAACTGTGTCATTGACTGGTGCGGGCAGCTCCTCAATGGCGCTAGCTTCATTTTCAGCTTGGGGTTTGCTTGCTTCATCGGCCCTGGGATTTAACAATTTCTTGCCACTTCTTAGCAAGATGGCCTTCGCTTGTTGGTTCCCTCCTGGAACATTTGTATTTCCCGGGAAACCTGGATGTGCTGGCTTCTTCAAACTGGCTATCTTCGCATCCATATGTGCCATAGATGTCTCTATTGTCCTCATTTGAGCCCCATGGCTCTACAGTGTTTGCCCGAATTGGTTCATGAACTCCCCTTGTTGCTTTATTTGCTGGCCGAAAGTAGCCATGAGTTCTTGGTTTTGCTTTATAACTTGATTGAGTAGCTATGTGCTCTTATCCTCTGCAGCTGGCTGGGGTTTATCATCCGGATCCTGCAAGAAGTTGTTAGGATCCTTCCATGAAAACTTCTTATCTTTTCTCCATGAATAATCGTTGTTCCTGTAACCTGGCTGCTACCTCATAAATTTCACTTGAGCCTCATCCTCAGACTCAGTGTCCTCCTTTGCAAGTAATTTCTTTGCGAGAAGATCCATCTTCTCATTCAGTTCCTTTATTGTCTTAGATTCTCCTACTACTCGAACATGTTCCACAGTGCCTCTTTCACCCCATGATTGTTTCTTTGCCATGTTCTTTAAGATCTCCCAGCATCTAGTGTCCGTGTTATTCAAGAAGAATCTGGAACTGGAGGAATCTAGGTTGCTTCTATCATGCTCGGAGAGAGCAAAATAGAAGATCTTCACTTGGGTTTCTTTATCCAGCCCGTGATGCGGGCACCGTCTCAGCATGACCTGAAACCTCTCCCAGGTCTCAAAATATGTCTCACCTACCTTTTGGGTAAAGTTATGGATCTTCCTAATCATGTCATTGGTATTCTCAGGAGGAAAGAACCTCTCAAAGAAAACCTCCACCATATGGTCCCAGGACTCTACAAACTCATCATCTAAATTGTGTAGCCATTCTCGCGCGGCTCCTGCCAATGAACTCGGGAAAAGCTTAAGATAAAGTGCATCCTGTGGAAACCTGTCGATTTTAACCATGTCACAGTTCTCAACAAACTGACTTATGTGTGCGACGGGGTCCTCATTCTTGAGCCCATGAAAAGCATTGGACTTCACCAGATTTATCAAAGTCGGATCAATCTTATATGTAGGTATGTTGATTGCTTGCTTCTTTATAGGCCCTTTTGAAGCGGATGCGGAATAAGCCTTGATCTTCTCCCATATTGTCTGTGGCTCGTCCATCTCTTCTTGTTTGTGTTCAGAAATTATATCCTCAGGATCGTCTTGATTATAATTGCCCTCGTCTTCTGGTCCCGGCAGCGGAACCTCTGGTGCACGACCCGCGTAGTCAGTACTACGCGTCTGCACCATGCACAGTACCTACAAATAGAGAAATTTAATTTCAGTACAGTGCTTGACGATTGCAAATATTTATAAAATAGATTATAATTTTTTTGGAATGAAAAAAAATAAAAATGTTGCCTAGAGTGGCCTCTTGCAGCACTCGAAGTGCCAACAAATTGTCGTATCCCCGGCAACGGCGCCAAAAACTTGACGCAAATTTACCGTGCGTAGAAATGCAAGTGAACGCGTCGAGTAGTACAGGCCTTTGTGAGGCCCGAGTCGAACTCAGGGATGTGTGCAATCGTCGGGGACTCCTACTAACTACTCGCGATCAGCTAAGCTGATTAGAAATTTGAGAGTTGTTGTTAAAATTAAAAGAGAAATAAAAACAAAACAAAACAAGCAATCGATTAAATGTTGGTTTAATCAATTCAAAAAGGAATCTTTAGGGTTGCGGTTTCACCGCGGGTTTTCATTGTATTAAATTCTATATAGCTATTCAATTTTATCTCTCTATCCGGGTAGTGGCCTGAAATCAGAATTGCCCACTGTCGTGGTACAATTCACTACCTATGTCTAGGTCGGTTCCACCGTCGTAGTAACCTATATCCTAAACTAGGTGCATTATAAACAACCTCTCGGTATCCACCATTAATCTTACACCGCCTTGTTCAAGGGATTTGTCAATTAATGTAAATTTCGTCTCTTTTCAACCGTTAATTCTTCTTTCAAAGCAATTAAGGGTATTAGGTTATTATTATGGTGATCAAGCATAATAATGTATTGGAGAACACGAAACTATACCATGGATTTAAGATATAAGATATGAATTAATATTATAAAATCATCATACAATGAATCCACGGGCTACTCCCGGTCCTAAAGATAAAGGGGATTAGCCCCGCATGGTCATCTCAGAGTACAATGTAGTAGAGAAAAGGGGAAACATGAGAAAAACGAAATTGAGTGGTGAAACCCCTAAACGGAGAAGGTCCAATCGATCCTTGGTGTGGAATCTGCATTCTGCCGCCTTTCGGTGGTGGAATTCGTCTTCTTCAGCGTCTGGATCGGCTGGGGCGTGCTCTCGTGCTCCGTTCTTCTCTCTTTTCTCTCTGGGATGTGTGCAGCGGATAATGACATGATCCCCCCCTCTGGGGCACCGTCATTAGGTATATCTCCCAAATTAAGTCACCAATTAACCACGGCCGTCGGATTTAGATCATTCTGAATCAAACTAATATATGACGGTGTCGATACCATCGACGCGAGTCGATGGTATCGACCCTGTACTGTATCGGCTGGCCTTCTTTCCTTTTCTTCTATCGTGACTAATACAGACTTGATACCATCTACTCGTGTCGATGGTATCGACATTCTTAGGCATCGGTTTTATCTTTAAGCGTCGTTGTAGCTCCACTAGTCGATGGTATCGACTTTTGTGTCGATAGTATCGACTCACTTTCTTACAGCAACCTGATGGTATCTCGATACCATCGACATCCCTGTCGATAGTATCGACTCTGCGATGCTCCTTGCGGCTGCCAACCTGTGGTCTGGTCGATGGTATCGACTTCCGTCGATGGTATCGACTTCCGTCGATGGTATCGACGGAAGAAGATACTTGTTTTCTCTGAAATTCAAACATGAAACCACATAAATTCACACAAATAATAATATTTTGACAATTAATGATCAAAACGATGAAATAAAGGGGATTTGACATAAAATAGTAGCAAAGACCAAAGTGGATGAATTATGCAACATTAACCATAAAAATGACTAATAAAAGCATAAAACACATATCAAACAGGTCTATAAATGCGACTCAAAATCATCGCATCAATACACAATTCTCTAACATGCATCTATGTGCTTAGTTTGATATCTCCATATCATGACTAATGAGATTTAGTCATCAACCAACTCACACAAAGTAGATGTTACCATGTATGCTATTTTCTTAGAAAAGGAATTGCTTTTTCAAAGGGATCAGTCGGATAAAAGTAGAACTCGAATAATTTTGATACCTATGCAAGTTCAATGTTTTGATCATGGTATCGAAATTCTTTGATTTCTACTTTTGTCCCACTAATCCCTTTGAAAAAGAAATTCCTTTTCTAGGAAAATAGCATCCATGGTAACATCTACTTTGTTTCTAGATGGATTATATAAGTAATTTCCCTTGGCTTCCTTGGGATATCCAATAAAATAACATTTATCTGGTCTGAGGCCAAGCTTTTCAAGAAACATTTTCCTCACATAAGATCCCCATCCCCAATTATTCATAAAAATTGCATTGGGACACTTCCCAGTCCATATCTCATATGGTGTCTTTTGAAGGGTGCATGATTAAGTGTAAACATTGTAGTTTCAAGATAATATCCCCAGATGGAAGTCGGAAGATCATCTAGACTCGTCATTGATTGTATTATGTCCAACAGGGTATGATTCCTTATTTTTGATACACCATTATTTTGTGGTGTTCCAGGTGGAGTTCATTATGATACAATAACATGGTCTCATAGAAGGTCCTCAAACTCTTGGCTTATGTATTCTCCACCTTGATTAGATCAAAATGCATCAATCCTTTACCAAGTTGGTTTTTTACTTCATTCAGGAAACCCTTGAACTTTTCAATGGATCCTGACTTGTACTTCATCAAGTACACACAACCATGCCTACAAAGTTCGTTAGTGAAGGTAATGAAGTATTGGTAACCTACTCTAGCATTTGTTCTAAAAGGTCCACATACATCAGTATGTACAATCCTAACAGATCGCTTACTCTCTCATTATTTCTAGTGGAAGGATCCTTTGTTATCTTTCCCAACAAAATAAGACTCACGTGTCTCTATTGATTCAAAATAAAAAGAGTCTAGATAACCATCTTTATGGAGTCTGTAAATGGGTTTCTCATCTATGTTCCCTCAACGACAATACCAAGGTATGTTTGGCTTCATTTATATAGTTTTAGTCTTTTGGTATTTATGTAATATACGCTTGTCTCTAGATCTGACAAGTATAGAGCATAGGACATATTGACACTGCCATGGAAGATCTCATCTCTTGAAATAGAACATTGACCATCCTTTATATATATTTTGAGCACAATCTTGTTCAAACCATATGCAAATATGTTGTTCCTATTAATTATAGGTACATAATAGTAGTTCTCTAACTCTATTACAATCCCAATGGGAAGAGATAAATTGCAGGTTCCAACTACAATGGAAGCAACCCTTGTTCTATTTGAGACGTGCAATTCCAACTCACTTTTTTGAAAAGGTTTACTTCTCATTATATCATGCAAATTTATGCAAATGTTAGATCCACATCTGTTATTCAGTGCCCAAGATGAAGAAGCAGACAAATTTATCTTAGAAATGTATATACATGAAGTCGATACCTCTATCCCATGTTTCTTCTTCTACAGTTTCATTAAGTGAAAGGACAAATTCCTTTTACACTTACCCTTCTCCTCATCTTGAGGGAAGAAGACTTGGTTTTTAGATTGGCCTCAAAGCTTTTCTTGGCTTTTCCTTCATCCTTTGATTCCCTTTCATTGATTACCATCACGGATTTAGTTTGTCCTTCTTCATTCTTGCTTCAACATTTATCAACATACCAAGCAATTTAGAATATGTCTTAGCCAAAGTTGTTCAAATAATAACACTGATGAACTAGCTATATGATTCAGGGAATGATTGCAAAATCATATTTGTGGCATACTCTTGGCCTAAAGGAAATCACGTCTTTCTAAACATTCAACATTCCCAATTATCTTGAGCACATGGGGCCTTACTATATCTCGCTCTATCAATTTTCACTCAAATAGCACCTTGGAGACATTATACCTTTCCAGCTTTGCATGATTCTTTGTATTTGTTTCCATCTCAAGAAAGTCCATGTTTTCATGTTTTTATGCAACACATAGTTCATACAGCCTAGAATAAGGTATGGAATGTCTGCGAAATCATTAACATGCTTCAAGTAAGAGTCCATTTCACCTTTAGGAGTGTAGGGAGTGGGATCCTATGGAACTGGTGTTTCAGGGACATAGAGCATGTGCTCATGAGTGATAATGCTTATTAAAGTCCTAAAAAAGTCATGGAAGTAGTCTCATTTATTTTGTCCTTCTCAAAGACCAATCATAATAAGAATTTTCTTTTTATTGATTTCTGCAAAAGAAAATTTACATTTTCCAAATCACTTCTGATATGATGTGATAATATTGACAATATTAATTAGGGCTTTAATTGATTATCACTCATAGTATTTTGCTCAAATTAATAGCCCTCACCATCAATTTGGAAGATTATAGCACACAAACATCTAGTCGGCCAAGATTTATATTTTATCAAATCATGAGTCATCTTTGGTTGATTCCCCACAACTTGACTAATTAGGTAGGCAACATATGTCCATTGCATCTAATGCAACTCTTGGATAGATAGGGTTCACAACTCTTTGTCATATTTTCATTTGTATGCTTCTAGACACTTTATCTCATTAAAGTCATGTAGGTTAAACCTAACCCAAAAAGGCAACATGATAGAATATTTGTCCTACTTTGGTAGAACCACATATCCACCATCACACTTTCATGAGATAGATACCACACCACTCTTTGGTGTAATCTGCACTTATTCAATCAATCTTTTCATGTGTGTTTATTACGAAAAGAATCTAAGACCTAATATGTATTGAGGTATTTCACATATAAATACATATACATATTTAATCACCACATACTTAATTGTATATATCATATACATATTATATCTAGAAACAAAACATGCAATCACAAATATACAAGTGATGGTTGTGGAAAAAAAATGCAATTCTTTGGAACCACAAATAATTGCTATCCACATAAGGTCACACATCACATGCCAGAACATGTTTAGAAAAAAACTCTAGGCTGGAAATAGGCCATTCGGTCAATTGGGCCCTGCAGTCAATCATCTCAAACTTCCTAGTGGTCGGATGGTCTCCAATCAGTCAATGAATTATCTCATGTGGTTGACTGGGTCCTCCAATCCTTTGGTGATCGACTCGACTTCCAGTTGGTCAAATCGCCTGGACAAAACTTCTAGTCTTGCCACAAAAAATAGAAACTACTGCTATTCCTATCTACATATTACATTGTTCAAAGTGAATACCTTGAGTTAAATTTGAGGGAAGCATTGAGGGTTAAGCATTAATTACATTTGGAAGATATAAAGGAGGCTCATTGTGCAAATTGAACTTTAAGATAAAAAATAATCCAATGAACCATGAACAAGTATCCAATGGATTTTGTCCATAACCAAACATACATCCACCATAAAATAGTTTTAGAGAGACATGTATGGATTGCATATATATCATATCATATATAGGATCTATGGTATATTCCCTAGTGTAGGTGGTAATTAATCAGATGTGCTCATTAATCATTTAAATGTTTGTAGCATATGTAACAAAATAAATGATAAAATAAATTTTGATTGCATCGATTTTAATCTTGATACATCATAGACTGACGTGGCTCTAATACCACTATAGGGAAATATGGGGACAAAGATGATAGCTGGAAGAAAAAAAACTCTCCATATTCCCTTACTAGCATATTGTGTCAACAATGATGTATAAGGAAAGAAGGTGCAAGATATACCTTGTCCTGGAGCAAGTCCAGAGACTATCCATGTACGAAGATGTGCTTCCTTCGCAGGTAGCACATAGAAAGCAGTTGATGGTGTCCTCTTGATGCAGTAGTCATAGATAGTGTTGATGATGTCCTCCTAGCATGGTATAAAAATCCTCCACACCTCTATGTACTCTTGTGGAATACTAGGAACTCCATGTCGCGCTTCCTGAGTCATAGGGAAGGAATTGTCCCTTCATCGTCAACGTGCTAGCATTGACTTTTCTCACTTTCTATCTATTGCTTTCACAAATAAGATGTCTTGGGCTCTCACGTTACCATGACTATGAGAAGTCAAGTGTGTGTTGAGGCTTTGTTATCACCTTTTATATAGGAGTGACTAGGCCATGGTTTCATAGACCCTGGGGAGATGAAAGGATCAGAATATATAGGCTAGTAGTGGTTGTGCATTATCAATCGATCGATTGGTCAATATAGTCAATTGATTGGCATGTGTTCAACAACACAATAACACTGGTAATTAATATGTGTTGTTTCTAGCAATATTGACCCATTCAAGTATGTGAACTCAATCCAATTGATCAACTGGACACTGCAACTGGTTGACTATATATTTTGACCATCCTTAGGGAACATTGTTTAGTCACTAGGTTGGACACTCCAACTGGTCGAATAGCTAGTTCCACTATCTTGTGTCAAAAGTAGTCAGGTCGATCAGCTGGACACTCTAGTTGCTTGACTTAAAACTAGTGTTGTTTAAGTTGATTACCTAAACAATTTTAGTAACCAAGTTAAACCTTGTCCTTGAGTAAACTTGTATTCCAAGTGTATCCTATGTGTGTGTCCCTATAGGTACCAAATTATGTTGTAAGTGAATGTCCATTACCATTATGACATCACAAGTAATGAAATGTATCTAGCAACACTTCATTGGTACCCAATTAATTGGAAAGATGGAGAAAAACTTCAACCTACATTTGTGATTAGTGTTACCATGATCATATAGTTACTTTGTATTAGATATCTAGATTGAATGTGAGACATGGAATCATCATCCTTTCAATATTCAATCTATGTTTCTATAACTATAGTACACTGTTGAGATACACATGAGCTCAATATTGTATATTGACTCACATGAGCATGACCATACCTTTCTCAATCTAGCTTATCAAGTGGGTAGGATATCAACTCTAGTGGGAGGGACAAATCCCTTCTACATCACTCATATTTAATCCTCATGTGTTACAATGTACTCAAACACCACCTTTATGGAAACCCTTATTCAAGGTCACATTAGATGTGTGACACCCTTTGCACACAAAGTGAGATTCCTCAAAACTTCATCACAATCAACCACTAATCAGTAGGTTACTGAAAATCATAGGAAATTAAAACTGATTTGCAGCAAGCACCATGAGTTAAGATTGTTACACAAGAGCCAATGCTTGGATTTCATAACATATATTCAAAGTGTTATATCATTGTGTTTCCATCAACCTATTACATAAGATAACAGTTCACATGTATGTACATACTACCAAAGGCACACCAGCCAAAAACCATGTATCGATCATCATGTCTACAAAACACATCGAGAACACCCCCAAGGACCTGAGTGTACAGGGATGACACATGGGACTCTATTACTAGACACTATCTATATACCACAATCCACCAGTTGTAGTTCCTCTTCATATTATATCCTTAGCTATCTGGTCTTTAGTTTGTCATGCATGTCCACCTAAAAGATATTTAACCAATGGGGTGAGACAAAAGTACCAACGAGAGATATAAATCTCCACCAACTCTATTATTATCACATGTAACTAAGAAGAAAGGAACATTATTAAGATCAGTAGAGTCACCAAATTATCTTAAGCAAGGCAACTATCACTTGTTTAAGCAGTTTAGGCATCTACACTACATAGTAGATTATCTTTATGCTTGAAAAGGAATATGACAAACATGTATATCTATAATAAGTTAAACATTATAAAAGAAAAGCAATGCCTCATCCAATGTTTATGTATTTGATCCTATACATGTATACTACACTATTGATTACATATTTTATTAAGCCCTAAAGATTTGAGTCATACAGCCCAAATCCAACCAACCAATAGGAAGTTGAAATCGATTCCATACAAGGTTAATGGAAGAGTTAGAATCCAAGATCTTTCAACACCTCATGGTTGGTACATGAGAACACCGCAGAGACATATCAGTCAACTGCAAAAGTGACATATAGTCACATCAAAGGGGTTGTCTCATGGTGCGCTCCCGCTAGAGGCTTGCAACACCGGCCAACTAGGGTGGCCGAGTGCAATCCACGAGGTTGGGAGGCACGGGAGATGGGATCTTTGCTTTCAAAATTTGTATGGTCCCAAATCGAGTCGATCACTTAAAACTAAAATAGTTCGCCCGCAAGCGTACGGGGTACTGTTGTAGTATAGGAAAAAGGCAAGATGCGGGGTCGAACCACAGAGATAGAGGGGGCTCTAGAGTTAGATGATGCTGGCTATGTTCCTTTTTGCGGAGATTAAGGTTTTTAGGGTTTTAAGGTTGGTTGGTTGTAGATTAAGCTAAGTGAGCAAGTAGGAAAAGCAATATGAAACTAAGTTATCAAAAGGCTAAATTAGCAATCTAAGTCAACAAGCTATCTAAACAAGAGCAAGAACAAACTACACTAGACTAAGCAAGCAACTAGCAATTGAGAGTCTAAGTTAACCACTAATCAAGATCAAAAACCTAAATTAACACTTAGCTAGCAAAACTAGGCAATTAACTAAGTTAACTAAAGCAATTGAACTACACTAGCATTAACAAGCAAACAGAGCAAGTAAGGTTTTAAGCAATTAGATGAAGGAGGTGGGCCGTTTGGGAATGTGACCTTGACATTAATTGGGGGATGTCACCATAATAAGCAATTAGCATATTTCGTTCTAGACTACCAAACCAAATAACAAGGTGGGTGCTATGAGGATGTACCCTATGCTACTAGTTGGAGAACTAGGGCTAGGTGTAATTCTCATAGGACTTACCAAGTATATGCCTCTAGGATAAGTGGTATTAGTTAATTGAGGACCAAGGGTAAGGATGTGAGTAGAGATGAGGATATTTGACCTCATGCCACTAGCCACCTCACCCTTTAGGAAATCCTAGGAAATTGCACTAATCACACTTATACTAGTCACTTATAACTCACATTTTCATGTAGGAAGAAGGTGATTATGTAGGAAGATAGGGGGCTAGCTAGGGATCCGAATCAAGGACCTAGGAGCCAATCCTATGATAGATACATAGAAACTAAAACATCCTAGAGGCAAATGTCTTCAAACACCACAAGGCAAGCAATTAATGTAATTAAACAACAATCGCATGCACAAGTAATGGGAAATGAGATACAAGCAAAGGCAATCATCATAGAAGTGAAATATGTTCATTACAAATTATATTCCCCCAACATGGTATCAAAGTCATATTTTTCCCCCAAACAGCCCACCAAAGGGGGCTTAGCTATACATGATCAAAATAGAAACAAAGGAGAAGGGAAAGAGAGTAGGAAACGCCATGGATGCTTGATGAAGCTTGACTTCTTCACCTCCTTACTGCCAGCCACGAGCCTCCTCCTCCAATGGTGCCCAAGAGCATGGAAATGGTGGAATGGATGGATAGAAACCTAGAGAAACTAGGTTTCTATGGTGGAAATGAGTGGAAAGTGGGTGGAAATGGGATTAAATGCAAGGAAAGTAGGTGGATGGGAGTAATGGATGCAAGGGAGCAGCTAGGTTGCGGCTAGGAGGTGCTCTCTCGAGCCCTAGAAGCAACTAGTGCTTATATAGGAGCTAGGGCTAAGTGGGGGTATAATAGGAAAAATAGTGGAAAAGTCTGCTGGAAAGAGGGCCACCACGACCGTGGTAAAGGGCCACGGTTGTGGTGAAGACAGTATAACATGGTCATGGTCAGGTGGTATGGTCATGGTGAAGGGAAGCTGGAAATGAATGAATTGGATCAATACGACCGTGGCGAGGAGCCACGATCGTGGTGAAGAGGCTGGGCCACGGGCGTGGTGTGTGGCCACGGGCGTGGTGTGTGGCCACGGGTGTGGCATCTAGCTAACATTCTCCTGTTGATTTCTGGCAATACACATTACAGCCGTGGGCAGTGGCCACGGCCGTGGTGACTCTGTCTTGTCATGGTCGTGGCCGAGGGCCATGCCCGTGGTGATTTTGGCCATTTCTACTATTGGAATTGTTGCTCCTTGGCAGTAAACACAACAGCCGTGGGACTTGGCCACGGCCATGGTGAAGGCTTGAGCAGGCTGATGAACTTCAAACTTTGTCAATTTCGGATGTCCTTGCTTGGTGATGACTCTTTGGCCACTAGGGTAGGTTGGGGGAGCTTTGGGGCCTTCTTTGGGCCCCTCCATCACATTCGTCCATCCATTGTGGTCCAAATACCTGAAAATAGTGCAAAGAACATCCATAAGCACAAATTGCATTGATATTCATATTAGGGGAAAAGACTTGTAATCTAACATGTTTAGATGCAACTTAAGTACAAAATGGAACAAGATGGAGCCCTAAAATAGGGTTGCATCATCTCACGCATGGCCACCCATATAACATCTATCCCACCTTGGTATAGGTTACGGCGCTAACAAAATTGAGCTACAGCCCCAGATGCACTCCTCTTACGGTAGGGCCCGCAGCCAATCCTGCATCACATATCACTTATATCATAAATCTTGAGGCATGATCTGAAGCTCACACATGGCCAAAGTCACCATCCATTGTTTTATATTAGTGTACCAATTTTCCCATGCTACTCAATAATATGCGCTCTGAGATTCTTGTAGGAGTTACTCATTTCACCATGTAGCAATAAAATTGACTCTAGAATAGATCTATGGTACAAGGAAAGCTACATGATTAAGTTCCACTTGTTTAGTTAGGTCATTTTAGTGCCTCTTAGCATCAACCAAGTTATAACGTACACACCAAAGACAAATTCTTCAAAAGAGAGGGCATAGTATTACAACATAAGATATAATCATTTAAGGTACAAATTGATTCCCATCATCTCAAAACATTGTATCATTGCCATTCATAAGGCTATCACCATCAACATATTATCATGGGATATCAATCCCTCATTCTAGTACCAGAGGATATCTCCTCAACCAGGCATTAGGTCCTTTCCAGGTCCTATGTGATGACCCTAATTCCTATATGCTTTCCTTAATGACATTCCCCAGATATGTGTGCACTCATATCTAAAGATGTTAAAAGGGAAAATATAAGAGATTGTGATAGTCAACTAAATTATGAAAAGGAGCCAGATCATTGTTCAAAAGCATCATTAAATAGCCACACCAAACAACATTAATTGAGGATAAAAGTCATACATATTATTTAATAGTGGAAAATGAATAGTTCTAAGGAATGAAAAATACATAGGAGATAATTCTTACTATACATCATCTAATAAGAAATGAAATAACTATCTAATAGAAATAGAGATAAGAAGTAGCAATCTAGCTATCTATCCTCCATGGACAATTGTTTAGTAGCTTCTGGTACTTTGAGATGCATTATTTGTTCCTTGAACCTAGAAAATACAAGAAACAAAAATCATCAACACAAGTTCGGTATGTGGTTAAAAATATAGTACTATGATTGCATATTTCAAAATACTTGAAGAAACAAAAGAAGAAAAGAAAACAATTTTTAAGGTGGAAAATTTGGTAAACACATCTTTTAGACATATCTTTAGATGTAGTTGTAGTACTATTTCTTTCAGCACTCTATCATACATCCAGTATGGGAAAACTACTTTATCATACATCTAGCATGGGTAAATTCATCATACATCCATACTAGGAAATATATCATACATCCATACTGGGCCATCTCCCATTTGTGATTAACATAGTAGCTACAACTCATCAAAAGTTCTTTAATGTTCCATGAAGTTTTGGCAAAGCATAAAATATGAGTAATCATCCAACAAAGTATAAGAAAATAGCTTCACACAAGCAACATCATATCTTATGCAACCATGGAAAACTAGTCTTATCCTTAATAAAGACCACGCACCTGATTCTCAGATCTTGATTTCAATAAGCCTAGATTAAGAGAGTAGATCACCCTGAAAGAGAAAATAAGACCTAGTGTCATTATGTGTCCTCAACACCTAATATTAGGGTTTTGGATTAATTAGGGTCATCATATGGAGTCATGGGTTTGAGTCAAAGTATTTAGATAGGGAACCCACATTTTACAATTTCGAGAGTGGATCAGGTACAAATGATAATTGATTTTATTCTTTATTTACCATTATTAAAGAGAGAAGAAAAGAGGTATTCCATATGATATTTGGATTTTAATGTCTGTTTTTTTCATCAACTTAGGGTTTTGAGTCCATGAGTTCAGGTCAGATTTGATGCTTTAGAATTTCATAAGAATTCACTAATATTAATAGGATGCATCGAACTAGGGCTGGATTTAGGTACATGTGATATTTTATAAATATTCTCATTATTTTTCTGATAACTTGGGTATTTTATGGATATTTTTTGGATATCAGAACTATTTATGATGGATTTTACAAAACTGACCAATCAAGTTTTTGCTAGAAGAAATAAAATGAAAATAAAAAAAGGAAATGTAAGCTTGGCTTCACAGATCAGGTGAGGTATATGACTTCCCAGACCCTCCCACTAAACTATGAGCCAAATCTTGACTCAAAGGGTCAACGACAGGGGAAAACAGGCGAGAATGCCCGTGGGATTTGAATGTATAGCCGTGACCGGTATGGGCAAGGTGGGTAGTCTACAGCTCGATTGTTCCTCCTCTCGCACCATGGAATTAGTGAGGAAACGAGAGGTGTGGTGATGGCCAGGGTAGCTAGATGATTGTTTGGGGTATGCTAGGAAGCCTATTGAGATCGCGAGCTCACAGCAGTTGCAAGGAATCAAAAATGATCTTCAGAGGTGAGTGAAATCTCAAATTCTAATCAAATAGGTGAAGGAGAAAATGACAGATAGGTTTCAGTGATTTATCTGCCCTCTGGTTAGCTTGAGGGATCGTAAAGCTCTGTGGAGGGTTGGGGATGCTTTTATGAACTTTAGGTGGCTTGGATATGCTCTAGATCCCACTGATGGCAGAGCTTCAAAGCTCGAATGGAGTGGCTTTTCATCCCGGCCCTGTGGGCCTTCGTGGCTCCTTGTGATGTCATTTCTTGACTCACCAGGATCCATGGAGTGTGTGGCCTTGACTGATTGGAAGGAGGGGGGTCACAGGAGTGAGGGGCACTCCGGTCAGGCTAGGTGTGAGTACCTTGATTAGGGGTGGTGGTGACGCCTCTCGGTACAATTGATGGTGTGAGATGCATAAAGGAGGGTCATAGGAGCTAGAGGGGTGCTTAAATAAGCATGGGAAGGAGTAGAGGACATAGCTCAAAAAATGTATTTGTTGTCGGGTGAGAGGGGCAAGATCTCAGGAGGTCATTCTCCCTAACCCGAGGGTGAGAGGATGTGTGTGAGGGATGGTTGAGTTTATTTTGGTGAAAGTAGATCATCCTTTAAAAATCTCACATAGATAATGCTAGAGTCAAGTGCGTAAAATCGTGATTGGGTTGGCCGATCTGTTGGGGTCAAGGTTGAGTCATGTGGGAGGTTAGGGACGACTTCCCTACTATTATATCTCCATCCAATTTGTGGTGATTAGATTGGGTGGCCGAGATACCTTATATAATTAAGCCTTTTGTGCCTAAGATAAAGAGGGTGGGTGTGACACATAAATGTCACATTAATCCGAAACTTAGGTCTTGGGTTCAAAGGAAGGATATAATATGCATGGTTTTCAAACCTTTATAACTCTCAATTGGTTCATCCGATTAAAGTGAAATTTTAAGTGGAGCTTCACTATGACGTCATCTAACTATGGTACTAAATTAAGGGTCAAACTCAAATGTTTGTTTAATAGAGTTACTATGTACCCTAAAACATGTAATTCATCTAATATGAGATTAGGGTTTGGACTTTAATGCAAATGACAATTACTTTTAGTCAACTAAGCCAGGGATACGGTTGAGGGTATTATTGGAAATAAAAAAATTACAAGAGAGAGAAAAGATAAATAAAAACTCACTTTATCACATTCTCCCCTCCTTAAAAGAATTATATCCCCAAAATTCAAGCAGCTTGAAAGAGATGTGGATATTTCTGCTCAACCTCAGACTTGAGCTCCCAGGTGGCATCAGTATGATCATGGTGGCTCTAGAGAACTTTCACCATATCTATATGTCGATTAGTGTGAAACTCTTTTGTCTTCAAATCACGAATCTTGACAGGGGACTCAGCATAAGACAGATCATCTTTTAGGTTGAGAGGCTAATGTGATTGGGGTCTTTGACAAAAGGATTCAAATTTGATACATGAAAAACATTATGCATGGCACTATACTGAGGTGGAAAAGAAATATGATAGGCAAATTCTCGAACCCTTTCTAGGATCCCAAAGGGTCCCACATAGTGAGGATTGAGCTTCCCCTTGTTCCTTGCCAAAGCTCTAATAGGTCAGATCTTTAGAAAGATGTGATCACCTTTCTTGAACTGATGTTCCTACCGATAAGCATGTGCATAAGATTTCTACCTATCATGTGCTCGCTTCATCCTCTGCCTGATCATTGCAATTTTATTTCTATACAACTGCATCTCCTCATATTTCATCAAGATCTGTTCCCCAACATCATCCCAGTGTGACAGAGATCTATACGGTCATCCATAGAGAGCTTCATAGGGAGGAATCCCAGTACTCACTTGATAGCTATTATTATATGCAAACTCAACTAAAGGCAAATAGAGGTACCACAAGCCTTCCCAGTCAAAAACACAAGCTCGCAGAAGATCCTCCGGAATCTACATTATGCACTCTGATTGCCCATCTATCTGTGGATGGTAGGCTATACTGAAGTTCAATTTGGTGTCCAGTTCTTCTTGAACTTATTTTCATAGCTTTGAGGTGAACTTTGGGTCTCTGTCCAAGACAATAGACATTGGCACACCATGCAAACGTACTATCTCCCATATATAAAGGCGGGCCAATTCGAAAACTTTTGTTGTAATCTTCACAGGGAGAAAGTGAGCTGACTTTGTGAGACGGTCCACTATAACCCATGCAGCATCGTACCCCTTTCTTGTTCTAGGCAGTCCCACCATTAAATCTATGGTGATGTGTTCCCATTTCCATTCTGGGATTTCCAAGGTTTGTAGTAGACCAATGGGTCTCTAGTGCTCGGCCTTGATTCTCTGGCATTCTAGGCATCTGGACACAAATTTTGCAATATCATGCTTCATGCCCCTCCATCAGAACTAGCATTGCAGGTCTTTGTACACTTTAGTTGTGCCTGGATGAACTGTGTACTTGGACCCATGAACCTCAATGAGAATTTTCATCTTCACAATTGACTGCTCAAGAACCCACATACGATTCTTGTATCAAAGACCACCATCAATTGGAATTGACGTAGGTTTAGGTCCTTCTGAGTCAAGATGTACTTTAGGCTTTTGTCGTCAGTGAAGATATCAATTGTCGCCATGTACACGTAGTGCCTCCAGATTTTAAGAGAATGAATGATTAAAGCTAATTCCAAATCATGTGTAGGATAATTAAGTTCATTGTGCTTTATCTGTTTGGATGCAAAGGCCACCACCTTTCTGTGCTACTGTAGGACACATCCTAACCCATTTCTTGAAGCATCAGTGAAAATAACAAACCCTTCACTACCATATGATAGAACTAGAACGGGAGCTGACGTCAACTTCTTCTTTAATTCTTGGAAACTGGTTTGGCAAGCAGCTAACCATATGAAGTGCTTGTCCTTCTAAGTAAGCTTAGTCAAAGGAAGTGCAACTTAGGAGAAATTGGGAATGAAGCGATGACAATATACAACCAAGCCCAAGAAGCTCCAAATTTTAGAAGGATTTTGAGGAGGTTTCCAATCAAGAACAGCATACATCTTAGCGGGATCAACAAATATATTACTCCACAAATGACATGGAAAAGAAACATAACTTTATCAATCCAGAACTCGTATTTAGAGAGCTTTCCATAAAAATTCTAATCTCGAAGGATTTCAAGGATTGCCTTCAAGTGCTCATGATGCTTCTCCATAGAGTCAGAATAGATCATAATATCATCAATAAAGATGACAACAAACTCATCGAGATAAGGTTGGAAGACTTTATTCATCAGTTCATAAATACACCAGGTGTGTTAGTCAACCCAAATGGCATAACTAGAAACTTGTAATGCCCATAACAAGTTCAAAAAGTAGTTTTAGAAATATGAGAATCCTTGACTTTAAGTTGATGGTAGCTAGACCGAAGATCAATTTTTGAGAAAACTTTGGCAGTACAAAGTTGATCAAAGTGATCATGAATGTGAGGGAGGGGATACTTGTTTTTAATAGTGGATTGGTTCAACATGTGGTAGTCAATACACATACGCATAGAACTATCTTTCTTTTTGACAAAAAGAATAGGCGCACCCCAAGTGGAAAGAGTAGGATGGATAAAACCTTTATCGAGAAGTTCTTGCAGATGTTTCTTCAAATCCATAAGCTCAGCAGGAGCCATCCTATATGGTGCCCTAGAAATCAGAGTGGTTCTAGGAAGAAGGTCTATGAAAAACTCAATGTCTCTATTTGGAGGTAGCCCAGGAAGCTCCTCCAGAAATACATCAGGAATGTCACATACCACCTACAGTCTTTCTACATGCTCTTTATTAGGATTGGTCTCTAAGACTAATGTGTGGAATACTTTAAATCCTTTAGAAATGAGCTTATTATCTTTAAGAGAGGAAATTATAATGTTATTACATAATTCGCTTCCCCAAGGGATCACCACTGGACAAAAATGAGGCTGAGAGAAAACTACCATCTTGTTTCTACATTCAATTTGAGTGTGATACTTGTATAGACAATCCATACCATGTATAATATCAAAGTCTTCCATAGTTAAGATAATGAATTGGAAGGGAATATCATGATTTTTTAATTTTAGAGGTCGGACATCAGTTTTTTGTAATGTAGTAAGTATTTTGCCACTAGGAGTCGATACATCAAGAATATATCCCAAATCAAGAATATGTCCCAAATCCCTTATATGTGGATGCAACATAGATGCCAAATTTTGAGAGTTGAATATATTTGTTGATCCATAATCAAATAAAGATTTAATAGGATGATCATTCAATAATACAATGCCTATACATGATAATTATATCAAGAATAATTCAGAGGCATTGAGTAAGGTTTTAGATTTATGAAAAGAATTAAGGTTACCTTCAACAAGCTAGTTGGAATTTGCCTTGGCTTCCTCTGTAGTAATCGTGAATACTCTGGCATTGTAGTGTCCCTGAGGGGGTGGAGCACCCGCTGGAGGGATGCCAAGGATGGATGCAGTAGGGAAATTGGTGACGAAATGGCCCTCCTTTTTGCAGTTGTAGCAAATAGGCTTATGATGACGACAAGGTCCCTCCTGTCCTCATCCACATGTCTTACATTTGTTGTGGTAGGTCTTCACTTCATTCTGATTATTCCATTGTCCTCCTTTACCTGATCCTCCTCCTAGACCTAATCCTTTGTTGTGGCCAGGGTGGAACTTCTTAGACTTATCCTCCTCCGTGGTGGTTAACCCTAAGTATCCCGTGCTTGATGAATTCTGCAAACCTTGTTCCCTTTCCTACTAAAGGGCCATATCTAGGGTTTGATCTATGCTTACGGAATGAAAGGTGTTGAATAGGGTTTTCAAGTGGGTGGATACTTGATAGACAATCAACATAGTGTTCCACAAGGTGGATTTCCGTCTTAATGGGTGCGTACCTCTCCAACAGCATAAACTTCTGGGTGTAATAAGCCACAGAGAGATTACCTAGTTTAAGCTCAGTGTACATCCTCTCCTTCATCTTTCTCTCATCTATAGTCATGAAACGGTCAATGAAAAGGGTTTAAAGGAGTCCAACTCCATGTTTTCCACCTCTCCTCCCCTATTCCCGCCATAGTTTTCCCACCAGATTTTGGCCCTTCCCTTAAGTAGATGGGTGGAAAATTTGACCTTCTTCTCAATGGTACTTCTAGGGTACAGAAGGCATTTTCCACTAAAAATGTATAGGCTTCTACCTTATCCATCACCTCAGGTTGGTCTCCCCCCCCAAAAGGTGTTAGGGTTTACTTTTATGAAGTCTAACACAGTCACCTCCTTCTTCCTAGAAGAGTTGGGTTTGGGGGTTTCTTTTAGGGCAATGGTTTCCATGAAATCAAGGAGGACTTTTTTCTATTCTTCCCACCTTGCCCTAGACATTTTCTCAAAATTAGGCTCTTTGTGATGTTTAGCTTCTTTCCTGTTTTTAGAAGATGACTCTTCAAATGCCTTGGAGTTATGAGTCTTCAGAGGCATCCTGAAATTAGGTGGAATATATTAGATATGTCATCATCATTTTTGTCATATTGTATTTCATTATTTTTATTTATTTATTATTAATGATCTTTATGTCATTATTTATGTAGGATACCCTAAAATCCTTATCAGTCAGTCCTTAGGGCTTCTAAAATAGAGATACTCTTTTCCTAACATTATATCATAGAGATGAGAGGGAAAGATATGTATAAAATAAAGATGAGGGGGACTTTTTATATAGAGAGGGGGTGAGAGGGAATATCTATATTTGAGAAGGGTCCTTAATTAAGGAATACCCAAGAAGTAGTGGGGGCTTAGGGTATCGTATAGGTAGACTTATACTGCCATATAGGTAGCCTCATGATTGCCAAGCTAAGTGGCTCAGAGACTTTAGCCAGACCCATGGCAGATGCTATCCTAGTCACCTCCACCCTTCATATCCCTAACTCAAGGACTATCCTAGACTCACAATAGGGTGAATTAAGTTCATGTGACCATGATGTGTGAACATTGGCTCTGATGCCAACTATGATGACCCCAATTCATGTATACATCACTTAATGACATTCCCCAGATATGTGTGCACTCATATCTAAAGATATCAAAAGGGAAAATATAAGAGATAGTGATAGTTGACTAAATTATAAAAAGGATCTAGATCATTGTTCACAAGCATCATTAAATAGCCACACAAAACAACATCCATTTAGGATAAAAGTCAAACATATTATTCAATAAAGGAAAATGAATAGTTCTAAGGAATGAAAAATACATAGGAGATAATTCTTCCTATACATAATCTAATGGGAAAAGAAATAACTATCTAATATAAATAGAGATAAGAATAAGAAATATAGCTAGATATCCTCCATGAACAATTATTAAGTAGCTTCTAGTACTTTGAGATGCATTATTTGTTCCTTGTACCTAGAAAATACGAGAAAAAAAATCATCAACACAAGGTTGGTTTGTGGTTAAAAAATACAGTACTATGATTGCATATTTCAAAATACTTGAAGAAATAAAAGAAGAATAGAAAACCATTGTTTAAGGAAAAAAATTAGGTGAACACATCTTTTAGACATATCTTTAGATGTAGTTGTACCACTATTTCTTTCAGCACTTTATCATACATCCAGTATGGGCAAACAACTTTATTGTACATTCAGTATGGGCAATTCATCATGCATCCATACTAGGCAATATATTATACATCCGTACTGGGTCATATCCCATTTGTGATTACCTTAGTAGATACAACTCATCAAAAGTTCTTTTATGTTCCATTATGTTTTTCTGAAGCATAAAATACTAGTAATCATCCAACAAAGTATAAGAAAATAGGTTCACTCAAGGTACATCATATCTTATGCAACCATGGAAAACTAGTCTTATACTTAATAAAGACCATGAACCTATTTCTCAGATATTGATTTCAATAAGCCTAGATTAAAAGAGTATATCACCCTAAAAGAGAATAGACGACCTAGTGTCATTATGTGTCCTCAACACCTAATATTAGGGTTGCGGATGTATAGGGGTTATCATATGGAGTCATGGGTTTGGGTCAAAGTGATTAGATAGAACCCTCATTTTAGGGTTTTGAGAGTGGGTCAGGTACAAAGGATATTTATTTTGTTCTTTAGTTACCATTATTAATGAGAGAAGAAAAGAGGTATTCCATATGAGATTAGGAGTTTAAAGTCTATTTTTTCTCATCAAATTATGGTTTTGACTTCAAGGGTTCAGCTCAGATTTGATGCTTTAGGATTTCACAAGAATTCACTGGCATCTATATTTGTATTCATTTTCTAAAAATTAATATTAAAAAGACATAAAACATGGTCATAGAAGGATGAATCAAACTAGGGTTGGATTTAGGTACATGTGATATTTTATAAAGATTATCCTCATTTTTTTAGAACTTGGGTAATGTATGGGTATTTTTCAGATATAGGAGATATTTATGATGGTTTTTATAAAACTAACCAATCAAGTAATTGCTAGAATAAATAAAATGAAAATATAAAAGGAAACGTGAGCTTAGCTCCATGGATATGGTGAGGGATCTGACTTCTTGGACCCTCCCAATAACCTATGAGCCAAAGCACAACTCAGAGGGTCAGCGACATGGGCAAAAAGGCGAGAATGCCCATGGGACTTGAATCTATAGTCATGACCGGTATGGGCAAGGTACATAGTTTACCTGCTCGATTGTTCCTCCTATCACGCCATGGCAGTAGTGAGGGAATAAGAGGTGTAGTGATGGTTGGGGTAGCTAGATGATTGTTTGTGGTGTGCTAGAAGCCCATTCAGATTGTGAGGTCACAACGGTTGCAAGGAATCAAAAATGATCATTGAAGGTGACCGGAAGCTCAAATTCCAATCAAATAGGTGAAGGAGAAAATGGCAGAGAGGTTTCAATGATTTACCTATCTTTGGTTGGATTGAGGGATCGTAAAGCTCTGTGATGGGTTGAGGATGATTTTGCAACCTTCAGGTGGCTTGGAGCTGCTCTGGATCTAGTCGACGGAAGAGCTTTAGAGCTTGAATGGTATGGCTTGTCATCCTGCTCCTATGGGCCTTTGCGGCTCTTCCTGATGTCATTTCATGACTCGCTGGGATCCCTAGAGTGTGTAGCTGTAACTGATTGGAAGGAGGGGGCACTCCAGTAAGGCCAGATGTGGGTACCTCAGTTAGGCATTCTAGAGATGCCTCTCGGTGAAATTGGTGGTGTGAGTGACTAAAGGAGGGTCAGCGGGGCTAGAGGGGTGTTTAAATTAGCATGGGAAGGAGTAGAGTGAATATCCCTAGAAATGTTGCCGCCGTCAAGTGAGTGGGGTGAGGACTCGGGAGGTCGTTCTTCCTGACCTGAGGTAGAGAGGATGCATGTGAGGGATGATTGAGCTCATTTTGTTGAGAGGAACTCGTCCTCCAAAATCTCATGTAGATAATGCTGGAGTTGGGCGCGCAAGATCGTGATTGGGTTGGTCGATCTGTTGGAGTCAAGGCTAAGTCATACAGGAGGTTAGGTATGACGTCCCTACCATTGGATCTCCATCCAATCCATGGTAATTAGATTGGGTGGTTATGATACCTTATCAAATTAAGCATTCCACACTTAAGATAAAGAGGGTGGGTGTGACACATAAATGTCACATATTAATCTAAAACTTAGGTCTTGGGTTCAAAAGAAGGATATAATGTGCATGATTTTGAAACCTTTATAACTCTCAATTGGTGCATCCAATTAAAGTGAAATTTTAGGTGGATCTTCACTACGATCTCATCTATCTCCGGTACAAAATTAAGGGTCAAACTCAAATGTGTGTTTCATAGAGTTACTATGTACCCTAATACATGTAATTCATCTAATATGAGATTAGGGTTTGGATTTTAATGCAAATGACAATTACTTTTAGTCAAGTAAGCGAAGGATATGGTTCAGGGTATTATTGGAAATAACAAAATTACAAGAGAGAGAAAATATAAGTAAAAACTCACTTTATCGCATCCTAAGACCCATCACATCACACTTTTGATTCATTATTATCTCATCATACCTCATTGGGCATTTAAGCATTACTTATGTCAGTCATCACTTGTGCCACATCACATATACATACCATATCAATCATTACTTATTATATTCATCTATGTGACAAAATTAGTATAATATAAATAGAGAGAGAATATGTTTCAACACATTAAACACCTTTAAATAAAGCAAGCAATGCATCATAAGTTCTCTAATTTAGGATTAGGCTTCATTCTTATTCCACATAGGGTTCTCGAGCATCATTCTCTCGCAAATCTCTGACCTTCACTACCTCCCATAAGTTTCAGTGAATGTGGTTAGGAATTAAACAATATAACCAAGTGTCCACATTCACATATTTATACTTTCCATAATCCCTTGTCAAGGCTTATAGCCAAAGCTTGGTATTATTTATCCATCTTCATAGTATTCACTAATTATAACACCCAAATAACTCACAAGGTGAAAGTCATGTAATTTTAGAGAGTGAGTATAATATCATGCTTTCTATCCATACACATTCAATAATATGACCTTTCCTTAGAGTCAGGGTATGTGCTCTTCACATATAGCCGATAAGGGTTTATGTCATGGTTACATCACCCACCCTAATTACACCAATTTCCACTCTCATGAATATTGATTTAGGTTTGAACAAAATTAGTTAGATATGAATAGATCATCATGTCATCAGCACTAGGTATCACCATTTCATAAACATATATGTGTAACATCTCATTAAGTTACGTACATGTTACAACAATGCATTATGTAAGCATATTGATCATTTACCGACATAATGTCTCATCATTAAGTGATCCATATGTTATTACCCTTCACAAGTTATCAACCACATTTTCATACTAAGAAATATCAATCCTTAGATTACATACTAGAGGATTTTACTTCAAATTATACACAATGCACTTATTAGGTCATTAAACGTATTCATATGATTTCTACCCAAAAGCTAACATTCATTGATTCCAACAAGGCTCATCACCACTTTCATGTACTCACATGGTTATCTCATTAACCTCTCTCAAAATTTATGATCATGAAGAAAGGAATATAGAGGACACTTGTCATGGATTATAATCTCTCACTAAGGAGAGCACATAAGTCATCATCTTATGATTAGGATTATTGTATGGTCACTTTACCACTAAGCCCTACTTCTATAACCTCCCACCTTATTGGAGAGTTGTAGAGATAAGCATCATAACTAAGGATTGACCATTCATAGTCATGACATCTTAGATAGATCATCACACTATTATGACATCTTAGATACATCATCACACTATGTATTGACTATATCCATACACAAGAGTATAGTTGTAATGACCCATCATTACTCATGTATCAACTAAACAATTACATGGTATCTTGATCTATCCCCTAACCCTAGATGTTGGCTTCACCTTCAACTTATGGTATCGGTTTCACACTTATCATGTGATATCAAATTCACCACATTCTAAGGTGTTCCATATTGACAAACATATTGCATCATGGTCTTAACACCCACTAGGTATATCGGTCTACCTCTTCAAGGTGTGTCTCAATTTGTAACATCTTAGGTCAGCCTTTTATATATCAGTTTCATCTTCTCCATGTGTCAGTCTGAGCACACCAAGGTGTGTCAAGTAACATCATTTAAGGATGTTGGGTCAGACCTCAAGGTGTCGTGTTAGATCATCTTCATGTCAGCCTCTTACTCAACCAAGGGCACCTCAATTTATCTTCACCCTTATGTGTCAACCACTTACTCCACAAAGTGTGTTGGTCTCTCTCCTATGGGAGGGTGCCTCGGTTTAGCACCTACATGGTGTGTTGGTTTAACCTTATCAAGGTGTATCAGCCTACACAATAACCCATTTGTTGGCCTTGACACATCAAGATGATATCAGTCTTAAGGTGCTCAGAGTGATATCGGTCATAAGCATAACATAGTGTATCTCCTTTAACATATCTTGGTGTATCATCCACATCATGATTTAGTGTATCGGCCACATCATTATTTGGTGTATCGGATGCATCATCATCTAGTATTGTGGTCATAGCATACTTTAGGGTATCAACATCACCATTACTTTGTGTGTCAGCCAAGGTTTGTTGCCCATCACACTTGTATTGGGCTAAAGGTGTGTTGTGTTGTTAGGGTTAGGGCATATCGAGTTAGCCCCTCTAGAGCATGTCGGGTTTGAACTAGCTTGGAGTGTCATATAGATCAAAGTGTGTCGACTTGTCATCTTCGACCTTAGGATATCGAACACTAGTTCAATTGTTATCATGGCAGGAAAGCACAAGATATGGACATAAAACTAAATGAGGTTCCTTCTTCAAATCAGTTCTCAAGACCATCATTAACTACTAATATATATGAGATAAATGATTTAAAGATGAAAATCAATATAAGAATATGAAAGAGTGAAAATAATAAAAAAAGTATAAGAGTTATATAACCCTCCTTAAGAAGGTCTCCATCAAGGGTTCAAGATCCATGATCAAAGCTCCAAATTTGACATTTTCTCAATGTTGAAGATGATTCTTCAAGAGTCCCAAACTCGACCTCAACCTTATCTCCAAGAAAGAAGAAGAAGATGCAAAGGTTGTGATAGCTCAAGGAGGAAAGAAGGAAAGAGAGAACCATGACCTATTCAACCCTTATTCAAGGTATGATCCATGGCCAAGAGGGGAAGAAGAAGATGAATATGAGATCTTAAAGAAATCATCACCAAGAAACATAACTCACCAAGATGGAAGTTAAACCAAGAATCACCATGAGCAAGGAACTCAAACTCCTAAGATCCATGGGGGATTCCTCTAGCTCCTTAAGTTACCAATCTCATCCACCAAGAGGAGAAGAACAAGAATGGATGACATGATTCACTTGTGTGAAGAGGGAGGGGGTTATATACTTGAGGGAAGAAAGAGAGACTAAAAAAGAGATGGCATCACCATAAGAGTCTAGGTGACACTTTCCCACGTGCAAAGGCCAAATGAAACCACTTAGCTTAACATGCAAGATTATAGTGATATACTCTTGGTCGAGCATCGACCTCTTGAATTCCTACCAAGGGTGCCACATCTCCAAACCAATACCCTACATTCCAAGGTCAAAACACACATTGTCCATAGATAAAGATGCCACTTCTTTACCAAGATCCAAAATAGGCACACACCTCTTTCACTATATTCTAAATGATGTCAAACAAGATAAATAACACTCTAGAGATGGTAAATTGCATGTTAACCTTTTACTTTGGGTAAATTGTTATTTATACCAAAACTAGCACACAAAGTACAAGCATCATCCACACAGGCTCAACTTGAAACTTAATCTCTTCACAAGGCTCCCCATAGCATCATCCTCTCTCTTATGATGCTAAATCACTAAGGGCATGCTCAACATGTGACATATTGTAAGATAACCCCTCGTGTGACGACCCCAATTCATGTACTTTTTCCAAGTGGACATTCCCTAGATATGAGTGCATTCATATCTAATAGATGTCAAGAAGGAAAATGTAAGGGATTGTGATTGTTAGCTATTTTATAAAAAGGATCCAGATCGTGATCACAAACATTATTGATTAGCCACACAAACAACATTCTGGAGAATAAAGTCATACATATATTATTCAGGAAAGAAGAAGAGAATAGTTTTATGAAATGAAAGTATATAGGATTTAGAACATCCTATACATCATATAGAAGAATGAATAACTATCTAACAAAAAATAGATAAGAAATAGAAATCTATCTTACTATCCTCCATGCCCATTTATTTTGTAACTTTAGGTACTTTGAGATGCATTATTTGTTCCATGTACCTAGAAAATATGAGAAACAAAATCATCAATATAAGTTGGTACATGGTTCAAAATATAGTAGTATGATTGCATAATTCAAATACTTGAAGAAACAAAAGAAAGAAAAGAAATACATTGTTTAAGGTAGAAAATCAGGTAAACACATCTTTTAGTCATATCATTAGATGCAGTTGTACTACTATTCTATCAGCATTTTATCATACTTCTAGTGTGGGCAAACTAATTTATTGTACATCTATCATGGGAAATTCATCTTACATCCATACTAGGCAATATATCATACATCCATATTGGGCCATCTCCCATTTGTTCTTATCTTAGTAGCTACAACTCATCAATAGTTCATTTATGTTCCATTTAGATTTGACGAAGCATAAGTAATCATCCAACAAAGTATAGGCAAATAAGTTCATCCAATGTACACCATATCTTATGCAACCAAGGAAAACTAATCTTATACTTAATAAAGACCACACATCTGATTTGATTAGATCTGAATTCTAAGAGTCTAGATGGACAGTAAAAAGATCACCCTGAAAAGAAAGTAAGGGTGTGGGTCACTATTAGTCCATATGATCCCAAACTAGGTTTTGTCCTTTACTTAGGATTATGTTCACCTTTCTATGATTAGATCAGGGTTTTCTTCATTCCTTTTTTCTTGTTTTGGAGTCACAAGATCAGGTCTTTATTTTAGGGTTTCCATTATTTAATGATACCTATTTATGTTCAAGAAAAGAAACGTCCAACATTAGGGTTTCTACTATGGGTTAGATCGTTAATGATTTCTTCTTAGGATTCCCATTAATTAGATGGGTTGGGGTTAAATCTAGGGTTACAGAGTTATACATGATAATAGCGGGGTCATAAAACAAATTAGGGTTTGCATTAATGCATGAAATATACATATGGAGAGAGAGAGGAACTAGAATTTAGGTTTTCTAGATAACCATTAATATATGATTAGGGTTTTATGCCATTGTGAGGATTAGGGATTCTATTAGGGTTTAGGATTCACAAATATTATATCATATCAAATAATAACCATTGTTACATGATTACTTTACCTAAGTATGGTCATTAGGCTTTAAGATAATATTTTTAGAATAGGAGTCAGATCTAGGTCATGATGATATTTTATTCGATTAGCTCACAATTTTTGACAAAAATGGTATATAATTTTACTACTATCTGATATTCCTATTAATTTCTATGACTTTTCTAAGATAATTATGTTTTCTATTGATTAAATAAAAAGGATCAAAATTATTACCTTGATCAATGGCCGGATCTGACTGGATCAACGGCCACGATTAATATGGATCAACGGCCACGATTGATCGAGTCTTTGCAAGGGCTGAGCGCAGCTCAGCTGAGTCAGCCTTAGGTGGCGTATTGTGGTTGGTCCACGTAGGTCCCGGTCAGTGCCACACCTTCCCCTCCTCTTCCTTTCTTGCTGCTTGCTCGAGCAGCAAGGTGGATCTCTAGTGGGGCTCTGCTCGCTCCTTGGTGGTGTTGTAGAATGGGTGAGGATGTGAGCAACTTCATGGGCTCGTCCCAAAGCCATACAGTAAGGTCACGTGATGTGGCTCCATGTGGTTTGGTGCAACACCGTGATAGGTAGAGAGGCTCACCAATGCAAGAAGGGTTAGAGGTGGGGAGTGGATTTTGTTAGGTACAAGTAGGCATGGGTGCTCGCGGTAGATCGGTGGAAGTGATGGAGTGGAGGAATTGGCTCGGGGAGGGTTGTGGTTGTGAGGCAGTGCAACATTTGGAGGTTGAAGATGATGGAATAGGAGAGAGGTGTTTGGGTTAGCTTTCTCATAATTAATGGTGGGGAATGAGGAAAGGAGGGATGGCAGAGCTAGTGGTGGTCATAAATAGATGTTTGGAAGCAAGGGCAAGGAAGCCCTAAACTCACCGTCGCCGCCAGAAGAGGTGCAAAAATGACAGAGCTTGTTCTCCCTGATCCTAGGGTGAGGGAGATCAGGATTGGGTTTGTTGAGTTTTTTCAGTGAGGATAAGATATTTTCTCAACCAAAATCATGAGTGAGTTATAGTATAAGGCTTGGGGAGTCACGATTAGGAGCTCAGGCTATTGAGAGAAATCGAGAAGGGTAGGAGGTTAGGGATGAGATTTGTGCTATCATATCTTTACTTGATCCATGTGTTGCCTCATCCAATGACTGAGAAAGGGGCAAGGTTATCTAAAGGATCTACGTGAAACATCAATATCATGTGTTTGATCAAAACTTAGGTCCTATGTATGAACTAAATCCAATAATGTGCATATTTTCTAAAGTTCATAACTCTTAATTAACTTATCCTAATAGGATGAAATTTTTAACCAAGCTTCATGATGATATTACCTATCCATGGTAGATAATTAAGAATCAAACTCGTATGTTTGTTGTATAATTTGACTATATACCCTACTACATGGACTTCATCTACTATGAAATTAGGGTTTGGATTTTATGAAATTTATAATCACTTTTAATCAATTAAGCAAGAGAAAAGGTTGAGGGTACTATTGGAAATTATCAATTACAAGAGAGAGAGAAAAATATTAAAAAAACTCACTTTGTCACATTCTCCCCTCCTTTTTAAGAATTTTGTCCCCAAAATTCAAGTGGCTTGGAAAAGATATGGATATTTCTGCTTGACCTTGGACTTGAGCTCCTAGGTGGCATCGGTCTTATCATTATGGATCCAGAGAACTTTCACCATATCTATATGCCAACTACTACAAATCTCCTTTGTCTTGAAATCATGAATTTTGACTGGGGACTCAGCATAAGACAAATCATCTTTCAGCTCGAGAGGCTCATGGTTCAGAATGTGACTGGGGTCTTTGACAAAAGGCTTCATATTAGATACATGAAATACATTATGCATGGAACTATATTGAGGTGGCAAGGCAAGATGATAGGCACATTCACAAACTCTATCTTGGATCTTAAAGGGTCCCACATAGTGAGGACTGAACTTCCCTTTGTTCTTAGCCAAAGCTTGAATAGGTCAGATCCACAGAAAAACATGATCACCTTCCTTGAACTGATGATCCTGTCAGTGAGAATTTGCATAAGATTTCTTCCTATCATGTGTCTACTTCATCCTCTGCCTGATCAGTGGAACTTTGTCTATATACAATTGCATCTCCTCGTATTTCATCAAGGTATGTTCCCCGATGTCATCCATGTGTAGCAGAGATCTACAAGGTTGGCCATAGAGAGCTTCATAGGGAGGCATCCCAATACTCGCCTTATATCTATTATTATATGCAAACTCAGCTAAAGGAAAATAGTGGTCCCATGAGCCTTCCCAATTAAGAATAAAAACTCACAGAAGGTCTTCCAGAATTTGTACAGTGTGTTTTGACTTCCTATCTATCTGTAGATGGTAGGTTGTACTGAAGTTTAGTTTGGTGCCCAGTTCTTCTTGAACTTGTTTCCACATCTTTGAGGTGAACTTCAGGACCATGTCTGAGTCAATGGACACTGGAACTCCATCTAGATGTGCAATCTCCTATATATAGAGGTCGGTCAGCTCAAATACTTTGGTAGTATTCTTCACAGGGAGGAAGTGAGATGACTTTGTGAGATGATCCACTATAAGCCATGCAGCGTCATATCCCTTTCTGGTCATGGGAAATCCTAATACCAAATCCATGGTGATGTGCTCCCATTTTCATTTTGAGATTTCTAAGGGTTGTATTAGACCACCTGGCCTATGGTGTTCTGCCTTAATTCTCTGGCATGTCAGACATCTAGACACAAAATTAGGAATATCATGCTTCATGCCCCTCCACGAAAACTAGCATTGTAGGTCTTTGTACATTTTAGTTGTGTCGAGATGAACCTCGTACTTTGACCCATGTGCCTCACTGAGAATCTTTGTCTTCACAACTAACTGCTCAGGAACCCACATACGATTCTTGTACCGAAGAACACTATCGATACCCATAGATAGATGTGTCTGTGTCTTTGTCATGAGAGAGAAGATCTCTATAAGATCGGGCATAGCTTTCTGTGCCTCAAGAAGTTCAAACTGAAAACTAGACATAATAGAGACGTTGTTGACATGGACACGATTAGATAGAAACTGTGGCTTCCAGCCCACATGATCCTTCATATTCCTCCACTCAGGAACATACAAGGATGCACGCACTACCCTTTTTCTACTAAGAGCATCTGTTACTACATTATCTTTGCCTGGATGGTATCCAATAGTAAAATTGTAGTCCTTCATGTACTCGATCCATTGACATTAACACAGGTTCAGATCCTTCTGAGTCAGGATGTACTTCAGGCTTTTGTGGTCGGTGAAGATATCAAACGTCACCTCGTACAGGTAGTGCCTCTAGATTTTAAGGGAATGAATGATTGCATCTAGTTCCAAATCATGCGTGGGATAATTAATCTCATTGGGTTTTAGCTATCAAGATGCAAATGCCACCACTTTTCTGTGTTGTTGTAGGACACATCCTAACCCATTCCTTGAAGTATCAGTGAAGATCATAAACCCCTCACTACCATATGGTAGGACTAGAATAGGATCCTACGTCAACTTCTGCTTTAATTTCTAGAAATTGGACTCACAAGCAGCTGACCAGATGACGTGCTCGTCCTTTCGAGTTAGCTTAGTCAAAGGAAGTGCCACTTTGTAGAAGTTCAAAATAAAGCGATGATAATATATGGATAGATTCAAGAAGGTCTAGATTATAGAAGGATTTTGAGGAGGTTGTCAATCAAGTACACAAATACTTTGTCGGGATCAACGTATATGTTACCCCCAGAAATGACATGTCCAAGAAACATGACTTTTTTTATTTATGAGAGAACCGCCCCCATAGAAGTGCCACCTTTGTGACCCCCCCCCCAGACAGCATAAACTCTCAAGCCATGAGATGGTCTGGTATGGTCACCCCCCTCCCGCTCCTAGTTAGGGTGGAGTGCCTTTTGCAGAGCACCCTTTGGCATGATTCGAACTTGGGTCCTTCATCTGGACTTACCGAGCTGCAACCAGTCGGGCTACTCTAGTCGGACTTAGAAACATGACTTTATCAATCCAGAACTCACACTTAGAAAGTTTGCCAAAGAAATGATGGGCTCAAAGGATTTCTAGAACTGCTTTCAAGTGCTCACAATATTTTTCCATTGAGTCTGAATAAATAAGGATGTCATCAATGAAGATGACCACAAACTATCAGGATAAGGTTGGAAGAATTTGTTTATCAAATTCATGAATATGCCAGGTGCATTGGTCAACCCAAATGGCATCACTAGAAATTTGTAATGCCCATAACAAGTTTGAAAAGTAGTTTTAGAAATATTAGAATCTTTGACTTTAAGTTGATGGTAGCCAGAGTGAAGATCAATTTTTGAGAAAACTTTGCCAGTGCGAAGCTAATCAAAGAGGTCATCGACGCAAGGGAGAGGATGCTTGTTTTTAATAGTGGCTTGGTTCAACATGTGGTAGTCAATACACATATGCATAGAACCATTTTTTAATAAAGAGAATAGGCGCACCCCGAGGGGAAACATTAGGACAAATAAATCCTTTATCGAGAAGTTCTTATAGTTGTTTCTTCAACCCCATAAGCTCAGTAGGAGCCATCCTATATAGTTCCCTAGAAATTAGATTGGTTCTAGGAAGAAGGTCTATGGAGAACTCAATGTCTCTATTTGGAGGTAGCCCAGGAAGCTCCTCTGAGAAAATGTCAAGAAAGTCACGCACCACCTCCAGTCTTTCTACATGCCCGCTACTAGAACTAGTATCTGAGACTAATGTGAGGAAGACTTTACATCATTTAGAAATGAGATTTTTATCTTTAAGAGAGGAAATTATAATATTATTTATATAATATGCTTCCCCTAGGGATCACTACAAAACATGAATGAGGCTGAGAGAGAACTACCATCTAGTTTCTACAGTCAATTTGAGCATGATACTTGTATAGCCAATCCATACCTAGTATAATATCAAAGTCTTCCATAGTTAAGAGGATGAATTCAAAGGGCATGTCATGATTCTTGAATTTTAGAGGTAGGGTATCAATTTTCTATAAGGTGGTAATTATTTTTCCACTAGGAGTCGATACATCAAGAATATATCCAAAATCCCTTATATGCATATGCAACATAGATGCCAGATTTTGAGATAGGAATGTGTTTGTTGATCCAAAATTGAATAAAGCTTCAACAAGATGATTATTCAAGAATACAATTCCTACATAGGATAATTACATCAAAAATAATTTAGAGGCATTGAGCAAGATATTAGATATATGAAAAGAATTTAAGTTACCTTCAACAAGCTGGTTGGGATTTGCCTTGGCTTCCTCTATAGTAACTGCAAAAACTCTAGCATTTTGGTGTCCCTGAGGGGGTGGAGAACCCACTGGAGGGAGGCCAAGGATGGATGTTGTAGGGCACTTGGCGATGAAATGGCCCTCCTTTTTGTAGTTGTAGTAGACATTCTTGGGGTGACGACAAGGTCCCTCATGTCCTCGTCTACAGGTCTTACACTTGTTGCGATAAGTCTTCAGTTGATTTTGATTATTTTGTTGTCCTCCTTTTCCTGAACCTCCTCCTTTACATGATCCCTTGTTTCGGCCAGGGTGGAACTTCCTACTCTTATCCTCCATTGTGGTGGTTAACCCTAGGTATCCCATGCTTGACGGCTTCTGCAAACCTTTTTCCCTTTCTTACTTAAGGTCCATATGTAGGGCTTCATCTATGCTTTTGGGACAGGAGGTGATGACTAAGGTTTTTAGGTGGGTAGATAGACAGTCAGCATAGTGTTCCACAAGGCAGTCTTCTATCTTAATGGATGCATAATGCTCCAACAACCTAAACTTTCAGGTGTAATCAGCCAAAGAGAGACTACCCTATTTAAGCTCAGTGTAAATTCTCTCCTTCCTCTTCCTCTCAGCTATAGGCATGAAACAGTAGGTGAAAAGGGTTTTATAGGTTTCCCATTCTATGTTATCCACCTCTCCTCTCCTATTCTCACCATAGTTTTCCCACCAGATTTTTGCCCCTCCCTTAAGTAGATGAGTGGCAAATTTGACCTTCTTTTCATTGGGTACTTCTAGGGTACAAAAGTCATATTCCACAGACAATGTACATGCTTTTTCCTTATCCATCACCTCAGGCTGGTCTTCCTCCCAAAAGGTGTCAGTGTTAAGTTTTATGAAGTCTACCATAGTCCCCTCCTTCTTCCTAGAAGAGCTGGGTTTGGGGGTTCCTTTTAGGGAAATGGTTTCCATGAAGTCAAGGAGGACTTTCTTCTATTCTTCCCACCTATCCCTGGTTGTTTTCTCATAATCAGGCTCTTCGTGAGGTTTAGGTTCCTTCCTCTTTTTAGAGGATGACTCTTTGAAGGCCTTGGAGTTACGAATCTTGGGAGGAATCCTAAAATTAAGTGGAACTTATTAGATTTATCATCATTTTTCTAATCATATTATATTTCATTATTCATCTTTATTAGTTATTAATGATCTGAATGTTATGATTTTTGGAGGGTACTGTAACACCTGGGCCCACCACCCAAAGAGGATGACTCTTTGGAGACCTTGGAGTTACAGATCTTGGGAGGCATCATGAAATTAAGTGGAACATATTAGATTTATCATCATTTTTCTAATCATATTATATTTCATTATTCATCTTTATTAGTTATTAATGATCTGAATGTTATGATTTGTGGAGGATATTGTAACACCTGGGCCCACCACCCAAGGCTCTAGTAGGGTTTCAAGAATGACGACTGGCCCCATAGACCACCACTAGCCTTAACTGTGTGCTTTTTCATCACTCACGTGCAAGACAAGGTTAACTTCCTGACTGGTCACCCATCCTAGTACTACTCCAAGATGAGCACGCTTAACTATGGAGTTCTTTAGTGATGGGCTCCCAGAAAAGGAGGTGCACCTTGGTGATATGGGTAGTCTAACCATTCCTTTTAAGATCATTTTATCTGAGGCCTTAAATCTTGGGACGTTACAATCTCCCCCACTTAGACTCTCGACGTCCTCATCAAGGCTCAACTATATGGCCTCATAATATTTCCCCATTTCAGTGTAGACCTAGAATGGCCCATGGACACCCAGCTCCCGATCATGGAATACCAGCATAGGGGTGGCTACGTCAACCATGGACAGCCCTTTCCTACATGCCTGGACCGCACGGCTCAAGACTGGCATGTCACATGTCCATGTGTGCCCCACCTACTAGAGGGGTTACGGCTTTGATACCATTTGTAACACCTGGGCCCACTACCCAAGGCTCTAGTAAGGTTTCAGGAATGACGACTGGCCCCACAGACCACCACTAACCTTAACTGCGTGATTTTTCATCACTCACGTGCAAGCCAGGATTAACTTTCTGACTGGTCACCCATCCTAGTACTACTCCAAGTTGAGCACGCTTAACTATGGAGTTCTTTAGTGATGGGCTCCCAGAAAAGGAGGTGCACCTTGGTGATATGGGTAGTCCAATCATTCCTTTTAAGATCATTTTATCCGAGGCCTCAAATCCTGGGACATTACTGATACCCTAAAATCCTTATCAGTTTATCCTTAGGACTTCTAAATAGAGTGACTCCTTTTCCTGACCTTATGTCATAGAGGTGAGAGGGAAAATATTTATAAATGAAGATTAGGGGAATTTTTTTCCTATAGAGGAGGTGAAAGGGAATATCTATAGATGAGAAGGGTCCTAATTAAGGTATGCCCAAGAAGTAGGGGACATTTAGGGTATCATCCAGGTAGACATATACTGCCATATAGGTAGCCTCGTGATTGCCAAGCTAAGTGGCTCAGAGACTTTAGCCAGACCCATGGCAGATGCTATCCTAGACACCTCCACCCTTCACATCCCTAACTCAAGGACTTCCCTAGGCTCACAATAGGGTGAATGAAGTTCATGTGACCATGATGTGTGAACATTGGCTCTGATACCAACTGTGATGACCCCAATTCTTGTACACTTTACAAGTTCACATTCCCTAGATATGCGTGCACTCATATGTAATAGATGTCAAGAAGGAAAATGTAAAGGATTGTGATTGTCAACTATTTAATAAAAAGGAGCCATATTGTATTCACAAATAGAATTGATTAGCCACACAAACAATATTCTAGAGAATAAAGTCATACTTATATTATTCAAGAAAAAAGAAGAGAATAGTTTGATGAAATGAAAGTACATGATATTTAGAACTACCTATACATCCTCTAGAAGAATGAATAACTATCTAACTCAAAAAGAGATAAGAAATAGAAATCTAGCTAGCTATCCTTCATGCCCATTTATTTGGTAGCTTCAGGTACTTTTAGATGCATTATTTGTTCTTTATACCTAGAAAATATGTGAAATAAAATCATAAACATATGATGGTACATGGTTCAAAATATAGTACTATGATTGCATAATTCAAATACTTGAAGAAACAAAATAAAGAAAAGAAATCTATTGTTTAAGGCAGAAAATTAGGTAAACACATCTTTTAGAATATCATTAGATGTAGTTGTATCTATCAGCACTTTATCATACATCCAGTATGGGAAAACTACTTTATTTTACATCTAGCATGGGAAATTCATCTTACATCCATACTAGGCAATATATCATACATCCATATTGGGCCATCTCCCATTTGTGCTTATCTTAGTAGATACAACTCATCAACAGTTCATTTATGTTCCATTTAGATTTGGCGAAGCATAATTACTAGTCATCATCCAACAAAGTATAGGAAAATAAGTTCACCCAAGATACATCATATCTTATGCAACCAAGGAAAACTAGTCGTATACTTAATAAAGGACACATACCTGATTTGATTTGATTTGAATTCCAAGAGTCTAGATGGACAATAAAAAGATCACCCTGAAAAGAAAGTAAGGGTGTGGGTCACTATGAGTCCATATGATCCCAAACTAGGGTTTCTCCTTTACTTAGGATTATTTTCATCTTTCTATGATTAGATCAAGGTTTATTCATTCCTTTTGTCTTGTTTTAGAGTCACAAGATCAAGTCATTGTTTTAGGGTATCCATTATTTAATGATACCTATTATGTTCAAGAAAAGAAACATCCAACATTAGGGTTTCTACTATGGGTTAGATCATTAATGATTTCTTTTTAGGATTCCCATAAATTAGATAGGTCAAGATTGAATCCAGGGTTACAGATTCGGTCATGATAATAGTGGGGTCATAACAAAAATTAGGGTTTGCATTAATGCATGAAATATACATATGGAGAGAGAGGAACTAGAATTGGGATTTCTAGAGAACCAATCATACATGATTAGGGTTTTGTGCCATCGTGAGGATTAGGGATCCTATTAGGGTTTAGGCTTCACAAAGATCAGATCATATCAAATAATAACCATTGTTGCATGATTACTTTACCTAAGTATGGTCATTAGTCTTTAAGCTAATATTTTTGGAATAGGAGTCAGATCTAGTTCCTGATGATATTTTATTATAATATCTCACATTTTTCTGACGAAAATGGTATATAATTTTACTACTATCAAATATTCCTATAAATTTCTATGGTTTTTCTATGATAATTATGTTTTCTATTGATTAAATTAAAAGGATCGAGATTGTTACCTTGATCAACGGCTAGATCCGACTGGATCAACGTCCATTATTGTTATGTTTTCTATTAATTAAATAAAAAGGATCGAGATTGTTACCTTGATCAATGGCCAGATCTGACTAGATCAACGACCATGATTGATCGAGTCTTTGTAAGGGTTGAGCACTACTCGGATGAGCCAGCCTTAGGTGGAATCTTGTGGTTGGTCCACGTAGGTGTCGGTCACCACCATGCCTTCCCCTCCTCTTCCTTTGCTACTGCTTGCTAGAGCAGCAAGATGGATCTCCAGCGTAGCTCCGCTTGCTCCTAGGTGGTGCTGGAGTATGGGTGAGGATGTGAGCACCTTTGTGGGCTCATCTCAAAGTCAGAAAGCAAGGTCGCGTATTGTGGATCCTTGTGGTTTGGTGTGTCATGGAAGTAGGTAGAGAGGCTCACCAACACAAGAAGGGTCAGAGGTGGGGAGTGGAATTGGTTAGGTATGATTTGCTATGGGTGCTCGCGGTAGATCAGTGGAAGTGATGGTGGGGAAATGGCTCAAGGAGGGTTGTGGTTGTGAGGCAGTGTAACATTTGGAGGTTGAAGATGATGCAATAGGAGAGAGGTGTTTGGGGTAGCTTGCTCACAATTTATGGTGGGGGATGAGGAAAGAAGGGATGATGGGGATAGTGATGGCCTTAAATAGGTGTTTGGGATCAAGGGCAAGGAAGCCCTAAAGTCATCGCCACTGCCAGGAGAGGTGCAAAATTTAGGGAGTTTGTTCTCCTTGATCCTAGGGTGAGGGAGATCAGGATTGGGTTTGTTGAGTTCATTTCAGTGAGGAGAAGATATTTTCTCAACCAAAATCACGAGTGAGTGAGAGGAAAGGCCTAAGGAGTCACAATTAGGAGCTCAGGTTATTGAGAGAGAGACTGAGAAGGGTGGGAGCTTAGGGATGAGGTTTGTGTCATCGAATCTTTACATGATCTGCGTGTTGCCTCATCCAATAGATAAGAAAGGGTTTGGGTTATCTAAAGAAGATGTGTGAAACATCAATATCATGTATTTGATCAAAACTTAGGTCTGATGTGACAAAGTGGTTTTTCTGGCTTAATTCTGAGGACGGAATTTCTTTTAAGGTGTGTAGGATGTGATGGAGTGGACTTTTGGAATCCTAAAATGTCCAATGACATAAGTGAATTCATGAATGGTGAGTTATCTTAAGTGTTACGAGTGCTTTGGTAAGGTTTGGATGTCAATGATAATTAAATCATGATTTGGATCCCTATGTTTGTTCCTTTTTAGGTATTTTATTCAGTGATCAAATAATTGAGTTTTGTCACCAATTTGAGTATGATGTAGCTTGAGTGATGATGGAGTTGTGTCTAAAGTTCCATAAGGACGTGATGTTCCTAGAAGGAGATATTGTGATTTGAAGTTCCTGAAATAATACATGTATTAGTGAACTTAGAAATAGATCTCTTAATTCTCGGTCATATGATTGATACAGTTGTGCGTTTGAGAGAGGTGCCATGGATCGACTAAGTAAAGGGGTCCTTTCTTCATCCCTTGGATGACATCTGACCATGGAGAGTTCTTCATCTATCACACAGTTACAACTTGACTGTCGGTGGTGACCACACCACATCGTGGTGCCCGCAGGTCGTGGCCTTAATGGGGAGACTAATCGGGCAGTTAGCCTCGCCTACCTAAGCAAGCCCTCTACTACCCCCGTTTTGTAGCGTTTAGTAGGTTGTAGATGGAGGATGACTCTCTCCCCTCTGTAGCTTCTTCATAACCAGTTACATGGGGTGTGAAGAATCAGGTAGAAGAAGATGGAGCTCGGAGGTCTACGGAAGGCTTTCTCGAGTTTCTGGAGACTTGGAGGTGCTGGTGGAGGGCCTTAGGTGGGAAGTGGCGGCAAGGATGCTCTTTACCCCTTTCCCTCTACCTCACTCCCTATCGGAGGCGCTTAGCTTCTCCAACCGCAAGGAGCTGCCACGGAGGAGGTGGCCTGATGACATGAGGCTTCTCGAGGCAGTGCTCTATTTCACAGAGGAAACAGAGGCACCCGCGAGTCCGTGACCTGGGGGAGAAAGCAGGTAGTCCATTGAAGTCAACTCCGGAGAGGAAGACCACAGAGGAAAGCAGCAGCGGTGGCAGACATTTCTAAGAGATCCCAAACGCGAGTCAGTAGTGAGTAGGCGTGGACGGAGAAGTCTTGGAGGAGATCGTCGGAGCAGAGCCTAGCGGCGACCCTGGTGCTTCGCGGAAGGACAAGGAGCTGCAGATCCGTCTGTTCCCAACCATGGAGGCAGTCGCGTTGCAGATAGCAAGGGAGTCGCATATCGTGACTCACGGTCTGAATTGGGAGAAGGAGAGATGTGGACCCAGTCCAGGAAAGTAGATCGATCAGACAAGCGTGTCGACGTCTAATTGGCCCAAAAAGGTATAATTTCTAGAAATACTCAGATCTTGCATAATTCGTATCAAATAGCTTGGTTATCAGAAAAATACAAGTAAGGTACTGAAATTCTCAGAAAAATGAGTAGAACATAGTAGAATAATAATATTAGGATTTTGATGCTTAAAACTCTATGATATCATGTAAGATGTGTAATTCTTGTTTGATGGATAATAAATATCAAACAATGGCCTAAAATCATGATAAAATGTCAGTAAGTCTATAATCATGTTTATAGTGCATATGATGTCAGATATAGTCATGTTGACGTATGAAAGCATATAATTTGATTAATATGGCTAATTATAGATAATAACACTAAAGATAATACAATTAATGTATATATGCTCAATAAATGATGAAATTCATGGAGCATCCTCATATCTGTAATTGGAAGATAATATGTAGATCTGAGATTAGTTTTGTAAACAAAATTGATGTTATATGAAAAACACCCTTAATACATGTGATGTAACCCTAACATTGTTAATGAAAGTGACATAATGTTAAATATGTTCACATAATAATGAGACACATGAGTACATCTAGTTAATGAACTATAATCTAGAAAATGACATCAGTAAGATAAATCTAAGACAACAATGCAAGTGATAAAGGAGAATATCCTCTGAGCTAAGGTAAACCCTAAAATAGACATAACTAGGGTTATGATGATAAGAACCTGATGGCGATATATGATCTTGTCTTAATCAGGTTTGACCAAGGATATAGTTGACATCAGGAATATGTGATTAAGAATATCTCTTTGGAAGGTACGCCATTACCTCTTACTTGTCTTATTATACAATATGCTTGTGTTAAATGAGTAGTAAAATACTTGGCATATGGTATTGATTGAAATGATTGTTCTTGTATACTATGTTGCTTGATTCTCCATACGTATTGCTATGAACACATCAAACATAATATATTTGTCCCATTATATGAAAGCACCAACTCTATGGTAGTGTGCTTGAAAGTGACTGAACTCTTTGGTAGTGGTCACGTTGTACATATGGAAGCACCAACTCTTTGGTAGTGTTCTTGGACCCAACTATTTGGTAGTGGTCACATTGTACATATGATCCAACTCTTTGGTAGTGATCATAAAGGCCTTAATGCATTCAACTCTTAGGTAGTAAATGCATGGATGATATAATGGAAATTATGCTTAAAATATGTGTTCTCTTTGTTAATGAACATCTTTGTGCAAGTATATGATTTTCTTATATTTCTTATGTTATTGCCAAGTATTAGTTTTACCTTATTGCCAATATATGATGAGAGGTAAATAAAAGACATGTAGGCGTACTCAGTACAATATTCTTGAATATTGTGCTGACGTGTACCGCATGTAATCTTTTGTTTAGGTTGTGGTTGTGCTCTTGAAGATCCAGGATAGTTGAGAGTTGTGTGGTGAGCTGATGTACAGGTGGACCTGTTGTCTTAAGATCCTGTAGTTTAGAGGTAGTACATGTATATGTATAGTTTGTTGTTTAATATGTAATATCAAATGTTGTAACAATTCATGTTGTAATTATATGTTGAATGGTGAACATGTGTGTATGGTTTTATTATTGTTCATGTGCATGTGCTACTGATTGTGTTTCCTTCTGACTTCCTCTGATTTTCTTCTTATTAGCCTAGTGTGTGGTATTTAAATCGGGATTCTCGCTGAGGTGAGGGTTTCAATTTGGACGTCACACATCAGATTAAGTTTTAGAAAATCTGGGGACATCACAGGTGGTATCAGAGCATGAACAATAGCAAAGCCTGACATGTGCTCATTATGCAACTCAAACTAAAGAACTTTGAACTTAATAGTCTTTAGGGTTAGATTAGTTGTCTTTTAGAAACTACATCTGACCTAACCTTTAGGTTAGCACCTAGATGTCTGAGAACTAGGTCTAGATTGGTGCTTGTTGAGTAGCAAGTCCTTAGATGTCGCTCTTTCCTTGTAGTGCAGTGGTATGGGACGTTGCACTATTTGGAAATGACGTGCATCAAGGGAAGAGAAACCCTAGACATATTGTGCACGTTGTCTAAAGTAGCTACACTAGTCTACACCATGTTCTCACCCTTTTCACTAGTTTTCATGGCATTGTACTCTCTACTATGTGTGGGACACTCATTTCTAGAATTGGTTTTGGATTCTAATTAGATCGAACCTTGATAGTTTTCTCTGACGTTTGTTTTATCGGAGAAAAACTATATAATATTTTATTATGTATATGTATTACAAAAATGTGTCCCTGCACATGTACGAGTAGGAAGTGTTCATGCAACCTAAGTAAAAGTGAATGACATCAGTCTAGAAGAGAGAGTAGTTCTAGATTAGATGTCTAGAGCCTTATTAGAATATATGATAGATAGAATAGATGATATAAGTTTTGATGACATGGTGTGAGTCTTATATAGATGATATAAGATGGTTTATGATGATATATGTTTGTCTTTGAGGACTTAAGTTCAGTTTTGAGGATTTGAGGTAAATTTCGATGATGCAAGTAACTAGGCTTTTATGAGATAAGATATGTTAAGACGAGACAAGGCTGTGAGTCAGCATGAGCCTCAAGCTCTTTTACAAAGGAGGACCTCTAGTGTTAGGACCAGTTTCGGAGTTAACTCCAAAGAGAGTGAGACCCATTGGGAGAAGGTTAGAGAACCTAAACTCCAAGATATGAGTATTACGAGATATGTGATATGATATGTCCTAAACTAGACTACTCCTGAGTGATTGAGTTGAGTTGCTTCATGTATGATTCCTATAGCTTTAGTGATCCCTAGATGTCCTTGGGGAGGACCAAACCCTAGAGATAGAGAGAGGCTGGTTATATGTGCATATGTGAATAAGAATGTGAGAACCTACCATCTGGGTGAGGGAGAGAGAGTCCCAAGACCCTGGAGGAGGTAAATGATGTTAGTATGTTGAGAAGCCTCATGCTCGGGTTGGTGGTTTCCCACATAGGAATCTAGTGGTGTATATAAGAAAGTTTTGGGTAAGATGTTTCATGGGAATAGACCTATGAAGAGGATGTTGTAGCATGTTTTTGTTTGTGCTTTTGTGGCTTGAGATAATGAAGCATCATTAGTGCCAATGAGGTAATATGAGAACCCTAGACCGAGAGGAATGATAAAGTATATATGCATGTGAGATACTCATAGAGTTGAGTTAGCTCAGAGAGACTAAGCATGGCACAACACTCGTGGTATGGGTTAGAGGAACCTCTTTTGGCCTAAGTAAAGTTTTGATATATGAGCCACTCACATAAGTTTGTTAAGCACAACCATGATATAATATATGTAAAGACGTGATCTAATCTTGAGATATGATAGTGGACATGACATGATGAAAAACCTAGAGATGGTGTAATAGATAGAAATGCATAAATGGTTAACAATATACATATATGTTGATGATAATGTGAAATTGTTGGATAATCTTATGATGAAATCACTAGTAAATGATGCAATTTATTATGAGCAATGAAATAAGATCATATGAATGAAAAATGTTACCAGAAGTGTTAAGCTTAGTGCTTAATAATGAAGAAAATATAGTTTGAAAGTTAGCACAACATAATGCTGATGACACCTTGATATAATGGGTTAACTCCTTTGGAACATGGTAATATGATGTGGGAACCCTAATGCACAGGTTAAGATAAGGGTGCAACCCTAACATACAAGGTATATCATGACATAACCTAAGATTCTAAACCTTTGTTTGAGCCTTCTATGGAGTGAGGTTTCACCCTTGATGCTCTTAAAACCTCCTAATAGTGCTTTGGATACATGGCTCTAGGTAACCTTTGCAGATATGTTTCACATAGAGTGGTTTTCTACATGTGGATGAAGAGATGGTAGTTTTCCTTGGAGTACGGGTATGGTTGACTTTCGAGGATGAAAGTTCTTTTAAGATGTATATGATGGAACAAAGTGGTTTTTATGTCTTAATTCCGAGGACGGAATTTCTTTTAAGGTGTGTAGGATGTGATGGAGTGGACTTTTGGAATCCTAAAATGTCCAATGACATAAGTGAATTCATGAATGGTGAGTTATCTTAAGTGTTACGAGTGCTTTGGTAAGGTTTGGATGTCAATGATAATTATATCATGATTTGGATCCCTATGTTTGTTCCTTTTTAGGTATTTTATTCAGTGATCAAATAATTCAGTTTTGTCACCAATTTGAGTATGATGTAGCTTGAGTGATGATGGAGTTGTGCCTAAAGTTCCATAAGGACATGATGTTCCTAGAAGGAGATATTGTGATTTGAAGTTCCTGAAATAATACATGTATTAGTAAACTTAGAAATATATCTCTTAATTCTCGGTCCTATGTTTGATACAGTTGTGCGTTTGAGAGAGGTGCCATGGATCGACTAAGTAAAGGGGTCCTTTCTTCATCCCTTGGATGACATCTGACCATGGAGAGTTCTTCATCTATCACGCAGTTACAACTTGATTGTCGGTGGCGACCACACCACATCGTGGTGCCCGCAGGTCATGGCCTTAATGGGGAGACTAATCGGGCAGTTAGCCTCGCCTACCTAAGCAAGCCCTCTACTACCCCCGTTTTGTAGCGTTTAGTAGGTTGTAGATGGAGGACGAATCTCTCCCCTCTGTAGCTTCTTCATAACCAGTTACATGGGGTGTGAAGAAGCAGGTAGAAGAAGATGGAGCTCGGAGGAGGTTGTTGGGCTTTCACACCGTCTACAGAAGGCTTTCTCAAGTTTCTGGAGACTTGGATGTGCTGGTGGAGGGCCTTAGGTGGGAAGTGGCAGCAAGGATGCTCTTTACCCCTTCCCTCTACCTTACTCCCTATTGATGGCTTCGAGCTTCTCCAGATGCAAGGAGCTGCCATGGAGGAGGTGGCCTGATGACAGGCGGCTACTCGAGGCAGTGCTCTGTTTCACAGAGGAAACAGAGGCACCCGTGAGTCTGTGACCTGGGGGAGAAAGCAGGTAGTCCATTGAAGTCAACGCCGGAGAGGAAGACCACAGAGGCAAGCTGCAGCGGCGGCAGACGTTTCCAAGAGATCCCAAACGCGAGTCAGCGGTGAGCAGGCGTGGACGGAGAAGTCTTGGAGGAGATCGTTAGAGCAGAGCCTAGCGGCGACCCTGGTGCTTCGCGGAAGGACAAGGAGCTACAGATCCGTCTGTTCCCAGCCATGGAGGCGGCCGCGTTGCAGATAGCAAGGGAGCCGCATATCGTGACTCACGATCTGAACTGGGAGAAGGAGAGACGCGGACCCAGTCTAGGAAAGTAGACCGATCGGCCAAGGCCAATGCGCCACTATAAGAAGCCACATGTTGACATCTAATTGGCCCAAAAAGGTATAATTTCCAGAAATACTCAGATCTTGCATAATTCGTATCAAATAGCCTGGTTATCAGAAAAATACAAGTAAGGTACCAAAATTCTCAGAAAAATGATTAGAACATAGTAGAATAATATTATAAAGATTTTGATGCTTAAAACTTTATGATATCATGTAAGATGTTGTTTTATATATAATAAATATCAAACAATGGCCTAAAATCATGATAAAATGTCAGTAAGTCTATAATCATGTTTATAGTGCATATGATGTCATATATAGTCATGTTGACGTATGAAAGCATATAATTTGATTAATATGGCTAATTATGGCTAATAACACTAAATATAATACAATTAATGTATATATGCTCAATAAATGATGAAATTCATGGAGCATCCTCATATCTATAACTTGAAGATAATATGTAGATCTGAGATCAGTTTTGTAAACAAAATTGATGTTATATGAAGAACACCCTTAATACATGTGATGTAACCCTAACATTGTTAATGAAAGTGACATAATGTTAAATATGTTCACATAATAATGAGACACATGAGTACATCTAGTTAATGAACTATAATCTAGAAAATGACATCAGTAAGATAAATCTAAGACAACAATGCAAGTGATAAAGGAGAATATCCTCTGAGCTAAGGTAAACCCTAAAATAGACATAACTAGGGTTATGATGATAAGAACCTGATGGCGATATATGATCTTGTCTTAATCAGGTTTGACCAAGGATATAGTTGACATCAGGAATATGTGATTAAGAATATCTCTTTGGAAGGTATGCCATTACCTTTTACTTGGCTTATTATACAATATGCTTGTGTTAAATGAGTAGTAAAATACTTGGCATATGGTATGGATTGAAATGATTGTTCTTGTATGCTATGTTGCTTTATTATCCATACGTATTGCTATGAACACATCAAACATAATATATTTGTTCCATTATATGAAAGCACCAACTCTATGGCAGTGTGCTTGGAAGTGACCAAACTCTTTGGTAGTGTTCACGTTGTACATATGGAAGCACCAACTCTTTGGTAGTGTGCTTGGACCCAACTCTTTGGTAGTGGTCACATTGTACATATGATCCAACTCTTTGGTAGTGATCATAAAGGCCTTAATGCATTCAACTCTCAGGTAGTAAATGCATGGATGATATAATGAAAATTATGCTTAAAATATGTGTTCTCTTTGTTAATGAACATCTTTGTGCAAGTATATGATTTTATTATATTTCTTATGTTATTGCCAAGTATTAGTTTTATATTATTGCCAAGATATGATGAGAGGTAAATAAAAGACACGTAGGCATACTTAGTACAATATTCTTGAATATTGTGCTGACGTGTACCGCATGTAATCTTTTGTTTAGGTTGTGGTTGTGCTCTGGAAGATCCAGGATAGTTGAGAGTTGTGTGGCGAGCTGATGTACAGGTGGACCTGTTGTCTTAAGATCCTGTAGTTTAGAGGTAGTACATGTATATGTATAGTTTTCTGTTCAATATGTAATATCAAATGTTGTAACAATTCATATTGTAATTATATGTTGAATGGTGAACATGTGTGTATGGTTTTATTATTGTTCATGTGCATGTGCTATTGATTGTGTTTCCTTCTGACTTCCTCTGATTTTCTTCTTCTTAACCTAGTGTGTGGTATTTAACTCGGGATTCTCACTGAGGTGAGGGTTTCAATTTGGATGTCACACATCAAATTAAGTTTTAGAAAATTTGGGGATGTCACATCTGAGGTATGAACTAAATGCAAAAATGTGCATATTTTCTAAAGTTCATCACTCCTAGTTGGCTTATCCTATTAGGATGAAATTTTAAACCAAGCTTAATGTTGATATTACCTAGACCTAGTATAGAATTGAGAGTCAAACTCATATGTTTTTTGTATAATTTGACTATATACACTAATACATGGATTTCATCTATTGTAAAATTAGGGTTTGGATTTTTATGAAATTGATAATCACTTTTACTCAATTAAGTAAGGGAAAAGGTTGAGCATATTAATGGAAATAATAAAATTACAAGAGAGAGAAAAATCACTCTATCACACCTCATCTTGGGTATATTGCACTCTGGTCCAAAACAAGTAAATTGTGCTCAAACATTATCAAAATAGAACCAAACTTGAAATATAAGTGTGTTACATGATAATAAAACATCTCAAAGGATTATATTAATGTTCTAAACAACTGACTTTAGTCAAAACAAATAGGGTTAGTCCAAAACCCAGGTAAGGGTCCTTACAAGATGGTGTCAAAGTTCATCAAATGACATGTGATGAGTACATTGACTCAGATATAAGAATGACAATAACCATTATTAGTTTGAGAATTGATCTTCACTAACATTCAATGGTTCCATGTGTTACTATCAAGGTTGGTATGTTTGGTACATTGTTCTCTAACAAGTACCTATGTGTTTCACTTGATATCCAATATCATGACTAATGAGACTCTGTCATCAGTCAATACACATTCTAGTCTTATGTATTAGTGTCATCTATTTCTTTCCGTGATAATATCCAACGAGGGACATAATAAGGATGTATATACTCTTATCATACATAGGATCTCATTGTTTAGGTCCTTAACCTAAATATATATGTCATATAATAACATATTTCTTTAGCCATATAACATGTTATATAATCATCTCATAATTGAACAAACATAATAGAAAAAATTACCTATATTATTAATTAAATCAAGTACATGATGCCATATTACAATAATCATATGACTGGCTCTTTGGGCATACATACCAACATCAAGCCCTTGCCAACATGACCATACCCCCCAACCAGGGTTTGTTTGTGTCTAAACAAAATTACCATTTGTTGACCTCCAATGGTTGGCATGTGCCCATATATCTATGGTTGGTATGTGCCTACTCCTCAATGAAAAGTTATATATGATGATTGATGATGCTCCTAACTTTCCATCAGTCTACGTCCAATGATGATTGATGATGCTCCTGGTTGGTGCCTACAAGCTCCACCAGAGATGGCGCCCATGGAGGTAGATCTCTAGAGTTGCTAGCACTAACCCAAGGAGTCAAGACTCCAAATGAATCATAGTCGAAGCTTCTAGAGGTGAAAGGGGAAAAGCACAGAGGAGGCATGCGGCGGGGCTCTTGTAGATAGAGAAGAAAGAATGCAGGTAGGCGTCGGCCGACCCAACGTTCACGCCAGAGGGAAAGACTGAGAAGTGAGAGGAAAAGAGCATGAACCGGACTGAATCCATAATAAATTGGATCTCAGACCTGATGTGAACTGGTTGACCCAAGAAATAAGGTGATCTAACCCTAGAGCGATGTGGCGAGACCCGATTGGTTGCTTAAGATAATGTCTCAAAAACTCACAATTCTTAGATAAATCATAAAAAATAGCCTACTTATCAAAAAAATACAAATAATATACCGAAATTCTCAAAAACAATGAGTGGAACATAGTGGAATGATAATATTAGGCTTTTGACCCACTAATCATAGTGATATCATATAAGATCTTTTTACACTTATATAATGTGTAATAAATAATAGATGATGACCCAAAATAATGACAATTTACTAATAGCTTTTAAATGTTATGTATAACACATATGATGTCAAATGTGGTGACTTTTGAACATGAAATCGTGTAATTTGATTTATATGGCTAATTAGGGATAAGAACCCTAACTAATGTGCAATAATTACAAATATGCTCAAGAAACCCTAGAAATTATAGAGTAAGCTCATATCAGTAATTGTAAGCTAATATGTAAGTTTGATTTTAATTAGATAAATATAATTCATGTTATATGAAAATGACCCTTAATACATTTGTAACCCTAATATGATTAATGCTCACATAATGGTGGAAAACATGGTTATCATTTGGTGAGGCAATAATATGGAATATGACATCAATAAGATAATTCCAAGAAGATAATACAAGTAACAATGAGAATATCATCATGACCTTAGCAACCCTAATAAATTATAACTAGGGTTAAGATTATGAGAATTTGATGATGGTACATGTGATCTTGTCTTAACTAGGGGTTGACCAATATTATACTTGGCATGAGGAATATGTGATGGTTAGTTATTTGTGATTAGGGTATGCCCTTACCTCTTACTTGGCCTACTATTTAGTATGGTTGTATTATATGTGTAGAAAATACTTGGCATATGATATTGGATAAAAAATTTGTTCTTGTAAGATATGTTTCTTGATTTTCAATACTTATATGGATATGACCACATGAAACATAATATATTTGTTCCATTATATCCAAGTACTTCAACTCTTTGGTAGTAAAGTGCTGGAAAGTAAGTACTTCAACTCTTTGGTAGTAAAGTACTTGGAAGTGATTCAACTCTTTGGTAGTAGATCACATTGTGAAATGATTCAACTCTTTGGTAGTAGATCATAAAATCCTTAATGCATTCAACTCTCAAGTAGTAAATGCATGGATGATATAATGGAAAATGTGCTTAAAATATATGTTCTCTTTTGTTAATGAACATATTTGTGCAAGTATATGCTTTTTCTTATATTTGTTTATTATTACTAAGTAATAGTTTTATATTATTTCCAAGATTAGTAATGAGAGGTATATAAAAGACACATAGGCATACTCAATACAATATTCTTGAATATTGTGTTGATGTGTACCACATGTAATCTTTGGTTTAGGTGACGTAGACATATGTTCTTGGAGGACCTTGATAGTTGAGAGTTGTGTGGTGAGGTGATGTACAGATGGACATGTTGTCTTGGGATCTTGTTGTTTAGTGGAATTACATGTATATGTAAAAGTTTGTTGTTCAATATGTAATATCAAATTTCGTAACAATTCATTATGTAATTATATGTTGAATGGTGAACATGTGTTGTATGGTTTTATTATTGCTCATGTGCATGTGCTACTGATGTTTCCTTCTGACTTCCTCTGATTTTTCTTCTTCTTAGCCTAGTGTGGGGTGTTTAAATTGGGATTCTCACTGAGGTGAGGTTTCAATTTAGACGTCACACATCAGATTAAGTTTTAGAAAATCCAGGGATGTCATAGATGACACTCCTGACTTTCCATCAGTCTACGTCCAATGACCAGTCTAGATTCATGCATTGAAGTGTGACAAGTGCTTAAGGTTAGATGAACATCATATGCTAAAGATTTAATGATTGGTAAGTGTCCATGCATTGATGGTCACTCTGACTCCATGCTCTAATGTTTGAGTATACTTTAACCACCAATGATCATCTAGACATTGACCTCCGATGAAGATACCATGTCGCCCAACTGATGAGATTTTTGACCCAAAATTAAATAAAGATCTAGCTTCTTGTCACCGATGGGATTCCTATGAGCATCCATCGATACCCGACCTCTAATGATCAAGCAGACTTTACCAAAAAATGACCACCCTATAGTTTCCAACCAACAAGAGTGCAGACTAAAGAAGAATTGACATCCATCCAATGATGGTCTCTCTGTGCACTATCAACTAATGAAACTCATGCTCAGACAGGAATCCTAGGAGTCATGAGACACCTCATCTCCCTCCTTCGTCTATCCCTTCTTCTCCATGGCAGACGAGCACTTAACTACAAGGAGGTTAGAAGGAATCCAAACACTACCCTCCACCTATAGATGCAAGGCCACCACCTCCACAAAAAAGTATCTCTTCTCAAGTAGCAGGGTGCCAAAATCCACACTCCTCTCTAAGAAGGTGATCCCCAGTAGTGGTTTCTATTGATTAATGAGCATATCAATTAATTACCATTGCTCCATTCAAGCTCAGCCACTTGAGTGGGTGGTACGTATCTCACTCAACCCACTCTCCTTGTGGGTCGTAGGAGCAATGCCCATGAAAAGGTATATAATTACTTTTGTGCACTAGGAAAAATCACATTTTCCCAACATCAACCCCATCTTCCATATGAAAAATCTAGATGTGTGTGTATCTAAAATTGAATAGGATATGATATTAACATTAATTGTTCATATCACATGTCATGGCACAAATAGAATAAAAATGAATTCTATCTTATCAATTGTAAATATAGATATATTTTATATGGATGTGGCTCAAATGTCACTATAGGGTTCTATATATGTGACAAGTGCAGTAGAAGAAACAAAAATATAGTATCCATGTTCCCAGGAGTAGATCTCATCAAAAATGGCGTATCGAGAAGTAAGAGATGTGAGGTGTAGCTTGGTCATTAGGTTGATCAAGCGACAGTTATCACAATAATAAAGACAAAGGAGGATGTTGATGATTTTCTCTCGATGTAGAACTTGAATGCATCTACGTCTCTAGATAGTCCACAAGGTTGATGAGAACTCTACTTCACACTCCAAGAGCTAGCTTGGAAGGAGAAACTTTCTCATTGAAATGTAATAGTGTTGTATAATATCTTTTTTGCTCTATCTCCTTCTAGGTAAGGATGGCTAGTAGAAAAGGTCTCTTGAAAGTGTAAAACCAAAAACTTGTACATTGTGCCCCTATTTATAGGAGATTTAGGAGAGTATGGTTTCTAATAAACCTTGGAAAATGAAAAGATAAAGACCACTTTTTAGCAGCCAGTCATGGAAAGATAGTAGATTGACCAGTCTAAGTACATTTGATGGATCGGCATGGGTGTGTTACTTTTACAATAGTCTGCCCAGAATATCCATTCAATCAATTGTCCAGTCCAATCAAATGATTGCATTGAGTCAGAATTTTTGGATTGATCCATTGATTTAGCCTATTCCATGACTGGACCAAATAGTAGATTGATTAGTTGATCTAGTCTAGTCATTCAAGCGGGCTAGCTAGTTGACTGATTGGGATGATCTCGGTATGGTCAATCAATTAGACCATCTAGTCGATCGAGACCATTCAATCGACTATCATATCTTATCAAGCAAGTGGACTTTCCAATTGATTAACTAGGCTTCTGTTTAGTTCATCAATCCATTGATTTCTTAAACCTTATACAAACCAATTATTCATGTGTCCATTATTATTATAATATCCTAAATTTTGATAAAATTGAAATATTTAAACCATGAATTGAATTATAAGGTTGTCATATTTGTGGCATGGGTGCAACCCATGGACCATATAAAAGCCCATGAGACTATTTTCTTTTCAAATAGGTTCTTTTGTCACAAGTTAAGAAAATAATAGATTTTATGCATAAATAAAGAACAATGACTTTGTTAATTATTTGACAACTAAAAATATAAGATAATATGTAGGTTCGTGACAAAAAAAGGTGCATGGTTTTTTGGATAATTAAAGGAATAATTATCTAGCCAAGAGTGGCAACACAATACTTGAGGCATCAAACAAGAATATTGTAATCTAACTTTTTGAGTACTTGAAAATAATTATGAAAAGAAGGAGAATTCCATGAATTGAGAGAAAAAAGGCATACCATGCGATTGTTTTGAAAAGAGGAAGTTTTGTATGGGAAAGACAACCCAATTTCTTAATATAACTCGCATATATATATATATATATATATATATATATATATATATATGTATATATATATATATCTGTATATATATATATATATATATTTGTATATATATATGTATATATATATATATATATATATCGGTGACTCATAGGCTCTGCAAGACCTTGAACCGATAACCATCTTTCGACTAACCTAGCCTCCTTCGTCCCTCTCCCTGACGATTGATTTGTACGTCGGTACCAACAAGGGGTAGTACAGGAATATTCACATGTTGTCCATCGACTACTTCGGCCTGATCTTAGGCCCTGATTCACCCTCCGTGGACTAACCTTGCGGAGGACCAGTTTTTGGGGCATTGGATTCTCACCAATGTTTGTGTTATATATATATATATATATATATATATATATATATATATATATATATATATATATATATATATATATGTATATATATATCTGTGTGTGTGTGTGTGCGTGTGTGTGTATGTATATATATGTATGTATATATATATATATATATATATATATATATAATTAGAGTAGAATACACTTGAGTGTATAGATCACACCATACACTCTAATGGTGTTTGCTTATCTAGACCATGTTTTTGAAAAATGTAATTCATTTATCTTCATGGTTCCAACAATAATAGGCTACATGCCGACAAGGAGTGGCTCAAGTGGTCAAGCATGGTGTCTCCTCATGAAGGGACCCAGGTTCGAATCCCAGTTGCCTCCTTGATTTGCCACCCTCCCGGGCGTTTGGCCTCCGTCATGATAGTGGGAGAGGGGGAGAAATCTTTCTCTCTTAATCCCAATAATAATAGGCCACATACAAAATTTGAACCCATTTGGATGAGTGCAAGTCACTCGTCTAAGGACAATAAAAACAACACACAAAACTAATTTGAAATGCATGATTTTTGCCTCCTTTAGATGCATGACCTATAACTATCTAAAATAACCAAAATTTATTATGTAATATGTTCTTAAGATAAATTTGAAGATCAATAGTTTATATTTACAAAATAATTGCTTCAAGATGGAAATGATTGAGGTGTGTATCCTTGTCGGTACACTCGAGTGTATTCCAGATTTACTCTCTCTCTCTCTCTCTCTCTCTCTCTCTATATATATATATATATATATATATATATATGTGTGTGTGTGTGTGTGTGTGTGTGTGTGTGTGTATATATGTGTATATATGTATATATACATATATATACATATACATATATATATGTATACATACATATATATATATATGTATGTATGTATGTATGTATCGGAATCTGGTAAATATATCCGACGTTCCCCCTAAAAAATATTAGGGGGTCAAGAGTACATGTAGGTCTGACGCCATACATCCAAATCAGCCTTACAACTCACTCATCTACTCAATGTTTAGTCTATGTCTAATGTATTTACAAATTTTTACAGCAATACTAGTAGCATTAGTGGACTTCCCGTGGTGTTTCCTCACATTCCTTTCCTCCCAAACGTGGTAGTAGAGGCCCGCCAGCAGTAGATTTTTCTTTTTATTTGTACCACATCTAGCTAGCATCCTCCACAGTTCTGCACAAAGCCGAATTTGTAGGCTGAAATTTTTGCAAATATACTCCCAAATCTCCCTTGTGAACTAGCATTTACCTGCTAAGTGGCTGTGATTTTCCTCCTCTTCCCCACATAAAAGGCATACCATAGAAACATCATAGTTCCAACCTTTAACTCTGTCCAAGGTAGCAAGAATATTATGCAGAAATTTATAGACGCAAATGCTCCATTTGGTATATGCCTCTCGCTCCAAATCTGGTCACCCACTGTGTCCTTTGCTCCTCTCATTCGGGACACATCCCACATATTTATCCCCTTGTCTTTGAGTTGCCAACCCCCCTTACCGTTTGTCACAAATGGCTGCTTGATTTGTGGCCAAACCTCTCTCATGACATTGATGGATCTAGAGTAGCCTTCTCTTGTTTTTGGAATGAAATCTAGTCCCCTGGGATATCTGTCTCTCATCCATTTACCCCATGTAGATGAGCCCTCCTGATAAGCAACAATCTGCCTCATGGATCCCCATCTAGTAATGTCTCTTGGGGTCTTTAGATCAAGTCCCCCTTCATCACTAGGAAAAGTGAGTCTGGAGTATTTCATAGGATGATGTTCACTCCCCCATAAAAAGTTATCCATCTTCATCTCCATTCTGTCAAGAACCGATATAGGAATTTCTCCTTGTTGTACCCAGAATATAAGAAGCCCCTCAATAGATGCTTTGTTTAGAGTTCTGCGTCCTTCCATAGAGGTTTTTTGCGTAGGCCATCTACTGATCATCTCCTCCACTTTGTCAATGCAATCAGCAAATTCTTTTAACTGTAAGTTGCCCCCGGCAAGGGGAAATCCCAAATATTTTGTGGGAAATTTGCCCCTTTCAACCCCAATAGAATGCTTGAGCCTATCCTCCATTTGGTAACAGCTTTTTGATAAGAAGATATGAGTTTTATTAGCATTGATGCACAACCCAGTTTTCTGCCCAAATCTTTCCAGAACTCCTTTTAAGTTTTCCAAACAATGTTGTTTGGCTTCAACAAAAACCAGAACATCATCTACAAAAATCAAATGTGCCATGAACTATGTATAGTTTAATTTCCTTTCGTTCTTCAACTTGTTGCATTTTCCTCGAGAAGTACTCCATGACCATCACAAATAGAAGTGGGGAGATGGGATCACCTTGGCATAGACCATTGCCCCCACAGAAGAGGCCATAAGAAGTGCCATTGAACAAGACAGAATAGCTAGTAGTCCCAACACACTGTTTCATCCGGCCAATTCATTTTTCATTAAATCCCATTTGCTCCATGATCCACCATAGTTTTTCCCATCTCACACTGTCATAGGCTTTAGAGATATCTAGTTTCAGGAAAGTTTTCCTACTTCCTCTCATGACATTAAAATCCAGTAGAAATTCACCCGCCAAGAAAGCACAGTCACTGATGCTTCTACCAGTAACAAACGCCCCTTGGTTCACAGAAATAAGGTAAGGGAGGACCATTTTTAGTCGGGCAGCAAGGATCTTAGCAATAATTTTGTATTGAACCGAACATCAGGCAATGGGCCGGAAATCTGCCATAGAAGAAGTAACTTTCTTTTTCGGAATTAAAACTAAGAAAGAATGATTAACCTGTCTCACCATATTTCCTCCATCTAGGAACCAGTCCACATAGGTGAGCAAATCATCTTTTATGATATCCCAAGTTCTTTTGTAGAAAAAGGCATTGAACCCATTCGACCTAGGGGACTTATTACTTCCAATACTCCTCAAAGCATCCTTGACCTCCTGTTCATTAGCTTTCTTTCTGAGAATGTTATTGTGAGTGCTATTGATCTTGAACTTCCAGTCCACCTCTTCATTAACATCAATATCCTCAGAAAAAACTTTATTATAGAGAGAAGAATAGAAGTAAGTAGCATGTTCCTCAAGGTCTTCCTATTTGTTGATCACATGTCCTTCTGCATTTATAAGTTCAGAGATAATATTACCTGCCTCTCTTCTTATGACTGTCGCATGGTAGAGTTTTTTGTTCCTGTCACCATCCTCCATCCATTTCTCCTTGCTTCTTTGTGAGTAGAATTTCTCTTCAGCCTTTTTTAGGTCCTCAAGCATCCTCTTCACCTCCATTTCTTTCTCAATAAGATTTGGATTTAGGGGGTTAGCCATTAATTTTTCTCTAAGATCCTTGCATTCCTTCTTTGTGTCCTTCAGCATATTTGGGGTGTTCACCTCTTCTTTTGCCCATTTCTTCAATGTATGTATGTATGTATGTATGTATGTATGTATGTATCGGAATTAGGTAATTGTATTCCGAAACCCTCAAGCAAATAGCTTTTGGGACAAAAAGACAATGTAGTCCTTACCACTAAATTACACAACTCAAAACAAATTGTCTTGTTTCTATCTATCTATACATTGGATACTATTGTATAGAACCTTATTAATCTTGCCTGCTAGACTTTCCATGTCCTTCTTCTTTGCATTATGCTTCCTGTTATTCCTTTCCTTCCAGATATGAAAGTAGAAAGCTGATAGAACCAACTTTTCCATTCATTCTTTCGTGACAATCATCCTCTCCACTTCACGTATCTGTGTCGACTTGAGCTTTCTCTGATTCTGCAACAGCTTCCAGACCTCCCTAGTGTATTTACATGATTCAAATATGTGCTCTTTTATCTCATGTTCCTCTTCACACAACAAGCAGGTGTCATCTATATCAGGGTACCACTTTGAAACCTTGTCTAAGGTAGCAAGTGAGTTATGTACTGCCCTATACATGCACATATCCCACTTCAGAATTCCATGGTCATACCATATGAATCTTGAGATGTGTTGATTGTCCTTCGGTCGAACGACCTCCCATAGCCTTTCCTGCTTCTCCTTCAAGGTCCAGTCCCCCCTGCCATTGTCTATGCTCTTGATTTCATGCCACACCTCTGTCATTCTGTTGATTACCCTCGAATAACCTTCTCGGGTCCTTGGTTTGAAATCCAAACCTTTAGGGTAATGAGTTCTCATCCATTTAGCCCACAAGGAGTCGTCCAGTAAGTATTTGAAAACACGTTTCGCTGTACCCCAGTCTGCTATGAGTCTTGGAGATTTCAGTCCTACTCCTCCTTCCTCCTTCAACCTCGCCAACCTGCTGTATTTCATTGGGTGGACTTTGTTAGCCCAGACAAAGTTTGAGATTGTGATTTCCATTCTGTCTAATACCGCTCCTGAGATTTCACCCTGTTGAACCCAAAAGATCAGCAAGCCTTCAACTGCAGCTTTTGTCAGTGTAATCCTTCCTGCCATGGAAGTTCTCATGATGGGCCACCTGCTTATGAGTTCATCGAGTTTGTCTGAACACTCCACAAAGTCTGAGACTTTCAGGTTGCCTCCTTCCAACGGGAATCCAAGATATTTAGTGGGTAGCTTGTGTATGTATGTATGTACCCCACATGATGCATGTTTTCATACAACCAACCCTTCCTCCCTCGTCCCTCTCTCTAGATCTCTTGTTCAACACCCTTCAGACTTCTCCTCAAATATTCATAGTAGATAACATGAAACCAAAGAGATAGGGGTCATGGTCGTGGACTTAAACAATAGAGATGACAACAATCACCTTGTGTGTTATCTCTCCCACACCCACCTATATGCCAAGGAAGGGAACATGAATGATTGTAGTGCATGACTCCAAGCCCATTCCATGATAGTCGCTACCTTTGGAGAGCTCTTCAACACAAATCTCTGACGGAATCACCCTAAGGTAGGATCTTCTCTCTAGTTCCTCTTGTTCAGCAACTAGTGTTTAACCCAGACCTTCAGAAACTCTATTCTCATGGTAGAGGCCGCCCTGGTCTATGCCCAAGGACTTGTCAGTTTGCGAAGGGAGTTCGGTTGCACCGACAACCTTGCATGGCCTTGGGTGGAAAGGAGAAGCCCGACCGAATGGAGGTTTCTACCTCAGTAACTGAACCTGCTCTTGTCACGAGGTCAACGAGGACATAGAATCAAAAAACCTAAATATCCCAGCCGATGTACGTGAGTCATGAGGGAACCAGGTCATTTCCATCTGACTTAAAGTCGCTGAGCCATTTTTCTTAATAAAATGGTTTTTATTGACGTGTCAAGCTATGGTTGGTCATATAAAGTTTTATCTTCTAAAATTGATTGAAAATAATTAGCAGGTTGGATGAAACAAGTTATACATGAAAATTGAATAGAAAAATGAGAGGAATCCAAATAAAATAGTTTTAGTCTAATTATGCTTCCAATTCCAATAGTAGTTTAAAGATGGGTTAAGTGGTGATTAATGTATGAAAATCATAGATTGGTGTATTAACTTGTTAAGTACATTAATGATCCCAAATCACATTATAATCTGATAACATTGAAGATAATGATGATCCAAGATAATCATGACAATTTTTATAATACTTAGGGTTTCTGATGAGAATAATCATGTTTGTGAAGAATTAGGGTTAAAGATCCTAACTTGCCATGTTATTATTTAAGTTTATTTGATATAAGTGTTTTACGTCAATAACATGGTAGATTTGATAATTATGGCAACACTTCACTTGAATTAGGGCTCTTTGGTTATTAAATCAATGAGCACAAGAATTGGAGTATCAAACATAGCCTTAATGATAACTCAATAACAGGGAACCCTAAAATATAGATTAGAACCCGAGTAGGATTTGACCTAATTAATATGATGGTGACACTTTAGGATTTACATACATGCACATTAAAGTCAGTTTCTTGGTTTGCTTGCTTGATCGGATTGAATGTATCTACTTGAAGTATAATTGTATAATTTTCATGGATCACCATCAAGGTACATGGTTACACCTATGACTACCCGCATTAGTTTGTTGGTGCTTTCTGAGCATTTCTCAAGGATTGAACAACTAAATTGTTGGATGTCTATTTACATTTTGTTCAATTATGTAAAATGAAGGAAGAATATGTGAAGAAAACTCCAGTTTTTATTTGCAAGTATTTCATGGAAAATATGTTATTAGTTTACTTACACACTTTTGCATGAACCCCACGTACACAATATAACTTGTTATACGTATCCAAGTTTTGGTTTCATGATGTTTTAGGTACATGCTAGTTAATGTGATATAAAAATGTTCAGAGACATGATAAATCCGATGAAATGACATGAAGGCATTAATCTAAGTAAGAAGGATTAGCTAGACACTTCTTGTCTATGTACAATTCTAATGATAGAATTTTGTGTAAAAACATCTTATAAACAATATTTGAAATGAATTAAATTATTTATTATTGATTATTATTTGTTTAAAATCATGATCCTTTGGAAAATTTTAGGCAATGGATCTCATCTTTTTGGCCTTCATTAATTGGGGCTTGCTAAAAAGTGAGGTTGTTACATTTGGTATCAGAATACTAGATTTTTGAAACAATATTTAATACTTTATAATTTCAAATAATTTGTAGAAATATTTGGGAATTATTAGGTAATTTTTTTAAGATGATGGTGTCTAGAAGGAACCACCACCCGGGGACTGAAAAAAATTGCCGCATCGCCGCTAGTTGGCTTACGAAGACTCTCGGGCTTGTAGATCCTTCCTGGCCAAAGTTGGATTTTTTTTTTGAAGTAAATACCTTTAGGTTTTCTTCTCATCTTGATTCATTCACTTCTCATTATGTTTACTTAATAAACTCTAAAATGAACTGACCTTCTCATCTCAAGTTAGGCTTTTTGAGAAGAAGTACGATGAAGGCATCCTCCTCCAATTAATGTACATTGAATATGAAAATAATAATGTACATGTAATATGGAAATAATAATGTACATGTGATGTCGAAATAAGGATAAAGAAAAAAAAATGTGTTATGGGTTTTTCCTTGTGAGGATACCCCTAGATGGAGCTAGGGTTGCTATAGGGAAAACCCTAGTGGGTCAAAGGACATAGAAACTCTGAGATGTAGGGTGTAGTCCCTAACCTACATACTAAACCCTAATCATGGGGAATGGAAGTGGTGTGGGTGATTGAGTAACCATACTGATATGAACCCAAATCAGGTAAGAGTAAAGAGAAATAAGAAAAATATAAATGAGTTTGCGTGAACCAACCTCCCATGCATGAATGTGGAAAAATTCATGCATGATGCATGTGAAAGAATTTGAATACACATGAGAAACATAAATAAACAAGGGTTATACATGAAAATGGAAGATTGAATATAATTTGCTCATCGCCCTAATTCTATCTCTAGAGGAATGGATGGATAAAGAAAACCCCAGAGAATGGGTAGGATGCCACCAACAAGTGGGTATGCAATTTGAACTACTCCCAGTGAGTGGGCATGTTATTGAGGTTATCTCCAGAGAATGAGTATGCTACCCCCAGCGAGTGGTATGCCATTGAACTACTCCCAACGAGTGAGTATGATATTATGGACACCCCTAGTGAGTGGGTATGAATAAATATTACCCCAAGAGAGTGGGTAGATTATTGAGAATACTCCTCAATGAGTGAGTATGAATACTCTAAGTGAGTGAGTATGAATATTCCCCAGTGAGTGGGTATACTATAGAGAATGGGCATTTAAGAAGTTATGGTAATAGTATAATTAAAAATATATAGGAAACCTACAAATAATGCATTTATTAATGCAGCTTGCTCGGACCCTAAATAAGATATTTTTGTTGAATTAAAGAGCATGGGATGAATGAAAGTCATTCTGAAAATGACTATGAACCTAGCCTGGATGAGAAGGTTGCTAAGGGGCCAAGCCCAGGTGGGATGGATGTATAAGGCCAAGCTCAGATGGGATGGCTAATGGAATACCAAGCCTGGATGGGATGGTCATATGAAGGGTCAAGTCCAGAAGGGATGACCAATGGAATACCAATCCCATATGGGATGGTCATATCAGGTGTCTAACCTATATGGGAAGACCATAGAGATACCAAGTTGGGATAGGATGGTATGAAAGTCCATCTGGGACTAAGATCCTAAAGAGAGAGTTCCACATAAAGAGGCTCCCCTGGAGATAGGGCTCACCATGAGTGAGGAATATAAAGGGTTGAGAAGTAGTAATAATAAAACCAGTTACTCATATCTGAGCCAGCTTAATAGTTCTCTAAGAAGTTGCTAATTTATATCACTAGTTACATGTTATTGAGGAGATAAAAATCATTGTTTTGTAAGGGAAAATTCAATGGAATGCACACCCGATTTTGTGACATTGTAGCATGACCATAGGCTTTTCCAGTGCTTTATCTCTAGTAGTGTGTGTGGAAATGATGAAATGGAATGTAGTATGTAGCATGTAAAGTGTCAGTGAAAGTGTATGATGAATGAATCCCCATCCTAGTTTTAGTTGCATCTACAACATCATTTTATCTTAGAACTAACTTGCATCTAGGTTTCCATATTTTATGGTAATTTGTAAGATTTTGTTCGAATTTCTTAGTTTCCATAACATAATTGAGCTTCATTGCATGGTAGGTGTGTGGAAGGTAGTGGTACCGCTAAATAGACCATATTTTTGACAATATGTTCCTTCATTGGTTGTGAAATCATATGTTTGTATTACACATACTAAGTCATCAGTTTTCATTCCTTTGATAGAAGCTCTATCGAAGCAGGCATCATCCATATGATTTTAGCACCCACTAAGGTGGGTATCATCTTCTGAACCATCATATTATATCACATCTACCCAACCATCAATTTTCATCATTTTGTCCACCCTTCAGTTTACAACCAGTTGTCACCTTCCCTTGGCCCATTAGTTGATGGTTTTTCTTCTCTACATACTAATGCCTGCACAGTGCATGCATTCCAAAGGCTCTCCCATAGTCATCTTCTAATTGTTATTATGCAGTCGATTTCTATTGGCCAAGAAGGTTTTGCCTCTTGATGGCCATCATGACTCCTTACTTATCGATGGTGTTATTGTAGATGGTGAAACTTTCATCTTCCTCATGCCTCCACCTACTCTTCACCTCCACAGTGTCTATGACTTCACTCCAAAGAAATTGGAAGGGTTTCCAAACCCTCCCCTACACCTATAAATAGAAGATGAAGACCAACCGAAAAAGGATAGACCATTTGCCACCCTAAGGTTGATGTTTTTGCTACTCACCTTTGACCTTAAGCATCCTTTGACCATTTCCATCGGTTGATGAACATCAACCAAATGTGGTTATACCTCCACTTCCACAAAGGTACCAAGGCCAAACCTCGATAGGGGCATGTTCTATGATGCCTACTTCCATTGGTTGATGACATCTTCTATCGCCAACCTACTGCTTTCTCCACACAACAGTAGATCCAGTACACAAGTGAGATTATGGATGGCCCTAGTCCATCCCCAATGAAAGTCTAGGAGTGTACTCACTTATCCATCGATGCCATTGTTTTAGAGTTTGAAGAGTTTCTTCTGCATGCCATGGTTATGAATACTTATGCGATCATGGAATTCTTCTTCGTTTCCCTTGTTTCTTATACTATTGTCACCATGAGCGAGTAGTCCTCTCACTAGGATGCAAGGAGTAGTCCCTCTACCCAATCTTGCTCTTATATCTGCATCTATTTTTGTATGAACTATTGCATGTTTAAAATCAATCATTTTATTCTTGTATGTTTGTCTGATTAGAAGCTTTACATGTTTGTCATAATATTGGATGTAGACAAATTCAAACCCAAGATCTAGGATATAGATTCAATTATAGTTAAACCCTTATTGAGAATTTCAGATATGTGCTTTCCAAGGTGATAGATGTATGACATTAGGTAACACAACAATGATCTTAGAGTGATATTCATCTAGGATTGTATCCTAACGCTAAAAGGGGGATTTACCCGGCCTCAACATATGCATGTTCATGCTTGATATAATGCAGTGAGAGAGTGAAGGATAGGTAGTGTGGTCAAACCCATTCCACCCTATTGTTCCCATATATTGATATGTAAAACATTTAATTCAGACATTTTCCTACTTGCATCTTAGTTTAACCAATAACCATCAATATTGTGTTAAATATTGGATCTTGCATGGTTAACTTGGCCATATTACTTCTTATAAAAGTTTTTCTTTGGGGTTGATCCTAAACTATACTAAAATAAGATCTATCTTCTTGTGAGTGGTGAATGTTGTACTTGTTTAGATAAATTATAGGGATTTCACCCTAGTGAATTTGTTGGTGCAATATCATGCATGTAAAATTTTTGCATCGATGCAGGGACAATAGAACTTTTTATCATTTTAACTATCTTGGTTTAGTTAGGATTTTTCTTTTCAAATTGACACCAGTTCATGTCTTCTTGAATTCAACTCCACATTAGTCATCTAACATGTGGTAATCTTTCTTCCTTATGAACTATGTCTAGTGTCTATGACACTCTTCTAGCATAGTCCAAAACTTGATCTCAATCATCAGATCAACTAAACAACTATAGGCTCATTTGTGTACACCAAGACAAGATGGTCGAAGAGGAGATCAACTACAGGGTTGAAGCAACACTAGCATCAAAACATGACAGACTCTTGGATGAAGCCAGAGCTGATGTGCAAGACAAACTATGAGTAGTTGAAGAAGTTAAAAGATAAAGAGAATTGCAGGAGTTCTCAATTCCAAAATCTTCTAATATTAACAAACACATTGTCCAACTCGTCATCAAATCTCAAAACTTCAAAATCAAGACAAAATGGGTGAGGATGATGCAAAACAACAATTTTGTAGGACACACCGATGAGAACACCCATGACCATTTGCATAAGTTCACAAACATTTGTGGAATGAGCAAGAAAGATTGTGTCTCAAAGGTATCCATGAAGTTAAGGCTATTCTATTATTACCTCACTAACAAAGCTAGGATGTGGTACAACTCCCTAGGTGATCATAGCATCATAATTTGGGAGGAACTTCATAACCAGTTCCTTGATAAGTTATTTCCACCCTCACTCACTTAGAAACTCAAAGGAGAAATCATGAAATTCAAGCATGATACATCTGAGACTTTCATTGAATCTTGAGAATGATTCAAAGAGTTGTCTTGTAAATGTCCTCGTCACAACACTTATTGAGAAATTATGTAGGGGAATCAATTATAACATCAAGAATAATGGAGACTTCATACGGTAAAGATTTGACAATGCATGGAAAGTCATAAGTAAGGGAGTTGAGAATCAAGACAATTGGGTCTCATCCTGCAAAGGAGGCACTCTCATGGTGGAAATGGTATAAGATAAATCTAAGTTGAAGGTAGTTATTGAATCTCTAAAAATACTTTCCATCAAGCAAGATAATCTTCAGTCAACCCTCCTAAAGAATGGGCAGATAGGCTAGTCCTCTTTCCAAGATAGATTCATCTGATAAGTTTTCCAGTTTGTAGTGCATAAGGCCATACAAGCTTACATTGTAACCATCTCTACTGGGATTGAAAGTAGCCCAATCATCTAAGAAGACAATAATGTCAACTCCATTCTAGGGTAGGAGTACTTCATCCCCAATAAATTCAAAAATCACCCACGATTCCAATATGGAAATACATATGGAGTAGCTAATGTACATCAACTTCAACAAGGACCCAGTCAAAACCAAGTTTGGGGTCCTCCTATTTCCAAAAAAACCAAAACTTTCACTGAACAATTACAACCATGGTCAATATATTAATAAATTCAATTAGGGCAATAATTACAATCTTGGACAGCAGCCCTACAACCAATAAGGCCAAATTCTTCTAGGGAACTGAATCCAATAGATTTTACCTACTTCTAATTATCATATTTTCCTATACAACGTCTAGAAGATATTTGTGAGCCAACAAGCGTACAAAAAATACATGGAAACCCAACTTTCATAAATTGTCGATGCAATTTGTCCTCCAATAGGATCATTTGTGAGTCAACCCAAAAGCAATGCAGAGCACCATGAGGAGAATTTGAAATCTATAAGCACACGCTCTACACATGTTATACCAGTGCCTCTAGTCCCATTCATCAACAACAATAGGTTAGTTCTCAAAGATGAGGACAATGAAGAAACCACTCCAACAGCTATACCAATAGCCATATCAATCGAATTAGTGATTTAACCTATAGTTGCACATGGCTTTCCTGAGCCAAAGAATGCACTAGAAATAACACCAACTTCCCCATATATACTTGTGGTTCTTTTTTACAAACCATGTGTTCCTTACCAGATCCATCTAGATCAAATGAGACTAGACTCGAGGTTCATGAAGTTCAAGGAAGAAATGAAGAAGATACATGTAGATATTCCATTCCATGATGCTCTAGATGAAATCCCTCCACCAACCAAGTTCTTCAATACTCTCATCACTAGCAAGTGCTTAACATAGTAAGTTGAGACTATGATGCTAGCACAGACAGCTTCAAACATTGTCCAAAGCAAAATGCCCAATAAACTCAAAGATCTAAGATCTTTTGCCATTTCTTTCTTTGTTAGGACACCACATGCCGAAAAGGTCTAGATGATCTTAGGGAAAGCATCTATATCAAGCCCTAACACTCATACAAAAGACTAGGATTCACCATAGCCATCCTCCCTATCTACATTTTGATTCAACTTAATGATCTTTTATGACTACCCCCATGGGTATTGTAGAAGATATCCCTGTGAGAGTGTAATCCAAATCATATTGTCCATGTGACTTTGTCATCATGGACATCATGGAGGACCAATGATACCCACTCATCTTTGGATAATCATTCCTTGAAACTACCCAAGCACTCATTAATGTAGAAGCACGGACCTTAACAAGTAGTCTTGGGACAACCACTATTGAATTCAAGGTATTTGAGAGTCTCAAGGGCCCTCTTTCTAAGAGCAATGCTATCTGATCGATTGCATTAACAATATGGTGCAATTGTGTTAGGAGGATCCTATTTCTAAATACCCTCTTGAAGTATCTCTCTTCAATCCCAATTTCCATGAGTTGAATGATGAGAAAATTGAGCAATTTCTTCTCCACCTTGACTTTGTATAGGAATACCCCGAGGCCAAATTCAAAGAGATCAAATATGCCTCCCTCTTCAAAGAAGAAGACAAGGAACCAAATGCACCAGATATGAAGCCTCTACCTAAGGGGTTAAAATATGTCTTCCTAGATGAGAATAAAGTCTACCCAATCATCATAGATTCAGATCTCATGACCAAACAATAAAACAAGTTGTTGATTAGACTGAGGAATAGGCAGAAGGCCTTAGGGTACAAGATGGTCGGCCTTACTGTAGTGAGACAAGCCATATAAATGAATTTTATCAACTTAGTTGATAACTACAAACCCTCAATCTAGCCTCAATGCAAGATCAATCCTATTCTGAAGGAATTTGTACACAAGGAGGTGGTAAAGATACTACTTTCTGTGATCATCAATCCTGGTTCCAATTCACCATGGGTGAGTCTTGTGCAAGTAGTACCAAAGAAGGGAGGCACTATTAAGAATAATCTTATACCCACCTACACTCTTACCTGGTGGTGCATGTGCATCGACTATCGTAAGCTCAACAATGCAACATAAATAGACCACTTCCCCCTTCCCTTTCTTAATCAAGTCTTAGAGAAACTTGCAATCTAGGAGTTCATTTTCTACCTATATGGGTACTCTACTTTCTACTAGATTCACATTCATCCAAGTGATCAAGAGAATAATACATTTACATGTTCCTTTGGCATGTATGCTTTCTAACGAATGCCCTTCAGACTATGTAATGCACCAACCACTTTCTATGTCGCATGTCTGCCATTTTCTCTGTCCTAAATGAAACCATAATATAAATCTTCATGAATGACATCTTAGTCTATGGAGATTATTTTGAATCTTTCCTACACCATCTCTCCATGGTCCTAGAATCTTTTGAAGAACCACATCTCATGCTTAATTGGGAAAAATGCCACTTCATGCTTAAAGAGGGCATTGTTCTAGGACATCATGTTAGATATAGAGGCATAGAAGTTGACAAAGAAAAGATAGAAGTGATCGCCAAGCTATCTCCATTGACTAATGTCAAAGAATTTTGGGCACTCCTAGGACATTTCAGATTTCATGTGAGATTTATTCATGATTTCAACAAGATCATAAGCCTTTAACAAAAATATCTAGAAGGATGTGGAGTTTATCCTTCATTTTGAATTCATGAAGAGCTTCAACACTCTAAAGGAAGCTCTTATCTCTACTCCCATCCTTTGATACCCAAAATGGTCTCTTCCTTCTCAGAACATGTATGATGCCAGTGACATGTCGAAGTGGCAATTCAGGGGTAGTATGTCGACAAGAAACATCATGTCATTTACTAGGCCAGCAAGTCCCTAGACAACATGCAAATGAATTGCAGAACTACTAAAAAGGATGTGCTTGCAATTGTATAATATTACAACAAGTTTTGATCCTATCTTATTGGTTCTCAAGTTACTATTTATTGATCATGTGGCTATAAAGTATCTTATATCAAAGATGTATGCAAAGCCAAGTCTAATCAGATGGATTGTATAGCTGCAAGAGTTCAATCTAGAGATTAAGGACAAGAAGGGGGCTGGAAACACCATTGTTGATCATCTTAGAGGATTTCATGTCTGGGATAGTAAAACGGTCCCATCAAAACTCCTTGCATGATGACCACTTATTGAAAATATCAACATTCACACCATGGTAAGTAGTTTTGTCAACTATCTAGATGTGGGAGTGTTTCATCCAGATTGTGTAGGAAGATCAGAAGACATTCATTTCTGAAATTATTCATTATTATTGGGATGATCCTTATCTTTTCCATTATGTGTAGACAGTCACTACTACTAGTGCATCTCTAAAGAGGAAGCTCCATTCATTCTAGGACAATGTCATTCTCTCCCAACTGCGAGCCGCATGAGCTCCAAAAAGACTGCTTTCAATGCCATTCAATGTAGATTCTTAGGGATCTCTATATTCAAGGATGCTCTCTATTTTGTCAGTTTTGTGATCAATGACAATGATCTAGTAATATCACTAAGAAGTATGAGATGCCCCTCAATATTTGGCATGAAGTGGAGAATTTTGATGTTTGTGGTGTGGACTACATGGGTCCATTCCCATCCTCTTATGTCTTCTCCTATATCCTCATTGTTGTTGACTATGTCTCAAAATTTCTAGGAGCTATCCCCAAAATTCTAGCAACTCCAAGGCAGTAATCAAACTATTCAAAGATATTATCTTTTTGCACTTTGGAGTCCCTCACGTGATCATTTTTAATGGGGGTCTCATTTCTTTGAGCACATCTTTGAAGCTCTACTCTATAAGTATGGAGTCTCTCATCACGTGGAAACTCCATACCACCCCCAAAAAATGGTCAAGTGTAGGTGTCCACCTTTAGATCAAAGATATTTTGAGAAGAGGGTTAGCAGGATAAGGCAAGAGTTGGCTAACTAGATGAATGATGCACTATGGGCATACCGAGTTGCATACAAGACTCCCCTAGTCACTACACTTTTTTGCCTCATCTATAGGAAATCTTTTCACCTACTACTGGATCTTGAATACAATTATCAATGGACCATAAAGCATATAAAATTTGACCTTTGTGCAGCCAAGTAAAATTTCCTGCTTCAACTTCAAGACCTAGAAGATCTACGACTAACATCCTATGAAAATGCATGCATCTACATGGAGCGTACAAAGATGGGGCACGATGGCCACTTGATGAAGAAATATTTGCATGTTGGAGATAAATTATGATCGGGCTAAATCACACATCTGAAAAGAGGCAGACTTAGAAGGCTCAAACTTTGAATTTATAACCAAAAACCTTCAAAAACCCTCGCAACTCAATATAGGGTAGAATTAGATACATGGAGTCAAACACATGGACATGGTGACATTTAGGACACCAAAGATCCAACTCTTAGTCAATTAAGCAAAAGTGATAGTTGATATATACAATGAACTAGAACGAGTCTAGCAAAATGATATGAAGCAGAATCAGTTGAATCCTACTAATCAGGAGATGAGTTCTTGGCTATGTAATCACAAGTTGGGAAGTCTATGCACTCTTTCTCGAGCATAGATAACCCTTGAACACCTTAGCAAGCAGCTAACATCCAAATGTAGTATGTATTGTGATAGTTACTCCTATGGGGTTCATCCCACTCTCTCTCGCTCAAAGTGACTAAAACCCCATCAATGATCTCAAACCTCTCTCGAGGGAAGCAAACCACACCCCTGAATATTTTGGATACCCTCTCAAGTCCATAATATTCAAACATCTTAGGAACAGTAAAAAAAGTTGCACAGAATAGAGACCGTGAATTAGGTCGCATATAGATAAATTCAATCGTGTTTAGGTGAATGCAGTCAAATTCACCTAGATGCATATGAATTCAAAGTTTTCAGTCAAATATCTCTGACTTGTATTCTAAACATATCCTCCTGTGGATATCCTACTTTGAAATTTTAATCCAAACTAACTTCTCTACTCATTTCTACAGCAAATCTCTCGAACTTGGTAAAAATGAAGGTTCAAGCAAGAAAGAGATCAACCAAATCAACAATCATGACCATAAATAGAAGATAGAATAGAAAACACGCTCGATCCAGAATAAAACTACTTTCTTGTGGTAAAAGTGCATAAACATGGGTAAAATGGGATATATAGTCAAGAAGTATCTCAACTAGACACGGACAATTATAGTTGGCATCGAATAAATATGAAAAAACATCATGTGTATAGAAATGAAGAGGAATAGTAGAAGAAAGGGGAAGAAGAAGAGATTTAACCCGTGGAAGTGAGGTTGCTCTCGCTCCTTAACCTCCAGAAGGGATACATCTCATCCTTGGGGGTCATTCTCCTTGATCTTTTGAACTTCTTAGTTTCTATTCTCCTTGATTCCACCCAAACAGCAATCTTGGATGAGAGTATGGAGGTGGAAAGTGCTTGAAATGTTTAACATTTGGTTGAATGATGGTGGAAATGGATGAAAGGTGAGTAATGGAGGTAGAAGATGATGGAAAATGATGGTGGATGGAGGAAAACTGAAGGGATGGGTGTGGGATGAGTTTCTTCAGCCCTCTCAACCTTGGTGCTCAAGGATGGAGCTCTGGGAACCAAAGGTTGGAGGTGTAGAAGGTGCTCTGGCAGAACCAAGACAGAAGTATGGAACCTGCCACCTCATAACACTTTGCTAGGTATCAAGTGGTAGGTGTTTATAGGGGTAGGTGGAGAGTATATCTAAGTGGAAATGAATTTGACCTAATTCAAGTGAATGTGGTCAAATTCATTCCTTCAATTTGTAGGAATGGATCAGAGTGGACAATTGAAAGATGCATCTTCATTGTACACCATCAAAAGATGAACCATCAGAAGATGTGTCATCGATAGGGACCTTTAGAAGGCACCATCATATGATGAGCCTTCAGAACCAGCCTTCAAAAGGTGGACCATCAGAACACAAACCATCATAAGGTGGCCTTTGACAAGCAGAACTCCAGCTGTCTTTTGAAGTAAAAAGGTTGGTAGTGGGAGGAAATGAATTCAAACATTTTTTTAAGAATTCAACCAAATTCATACCTTTAGAAGGAAGTCGTGGAATTTCTCCTTTTACTAACTTCTAGACTTCATTTGTGACCTTTGAAATGGACCATTGGAAGATGATCCATTGGAAGAAGGGTCTATCGAGATGCACCATTAGGAGAGGAAATTTAGAGCATCCTTCGATTGGTGCCATTGGAAGTCACCATCAGAAGATGGTCTTTCATCTATCTTCTGAAGGAAAAAGAGTTGACAGAGTGTCGATGTGTACTGCTACAAAAAGGTGGGTGATGAATTCGATCAAATTCATTTGGTTGAATCAAAGAATTGATGTTTCCTTAAGTTTGGTGCCTAAAAATCCCAAAACTAGCTAATCAAGAAACTATATCTATAAAAAGTAATAAAGTACAAAAAGATAGGTATCTAAAGTCATTTTAGGGCATATTATGGTTATAACAACATGAAACTATAGATAAATACTTAGCATAAACACCTAAATTTGGGTGTTATCAACCACCCCAAACTTAACTTTGCTTATCCTCAAGCAAGATTGTGCTCAAAGAAAAAAATATAACATCCAAAGTAAGCTTGGTGATAAATGATAAGGTTAAGAAAAATAGTTTAAAACATAAATACTCCTTACCATACTCTTTCAATAAAAAACCTCACCATTCAAGTAAAACCTAGTAAAGTAAGATCAAAAGATCTAGGCAAGTTTATGTGAATTCATAGCAATCGGTCAATACTCGTGGGGGCTTGAACCATAATATTTTAGCATTAAATCATTATCATATAGGTAATAAGGTGGGTGATGGAGGTGAGTAATGAGTCATTATCATGTATTCATGTAGACCAATCAAAACAACACACCTTCAACTTATCCGGGTCCTAAGAAGCAACAAAAAGAAAAAGACACTAATGAATTTTAAGGGTCCCAATATTCATCAAATCGGTCCATGTAACAAGAAACAATCTCTACATCCCAATCTAGTAGGCCCAAAGAAGTTAAACAAACTCCTCACACTATGCTTGAACTAGCCCTTCTAGTGGGATGATCTCATATGTTTCCTAATGGTTCCCTAGGACTCTCTAATGAGATTTTGGGGTGGCACTACCAGGCACGACATATTTGCATTCATGAGCACATTCATACACATGTTGGTCACCATACTCAACTCTCTCAAAAGAGAAAACAAAAACTCGTTCTTTTATTCTCATTGAGGCTTTTATTCTCTGCATTCTAGTTTGCAAGTCTGGGTGAAAACAATTTTGAATAGTTTGGGATTTTTTGGCGGTCAAGCCTTTTTTAAAAAATTTTAATTTTCATATTTGTAACTCAACATAAGGTGGGAGGACATGTTGATCATTAAAGGAAAACACTCCCACTTGATTATAGATTAGAAATTCATCATTGCCTTCATGATACTTGTGTGAAAAGTTGAACTTATGATTCAAGGATCCTTAGAGTGAGTTGAGACTATGAATAATGTGGCTTGCAGTTTTGATCAAACTCTAGCTCTTTCCAATGGTGTTGAAACATGGGTTTGTCATTCACAATATAGATCAAGGGAATAACGTTTTAAACTATGAAAAGGGTGCATATAGATTGATTGTCAAACTTAAGGAAATGGTCAATGAGCTAGTTAAGAGAGATCAATCAGTTAAAGATGAAAATTGGGCACTTAGGCATAGAGATAAGCATTTAACTATAAGATTTTCATCACATATCTTTAATTGCTAAGCTAAAAATTAAGAAACAAGGTCCTACTAAGATTAAAGTTAAGCTAAAAAGTTGTAATTTTGAAAATCTATACCTAAATGAAGGAAGTAAACATACATGGATGAAACATGAAGAGGTAGAAGGGTGAATAGTCCTACCACTCAAATCTTAAAACTTTTCTCATCCCATATTAATACCTAAACTTAGGATAGTAGGGAAGGAATGCTTGGATATACGGGAAAGAAATTTATCAAAAATCCAAAAATGATGTATGTATGTAAAGATTTATTTAAGAAGTTAGAGGAAAGAAACTATCTAAGAAAGAACATGAATTACATAATTTATTTTAACAAGAAAGTGAAAAGAATGAAATAAGAGAAAGGGGGTGGTTGCCCCAAAATATCGACATTAAGATCCCAAATCCTATGTTTTGGGACCAGTGTCACCTGTGTTTTGCCAGTGGGGTCCGCCATGTAGGAGTGGAGTAGGCAAAGGTTTGGACCCTTTTGAGTCTAAGTAGAGGACTTGAATCTAGTGACTTAGTGAAGTGATCTTTGTTATGAAATTGATTTGAACAACAATGAAATGAATTCATTGGCAAATTATCCTCAAGGTGCCCTTTAAGATATGAATTTGGATAAGTAGGCCATAGGATGTCAACACAGTATGAAATAGAGGGAATAGATTGCAAGTTTTCTAGAATACTCATCGCCTCTTTCTCCACCTCGAAAATTGTTGTTGGATGCTCATAAGAATCTATGTTGCCCATCTGAATCATCCAATCTTCTTCTGAATAAGAAGTATCCCTAGGTGAATCTATTTGCAGTTCTACCACCCCAAGCTTGTCACGTTTTATGGATTATGGGATATCTTCATGTTCAATAGCCATGTTATAATGAATCTTCCATCTCGCTCCTTCAATGTCCAACAAGACTTGTATGGGGATGGTGGTGAATGTTGACTCATGTTGCTCCCATTCATCATCATCAATATACTCACTTTCCAAGACTGAACAGATTTCGTCATCCTCCTTAAAAATATTATTCCAAACCATAGTAAGCATGTTGGTTGAAGCAAAGTGACAAGCCTCATGGTGAGAGATATCACCTTGGTCTAGAATATAGGTTGATTCAGGCTGCTCAAACTAACCCTCAAATTGGAATGTTGCTTGGATGCCATGGGGAGGATATAAGTGATCATCATCAAACCATTCATGCAAACAATATGTATCCTCCATTGATTGCTTGGCTTGATCATATGGATAAAGTGAAGGGCTTCCATGGATGGATGAGTCTTCATAGATAAATCATGGTGAGTCTAGTTGGCATCTTGAATAGAAAGGTGAGATAAGTTCCACATCGGTCTCAATGAAGTGGTCTTGATGACTTAGGTCTTCATGATTGTGCTCTGGCTCATGTAATCATGTGGTAACTAAATTGAAGAGTTTGTGAAGTCTTCTACCACATTCAACATCCTCATCATGAAGTTGATGGACTTTATCAAAAAAGCTTTCATGGTTCGATGATCATGTCATGCACTGTTGTTGGAACCCTGTTGTATCAACATGCTACGCTTTGGACAAAACCTTGTTCATCAGCTTGAAGCATATTTCTATTGCGGGTTGCTATTTTGGTGGCTACATTGAGCTAATGAGCATGCATTTTGAGTAGTTTCTGAAATGGATCAGCTTGGTCTTGGAGATGAGGTGCCAAGGCTAACATAAGTGCATCGACACTTTCTCTCACTAGAACCACTACTCTAATCTACTCTTGATCACGTAGTGAAGCGGAGGTCGAGGGTTGATCAACTATAATCAATTGTTTAGGTTGTAGACATATTCTTTTGAAGATCCAGGATAGTTGAGAGTTGTGTGGCAAGCTGATGTATAGGTGGACATGTTGTCTTAAGATACTATAGTTTAGTGGTAGTACATGTATATGTATAAGTTTGTTGTTCAATGTGTAATATCAAATGTTGTAACAATTCATTATGTAATTATATGTTGAATGGTGAACATGTGTTGTATGATTTTATTATTGTTCATGCGCATGAGCTATTGATTGTTTCCTTCTGACTTCCTCTTATTTTCTTCTTCTTAGCCTAGCACTACTATAGAATAGGCCTTTAGCGTCGGTTAATTAAGGGCTTTTAGTGTCAGTTTCCAAGTGACACCCAAGTGGGCGCCGCTAAAGGTGGACCCCTTCGATGTCGGTTCCCAACCGACGCCAAAATGCTTCCCTCCACCGAAAACGCGCCAGCAAAAGGACTATAGGCGTCGTTTGTTTACTAAAATCGACACTATAGAATTGTTATAGACGTCGGTTATTAAAAGAACCAACGTCAAAATGCTTCCCGCCACTAAAAAATGCGCTAGAAAAGGGCCTATGGGCGTCATTTTTTAAATATAATCGACACCATATCATCATATCCCCTGCCTGCCACCACGGCTGTGCTTCCCAGCATGGTCATGGTACCTGGTCACATAGACGTCAGTTTTAGGTCACAAACCGCCGACATATGTCTTAGGTGTCTCTTTTGTTCAAATAACCGACGTCAAAATTCTTCTCGCCACTGAAAAACGCACTAGCAAAGGGCCTATGGGCATCAATTTTTAAATATAACTGACGCCATATCATATGAACCGACATCGGTTTTGTGCTAATAAATGACGCCATATCCCCTTCTTGCCACCACGGTCATGCTTCCCAGCACGGCCGTGGTACCTGGTCACATAGATGTTGGTTTCAGGTTAAAAATCATCGTCGTATGTCTTAGGTGTCAGTTTTGTTCAAATAACTGATGCCTATGTTTTGATTTTTTTTTCTTATCAGTTTGCAGGCCTACTGTATGGCTGGTCAGCAGGATGAGAACCTATAGTTCAGTTCTGAAATGTAGGTTTACGACATCCATTGATATCAGCCAACAACAGGCCACAAACCTGCAAAATTAACAAGATGGACAATATTATATATATGTGATTCACACACATGTATAAGCACATTTAATTCATATTATTTTTTCATCACACACATGTAGAAACCAGTAGAAATCTACAGTTCCATTCATTTCATCTCTTTTCACATTCAGACACATGTAGAAACATTTATGTATTGATCATCTTCACACACATATGACAATTCATAAAAAATCATTCACATTCACACAAAAATAATTATGAGAACAAAGTTATTCTTTATTCATCATTGTCATCATTGTCAATAAAATTATATCTAAAAATTCCCACTCTTTGTAGGGCTTTTGCCCATTCTTCTCTTACAGCATCTAATTCATCTCTCATATAGGGAGCATGTACATCGAAACGCTTTCCACTTGTGCTGAAGTCAGAAGTTTTAAAGACCTGCAAAGAGAATGACATATATATATAATTAATAATATATAATAAGATTGATATATTTCATATTATCTAATGAGACTATGTATAATACATGTTGTATCTTATCGATTTCCATTACGGCATGTTTGATGATTAGGTCCATAAATAGCATCACATAGTAGGCACATGCCCAGCCGTTGTCTTGTATAGCACACTATAAATTGAAACATACAAAATATTCAAAAATACAAATAAGTACAGTTCACATAAATAATATATACATTGGAGTCAGGAAATTACTTTCACATTCTCCCAAATTAGTGACAGATTCTTTTTCCTGGGGACCTTTCCTTCAGCTTTTTTGTACTCTTGTAAAGTCCTACATATGTTAATGTAACCCATTAAATTGCATAATTAAATAGTAATGTAGTAACAGATGTTAACAGATATAAAAACATGAAATATTTCTCCCGAGAATAATGGCCTTTTAATTGCATGTCCATATAATGTATCCAACTCATTTCCCACAGGATCTAGATAATAGATAGTGAACGTCTTGGGGACAATAACTAGTAACTCCCAATGCTTACCACTACGGGTAAGAAAGTAGAAAATTAATAACTCAAAATCCACAATACAAATGTAATTTGCTTAAGTCCAAATTATAAGCAAAGTAAACTTACTCGACATTGAATGAGCTATTATCTCTGTCTTATTATTTTTACCAAAATATTGAAAAGCATCACAGCAGTATGAAGTAACTGAATATGGGTCTGCATCTACAAGACTAATCAAAGATGGAACGAAAAATCCCACATGGAAAAATCCAAAATTTGTACATATCTTGTGTAAGTGGCTGCAAAACATGTATTATGTATGCATTAATATATAAGAAACCAGATCACCATATATAAAACAAGGTATATGGATATATAAACAAGATCTCACCATATCCACAGCTCTATCATATATGTGTTCAACCATTCATAACTAAACAACTCCAAAATATCTTGTATAAATATCTTGTTTTCGTATGATTGACCTACATTAATACCTATGCACTAATATGTATGTATGCAGAACTTGTATTACATATGCATTAATACGTATGCTAAATGTGTATAAATAGATTGTTATCGTATGATTTACCTACAGCATCCTCCGGAATAGTAACAATTATAGGGAAATTTGTATCATGTTCTCCGATCCATACTGCCACACCCCTACAATTAGGACCTATCGAGGCGTGTAGGTCCCTTGGAAGCCAACTTGGTAGTCGAGGAGGTGGAGGTAGAGATGTAGAGGGTCTCGTCTTTTTGACCTGTATATATAATTTCAGATCAATTGACTCATATATACACACTAACAAATTAAAGTAATGGAAATTTATCATACAATATCAGTATAGAGGACATCTGCTTCGGGCCACAGTATCACTCTACCTACTGCCTCACCAAGTGTTTCAGCATCTGGGTGTGCATGAGGCAGTGCAAGATCTGTCCAGTCAGGGAGTACATGTATCGGGCTCACACGTACCACACCATCTAGTACTGGATACCCATGAAACATGCACCCATTAAGGGGTGGGTAAGCCAACACCTATGTAATGATATATTCTTGAATTTTTAGTCGGCATGGCTTAAATCCCTACAAATTTACGTAAAGAATGTTATATGCATATATAGACAAACATATCATCTTGAACATACTAGCTATTATGTCATAAAAATACTTATAGAGGACGTGCTAGGTGGTGGGTCTATAGGATTACTCCCAACCTCTGCAGTATGAGCAGTAGGAGAAGCGTAGCCCACCACATGTACTATTTGAGTGGCAGTCTGAGATGTTTGCCACTTGCTAATTGCTTCATGGAGTCTCTGATCAACTACTTCCTCAACTTTCCTATTAATTAATGAATCTACCTATACATGGATAAAAGAAACACTAGCTTCTGATTATTGAATTCCCTTTCGCAATAACATTCTAAAATAAGAGAATAGGTTACCTCAGCTTGTGAAAGTCCCGCTTTTAGGACAGGTTTGCGCTGGGATGGCCCAAAGAACGCTTTGATGCCCACACCAGCACCTGCACCCCTAACACATCCAGGATGCTCTGGGTTACCCAAAGCAACTATCAGTTCATCCCTTGTGCCCTGAGGGATGAACTTGCCTTCCTTCCTCTGCTCGTGCAGCTCCCGCTAATCACCATCAACAAAAATTAGTAAGTAATTAAACATAACAATAATCAATATCGATCGATTGCTCTAAAAGTTGATTTTTACCATTTTTGCATCTGCCTCAGTAGTTGCGGGCTTCAGTATGTCTCCCTTCTTGTTTGCCTCCCAGCTATCCACATAGCATGGCGAGTCAGAGGTGTGGGAGCAGTAGTAGAGGACTCTGCAGTCTCCTGAGTAGTAGTAGGCTGAGCAGACTCAGTCTGTAGTAGTCTTTGGCAAATGCCTGCATATCCTCTTGGACCCATTGTGTGGTCATCCACATTCAGTGCACGCCTTGCTCGTTGAGCATCGCTTAATACCTAAAGGTTAATCTTGAATAGGTGAATACATAAAAATGTATATTAATTAAATTGGGAGTGGTGCTTAATACCTTGAATTCATCTATTGTTCTTTGGGTAACAAACGCCTCCCAGTATTTGGGGTCCATGTAGTTCCATTGCTTTGTGGCTTCCTTCTGCCTAAATTTATTTTTTAAAGAGAATACAAACAAAAATTATTAGTGTAGCGTTAGTGAAATAGTGATCAATGTCTAGAATTGGAAATCAATCAAGAACCTCTTATCAGCATCACGTATGTAATATCGGGTGAGATTGGTCCTATAGTTCTTTAGTACCCTCCCACAGCGTTGCATCACACATTTATGATGTAGCTTTTCATCCAGATCAAATATGTTCTACAAATTAAATAGAATTGCTATTAACTAGTATCCTAAAATTAGTAATCTACACAAATAGAATTACAAATAATAATAACTCACACATAGTTCCTTCCATATGTGGTCTTTCTTCCCCTTAGGAACTTTATGCTAGGATTCTAGGATAGGACTGCAATGGCTGCGAGTAAGAACCCCAAGATATGAAACAAATGAGTTGTGGTTCACTCCATATGGACTTCCTGCATGATCGAAATTTACAGCCAATTTGGGTCCATTGCCCCTTTGTTGTATTAACTTGTTCATCATTGTGATGCCCCTCACTTTCTCAATTTTCTTTTGCTGCTCATCAAGTGATGTAATTTCTTCAGGGGGTACATCACCAACCTAAAATTTGATATAAAAAAAACACACTTACATAATATAATTATAAATGAACATATAGATAGAAACCTCAGGGATATATTCTTCAAACTTACATTGTTAGGCGGCGCAAGCACGTCCTCACCCTCACGGTGATCATCAGCACGGTCATCATGGGAATGCTCAGCCATCTGAAAGTTCACATTCAAATTATAAATTTCACATTGTAAAGTTCACATTGTAAAGTACACATACACATTGTAAAGTAATTCACATTGTAAAGTTCACATTCACATTGTAAAGTTCACATTCACATTGTAAAGTAATTCACATTGTAAAGTTTGTTGGCTAAATGGACATCTATAAAATCCCTTTGTTTTGATTATGACAAACATTTCATTCTTATTTATCTAACGAGCTACTTGAGTGTGCAGGATTATGGTGGATGACGAAGCAACTAGGGAGATCATAAGTTTATAGTTTTATTTTCATGCAATGTAATCACTATTGTAAAAACTTGTACAGTTATATAATGTACAAGTACCTAGATTGCATGTAAATCAAGCAATGGATCTTCCCTAGCTACACACCATAGTTAGACAAGTCATCCCTTCTAATAGGATCACATTATGCACACTCATGCACACACTTAGTATCTTAATTGATAGATTGAAACAGAGTCAATCTCGGTCGACACACTCCTCGACCGAGACACTCTCGGTCGACAACCTTCTCGACCGAGATTGACCTAAAGTAGCCGTTAGACTTAGCAAATGAGTTAGTTGGCAGTTGGAAGTGAACGTTGCACTCAGAGAGCCTGTCGGTCGAGGAAAGCTCGACCGAGTGGGTGTCTCGGTCGACCATCTGTCGACCGAGACGGTCTCTGACAGAATCTGCAGAGTTAAAGCAATTAGCCGTTGTAAAAACGACCAATCTATTCCTAACGGCTAATTGAGCACTTGGAACCCCCTAGAAACTATCTAGAAGGTCCTTAAGCATACTTAGGCTATCCCTATAAATAAGACAAGCCATAGGACACTAGAATTTACCTTGCTACACTTGAGAATTCTTTCTAAGCACTCTTGAGCAATCTTTTACAAGCAATTGAGCACTGTGATCACTTGGCCATATTCCATCTAGCTCAAGCTCGTCCTATAGGCTAGATTTTCCTAACCCTAGCATCCACAAGTCTATTACCTTGGCTAGGAAAATCCATACGCTTGATATAGGCAATTCAAGTCTTGAGCTTAAAAGGATAAGTTGTACTTTCCTATTTTCTTTCTTGTTCCTTGTAATATTTGTACTCTTCGTTGCTACTCCAGGGAGGAGGCTGCATATAGGAAGAGGGTGAAGCTCTTCGTGTGAAGAGGAGGACTTTGGACTACTTCAGAAGGCTATCTTGACGGGAAGCTACTTCGGGAGGGAGGCTACTTCAAGGGGGAGCTTGAAGTTACTCCAAGGAAGGCTGCTTCAAGGTTGGCAAGATTACTTCTAGGTGAAGGCTGTCCAAAGGGTGTTTAGAGAGTGTTGTAATTTTATGTAACATCCTTGAAAGGTAATAAAATTCAATACTTTCAAAATCCCGGTTGGGTAAGCAACCGGGTAGTGGACTGACTCCTTAGTATTTGCTAAGGTGGAACCACTCTAAACACCTGTGTCTCTCTTCTTATCTTTTACTTTGGTTGTTTGAGTTTAAATTGTTTTAAATTATCATAAAACTCTATTCACCCCCCCTCTAGAGGTTTTCAATTGGTATCAGAGCAGGCTTCAAGGAGCTCTAACAAAGTCTTGAAGAAAAGATGGGGGATGGAGTGCTCAACAACCTCAACATTGAAGGAACGTTCGTTGCTCGACCTCCAGCATTTGACGGGACAAACTATCAATACTGGAAGAGAAGAATGCAATTTTACTTCCAAGGAATCAATTGGGATCTTTGGAGAATGGTATCTACACCATACACACTTCCACAAGACGAGTTCGAAGTATGGGACGCTAATACGGTAAAAATGGCACAAATGAATGCAAAGGCGGTAAGCATTTTATATTGTTCCATTTCAGTAGGAGAATTTAATAGAGTATCAAACTGTGATACCGCATATGACATTTGGCATAGATTATCTATAACATATGAAGGTACGGTTCAAGTTAAAAACTCTAAAGTTAGTTTGCTTAAAACCAAATTTGAACATTTTCGTATGGATCCAAATGAAACTATTAGTGAAATGTATTCAAAATTTTCTACTATTGTCAATGGTTTGAGTGCTTTAGGGAAACCTGTTCTTGAGGAAGATCAGGTATCAAAAATACTTCGATCTCTTCCTCCAAAGTACAAACCAAAGGTGACAGCTATTGCAGAAGCAAACGACCTCACTCGTCTCAAAATGGAACAGCTCATCGGTAACTTAGAAGCTCATGAGGCAGACCTAGAAGAGGAAGAGAGAAGAGAACATGAACATCAACGTGGGCCAAAGAAAGACGTAGCCCTCAAAGCATCAAAAGCTCTCTCACAAGAGAGTGAGGAATCTAGTGAAGAAGAAGGAGAAGAAGCATTAATAGTCAATGGTAAGAAATATAGAAGGTTTAAATCTAACAAAATTTCTAGTTCTTCTTCCACTCCCAGGTGCTTCGAATGTGGAAAGAAAGGACATTTCAAAAATGAATGTCCCAAAGCTAAGAAGGGAAAGAAAAGCTCACATAAGAAGAAAGAAAAAGCTTATAAAGCAGCATGGGATGAAACGAGTGAAAGTGAAAGCGGAGAAGACAAGATAGAATGTCTAATGGCAAGAGAAGATGAAGAAACTCAAGAGGAATGGGTCGTTGACAGTGGTTGCTCCAAACATATGACCGGAAACAAGGATGCATTTTCAACTTTTGAAGAAAAGAAAAGTGGGACGGTCACTTTTGGAGACAATGGTAAGGGCAAAATCGTTGGAATAGGTAATGTTGGAACAAATCTTGAAATCAAAAATGTTCTACTAGTTGATGGATTACATCATAACTTAATAAGTGTAAGTCAACTATGTGATAGCGGTTATGATGTGTTATTTAACAAAACCTGCTGCAAGTTATTGATAGAAAATACTACAACTGTTGTTTATGAAGGAAATAGAGTTGGAAATCTTTATATCCTTAAACCAAACTCTATGAAATCAGTAGTAGGTAAATGCTTACTTGCAAATGAAAACACCTTACAACTATGGCATAAAAAGCTTGGTCATGCTAGTTCACATGCTATTAAAAAGTTAGTAAAATATGATCTTGTTCGTGGATTACCTGTTTTGTCTTTTGATCAAGTTGCAAATTGTGAACCTTGTACAATGGGAAAGCAAACCAAAACATCTTTTAAATCAAAACATGTACTTAGCACCAGTAGATCCTTAGAACTAATTCATATGGATTTATTTGGACCAATGAGAACACAATCTATTGGTGGTAAACGATACTGTTTTGTTATTGTTGATGATTATAGTAGATTTACATGGGTACATTTTATTGCAACAAAAGATGACACTATTCATGTCTTTATGCAATTTTGTTCTAAAATTGAAAATCTTTTACAACATAAAATATGTACCATTAGAAGTGATCACGGTGGCGAATTTGAAAATCATACTTTTGAAACTTTTTGTACATCTCAGGGATATACTCACAATTTCTCTGCTCCACGTACCCCACAACAAAATGGTATTGTGGAACGGAAAAATCGATCTCTACAAGAAATGGCTAGGACCATGATGCTTGAACACAACACACCTAAAACCTTTTGGGCTGAAGCTGTAAACACAGCTTGTTATGTGCTAAATAGAGTCACGGTTCACTCTCACTTGAAGAAAACTCCATATGAAATAATACACTCTAAGAAACCTAGAGTTGACTACTTTCATACTTTTGGCTCTACATGTTATATTTTAAACACCAAGGATGATAGAGACAAGTTTGATTCCAAATCACAAAAAGCATTCTTCTTGGGATATTCTACTTCTAGCAAAGCGTTTAGGGTATATAACACTATCTCTAGAAGAGTTGAGGAATCCATTCATGTTTCTTTTCATGAGGAATCAAAATCTACAAATTTTGATATCATTGATCTCACAAATCAATTTGAAACTATAACCATTACAAATGATAATGAGAAAACTCCCACATCCGATCCTCCGGTCGAACCACAACCTACACCTGGGCTGATCAAGGATCATCCCCAAGAGCTAATTATTGGAGATCCAAATGATAAAGTCAAAACTAGGTCCTCTTTCCAAGATGTTGCAAACATGGCCTTTGTCTCTATCATTGAACCTAAGAAAATATCCGAAGCTCTTAAGGATGATTACTGGATAATAGCCATGCAAGAGGAATTAAATCAATTCACTAAAAATGATGTATGGGATTTAGTTCCTAAACCACAAGATAAAACTATCATAGGCACTAAATGGGTTTTTAGGAACAAACTTAATGAGGCAGGAGAAGTCATACGGAATAAAGCACGGTTAGTTGCCCAAGGATATAATCAACAAGAAGGAATTGACTTTGATGAAACATATGCACCCGTAGCTCGACTTGAAGCTATTAGGATGTTATTCGCTATTGCTGCCCATAAAAATATTCAGTTATATCAAATGGATGTCAAAAGTGCATTTTTAAATGGCATCATACAAGAAGAAGTTTATGTTGCTCAACCACCTGGCTTCGAAATCCCAGAAAAGGACGATCATGTTTATAAACTTAAAAAGGCACTTTATGGTCTAAAACAAGCCCCTAGGACTTGGTATGAACGGCTCAAGACATATCTTTTTGATAATGGTTTCTCTATTGGGAATTCAGATTCTACTCTATTTTTCAAAACATATGCATCTGATTTCTTAGTTGTACAAATATATGTTGATGACATTATTTTTGGAGCCTCAAATGAATCATTATGCACACAATTTAGTGACATTATGCAAAAAGAATTTGAAATGAGCCTTATGGGTGAACTAACATTCTTTCTTGGTTTTCAAATTAAGCAAACACCTGCTGGAATTTTTATAAGCCAAGAAAAATACACTAAAGAACTGTTAAAACGCTTTGGGATGGATCAATGCAAACATGCTACTACTCCTATGGCTACTTCTATTAAAATTGATAAGGATGAAAATGGGGAACCTATTGATGATTCCTTATATAGAGCCATGATTGGTAGTTTGCTATATTTAACCGCTTCCCGACCGGACATTATGTTTTCCGTTGGTCTTTGTGCTCGATTTCAATCCCAGCCTATGCATTCTCATTTTCTTGCGGTTAAACGAATCCTTCGATATCTAGCCGGCACTACTTGTTTTGGTTTATGGTATCCAAAAGGACAATCATTGGATTTTAAGGCATATACTGATGCGGATTATGCCGGTTGTCGACTTGATCGCAAAAGTACTAGCGGTGGATGTTTCTTATTAGGTAGAGCCTTAGTATCTTGGTTTAGCAAGAAACAAAACACGGTTGCCCTATCTACCACCGAAGCTGAATATATGGCAGCTGGGTCTTGTTGTGCTCAAGTGCTTTATATGCAACAAGTTTTAAGCGATTATGGTTTTCATCTTTCATCTACACCTATTTTTTGTGACAACACAAGCGCCATAAACTTAGCACACAATCCTATTCTACACAGCCGAGCCAAACATATTGAAATCCGTCATCACTTCTTAAGGGATCACATCTCAAAGAATCATGTTTCCCTTCATCATGTTGATACAGAAAATCAATTAGCTGATATCTTTACAAAACCGCTTCCATTAGATCAATTCAACAACATTAGGAAGCAATTACTTATTACTCCGTTGGAGGATGTTTTCTTTGATATCTGCGGCTCTTAAAAACAACTACTTATGCTTTTATGGTTTGTATCAATATTGATTTGAACGTTTCAATTGGTAATTTGCAAATTGTTGCCTCTTAGCTAGACACCTCATTGCTTTACATTTTGGCTATTAAATGGACATCTTTTTCGTTCATTTTTGATGGGATATCTGATTAAGGGGGAGTTTTTAAATAAAACGGTTATCTTTTTGAGATGACAAAGGGGGAGAGATATATAAAACTATAACTTAATACTTATGACAAACTCAATCAATGAGTTTCATAAATATACTCTTGGCTTTACATTGAAAGTTGCTATATTCCCAAATGAACTGGATTTCATGTTCCATAATTCACTGGGGATACTAAGCACACATTTTATAAATAAGAGGAAAAGTTCCAAACGGAAATCTAAAGGTATGGCATTTATATGTTTTATATTTCCTTATTTCATATTTTAGGAAATGTTTGTCATCTTCAAAAAGGGGGAGATTGTTGGCTAAATGGACATCTATAAAATCCCTTTGTTTTGATTATGACAAACATTTCATTCTTATTTATCTAACGAGCTACTTGAGTGTGCAGGATTATGGTGGATGACGAAGCAACTAGGGAGATCATAAGTTTATAGTTTTATTTTCATGCAATGTAATCACTATTGTAAAAACTTGTACAGTTATATAATGTACAAGTACCTAGATTGCATGTAAATCAAGCAATGGATCTTCCCTAGCTACACACCATAGTTAGACAAGTCATCCCTTCTAATAGGATCACATTATGCACACTCATGCACACACTTAGTATCTTAATTGATAGATTGAAACAGAGTCAATCTCGGTCGACACACTCCTCGACCGAGACACTCTCGGTCGACAACCTTCTCGACCGAGATTGACCTAAAGTAGCCGTTAGACTTAGCAAATGAGTTAGTTGGCAGTTGGAAGTGAACGTTGCACTCAGAGAGCCTGTCGGTCGAGGAAAGCTCGACCGAGTGGGTGTCTCGGTCGACCATCTGTCGACCGAGACGGTCTCTGACAGAATCTGCAGAGTTAAAGCAATTAGCCGTTGTAAAAACGACCAATCTATTCCTAACGGCTAATTGAGCACTTGGAACCCCCTAGAAACTATCTAGAAGGTCCTTAAGCATACTTAGGCTATCCCTATAAATAAGACAAGCCATAGGACACTAGAATTTACCTTGCTACACTTGAGAATTCTTTCTAAGCACTCTTGAGCAATCTTTTACAAGCAATTGAGCACTGTGATCACTTGGCCATATTCCATCTAGCTCAAGCTCGTCCTATAGGCTAGATTTTCCTAACCCTAGCATCCACAAGTCTATTACCTTGGCTAGGAAAATCCATACGCTTGATATAGGCAATTCAAGTCTTGAGCTTAAAAGGATAAGTTGTACTTTCCTATTTTCTTTCTTGTTCCTTGTAATATTTGTACTCTTCGTTGCTACTCCAGGGAGGAGGCTGCATATAGGAAGAGGGTGAAGCTCTTCGTGTGAAGAGGAGGACTTTGGACTACTTCAGAAGGCTATCTTGACGGGAAGCTACTTCGGGAGGGAGGCTACTTCAAGGGGGAGCTTGAAGTTACTCCAAGGAAGGCTGCTTCAAGGTTGGCAAGATTACTTCTAGGTGAAGGCTGTCCAAAGGGTGTTTAGAGAGTGTTGTAATTTTATGTAACATCCTTGAAAGGTAATAAAATTCAATACTTTCAAAATCCCGGTTGGGTAAGCAACCGGGTAGTGGACTGACTCCTTAGTATTTGCTAAGGTGGAACCACTCTAAACACCTGTGTCTCTCTTCTTATCTTTTACTTTGGTTGTTTGAGTTTAAATTGTTTTAAATTATCATAAAACTCTATTCACCCCCCCTCTAGAGGTTTTCAAAGTTCACATTCACATTGTAAAGTTCACATTCACATTGTAAAGTAATTCACATTGTAAAGTCCACATTCACATTGTAAAGTTCACATTCATAAAAATAAAACATATAAAAAATGTAAACATTCATGACTCTAATATTGTGATCTTTTATCAGTTAACAATCCTTCATTGTGATCCCCGCGAACATACAAGTCATTGTGATCCCCAGCTTCAATGTTTGGTGGTGTTGGAAACCCAACTGAGAATGGACTGGAGTCACTTATCATAGTACTCTTCTTCATCTATAGGATCTTCAATGAACTATCTTTTACCATGAAGAACAACTGACCATTTATCATTTACAGGATCATCGATATAAAATACTTGTTTCGCCTGTGATGCCAATATGAATGGTTCACCCTTCTCGCCAAACTTTTCAAAGTTCACTAATGTGAAACCCAATTCATCCACTATAACTCCTTTGTTGTTGTCAACCCAATTACATTTAAAGAGCGGAATTCTGAAATCTACATAGTCAAACTCCCATATGTCTTCAATGACACCATAATATGACATTTTAGCATTCTATGATCTATCCATTCTATGATCTATCCAGAAATAAACTCAGGGGTGCAGCGATTTGGAATGGACATCCATGATCTATCCATTCTATGATCAAAGAGAAAACAAGTATATATTAGAACAAGATTAGGGTCTAGGGTTAAAATATTAGGGTTTATGGTTAAAACTTTAGGGTTTAAGGTCTTATATATAATTAATGGTTAAAACATCCTAAGTGAGATTAGGTGTTCAAAAATAGTCCCAAATCGGGGACTATCCAAGATTTACTCCTAATGAGTAAATCTTAGACGGGTTTCTAGGCCAACAAATACGTGTGTTGTCATTCTTATATATAATAAATATGTACCACCTATCCCATTCTTGAACACCTAATCTCACTAGTAAGTGTATAATGTGTATTGGGTTTTCAAGAAAATTTCGACAGCATTTCCCCATTGTTCTCCAAGTACATATGTACTTAGAGAACAAATGGGGAAATGCTGCCGAAATTTTCTTGAAAACCCAATACACATTATACACTTACATCTTAAGTGAGATTAGGTGTGCAAGAACAGTCCCAAACTGAGGACTATCCAAGATTTACTCCTAATGAGTAAATCTTGGACGGGTTTCTAGGCCAACAAATACATGTGATGTCATTCTTATATATAATAAATGTGTATAAACTACAGGCAACATGGTTAATCCTAATCTATAGAGCATTATTAAATAATAAATCAAGAAATCAATAGTTTCAAACATGCAATAATTCACAATGCAATGTTATAAACTACAGGAAACATGGTTAATCCCCACACTCTAGTAGACAGACTAACCTTAAATATAGTGATGTATAAGAGATTAAGAAAAAAAATTATTAGGTAAGAGTAAGATGAAGCTCATTTATAATATAGAAAAGGGGGATGGGTGGGGCTGACCTTGGGCCCTTAGTTGATATTACATCAATGTACTACTAATTTCCAAGATAGGATAGATGAGACTAGAGTTCATATTAGATGAAAAAAACAACAACTTAGGACAAAGTCCCAAACTCAACATATATGCACAATTAGCATCAAATATAGGAAAAAAGGGTAGATTAGAACCCTAACTTACTCAAACATGTATAAAAATTACCCTAATGACAAAAGGGCTAGAAATCTTTACTAGACATTATATGTAGCCCTAATCATCATATTTAACATACTACGTTATTATGAACATCTAGATCAGATTAAGATCATACTATGTTATAACCATTGGTTTAATAACCTTATTTCCGCATGTACATGATTATCAACTTTAAAACCCTATAATTCATTGAAATCATTCTAATTCAATTTAAGATATTGGGATCGCATAATTATATATTGACATCAGAATATATAAAAAATCATAATTGACATGATTAACAACATGCTCATCAAATTAGGGTTTTCTTGAATAATCATCTAATATTCATGTACTAACTATACCTTTGTAACAAGAAGAATAATAGAGCTTTAAGTATATTTTGTTCACAATCTACGCATTTTTCTGATCAAAACCATATACATTAATATGTCTATAATTGGAGCTAGCATTCATTTCCTACATTATTGGCAATATTAATGTGAATCTGACCAGCCAATGGTGGTCGGGCAGGAGCAGGGTACCTTGAGGGCGGAGGAAGAAGAGGAGGAAGAAGGCCTTCATGGCGGCACTGGCGGCAAATAGGCATGCAGGAGCTGTGATCGGAGCAGCTCTGGAGAGCAGGGAGCAGAGCGCACAGGGAGCAGGCCTAGGAGAGCTACAGCCATCCTGGAGAGCAATAGGTGTGAGCAGCGAGCAGGCGAAGAGCTCCAGAGAGCGGCGGCGCCGACCAACAGGTGTAGAGCAGGCACAGCGGTGGAAGAGAATGGTGGTATCTAGGGCGTCGGCAAGCACAGAGGGTCCGACGAGCAGAGAGGGTGAGTAGAGATGGAGGGCGACGGCCGGCGAGCAGAGAGGGCCTTCGTGGTGGCGGCCGGCCTGGATAGCAGCGGATGGAGCACCAGCAAATGGTGGCAGTGGAGGCGAGCAGCGGCACAGGAGCAGCTAGCGATGGTGAGCAGAGGAATCGTCGGAGGCTAAAACCCTCAATCAGAGAATGAATGAAACAGAAGGAAAGGGGAAAGTCTGGCTCGCGCGGGTGATGTTAAGTTAACAATAGGCGTCAGTTATTAGAAGCAACCGCCGCTGAAAACTATCAGCATCGGTTACCAACAACAAACCAACACTTATATTCGATTATAGTCGTCGGTTCAAATCAGAAAAACCGACGTCTATATATATATTCTGACAAAAATAAATGTTCTCAAACTAAGTCCATAGTCTTCAGTTTCCTTGTAAAAACCGACGATATATGGTGATGAAAATTTTCGTGGTTAAACGTGTGAAAACACATCGGCGTCAGTGACTGTAAGAAAACTGACGACAAAAATTGGTCAAATTTTTGTTTTGCAGAAAAACTTTAGTCCTCGGTTTCTTTGTTAATAACCGACGTTGACTGTTAAATTTTGGAGGAATTTTTTTCTCTAGAAAAATTGGATTTGGCAGTCAATTTTTAGCGTCGTTTGTTATTTGGTAACCGACGCTAAATAAAAAGTGATACCCGTGTCTTTTCACCCTTCACAGATAGATGTCGGTTTCATTTTTTAACTGACGATATACTGATTAGGCATCGGTTTTTGTATACAACTGACACCTTTAAATGTGACGTTATAAGCCATTTCTATAGTAGTGTAGTGTGTGATGTTTAAATTTGGGTTCTCACTAAGATGAGGGTTTCAGTTTGGACGTCACACATCAGACTAAGTTTTAGAAAATTCAAGGACGTCACATCAACAATCTCCATTGTTGAAGCATCTAAATGTGACAATGGTGGGGGCAAATATAGCTTTGCAAGTTGGATTGTATGACTTTAAATTATTTTCCAGCAATCGTGGTTGTGGAAAAAATTCAGAAGGATGGGTAGATAAGATAACTTGCCTTGCTGAATTAAGGTCCATGGCTGAAAGGTGTAAAAAAGGAAAACTATTTCAATATGTATGAACAAGTATGTCCAAAACAAAAGAAGAAGTATGCATATATGTACAAGCTTATGCAACATAATGAAATCTTTGGGTGTGTAAATTTGTAAAATTGTGTCCTCGATAACGGCACCAAAAGTTGATCAGCCTAAATCATGCATCTGAAAAGAGGTGGATTTAATAGGATTGGACTTTCAATTCATAACTTGAAACCTTCAGAGACCCCCGCAACTCAATATGGGGTCAAAGTTGATATACGGGATCAAACATAGGGATATGGGCACGTTCCGGATGCCTAAGATTCCTCTCTTAGTTAAGAAAAATCATTAGTGATATATGCACACAAAAAACTAGACGAGTCTAGCAAAATGATACAAAACAAAAAAAGAAAAGAAAATAGAGTTCATTGAATCCTATTAATCAAGAGATGAGTTACTGGCTATGTAACCACAAGTTGGGAAATATATACACTCATTCTCGGGCACAAACAATACTTGAACACCTTAGTAATCAACTAACATCCAAATGTGGTATGTATCATGGTTGCTGCTCCTGTGAGGGTCATCCCACTTGCTCTAGCACAACGTGACTGAAAACCCCTCAATGATCTAAAGCCTCTCTTGAGGACAATGGACCAACACCCCTAAATATTTTGGATATCCCTTTAGGTCAAAAATATTCAATGATTTTAGGAATAGTATAAATTTTTTACATAATGAAGATCGTGAATTTGGTCACATAGAGATAAATTTGGTCACATTCAGGTGAATGTGGTTGAATTCACCTAGATGCAGGAGAATTTAATGTTCTGGGTCAGATCTCTCTGACTTGTATACTAGATAGATCCTCCCCAGTACGTCCTCCTTTTGTATTTTGATTGAAACTATCCTCTCTACTAGTTTCTAAAGTAAATCTCTCGATCTTGGTAGAAATGAAGGTTCAAGAAAGAAATAGATCACAAAACCAGCAATCACGGCCATAAAGAGGATTAAAAATAGCACTAGATTTGGAATAAAACTACTTACTAGTGGTAGAAGTACATAAACATGCCTAAAACAGCTACATAGATAAGAAGGAACTCAACTAGCTAGGTATAAGAATAATTGGCATCAAAACAAGATGGAAAACGTCATCTGTATAGAAACAAAGAAGAACAATAGAAGAAAGGGGAAAAAGAGATTTAGCTTGTGGAAGTGAGGTTTCTCTCACTCCTTAGCCTCTAGAAGGGATGGATCGCATCCTTGGGGGTCATCCTCCTTGATCTTCTAGACTTGGCCTCCTTTCTCCTTTATTCCTCCCAAACAATAGCCTTGGATGGGAGTATGGAGGTGAAAGGTGATGGAAATGGTTACGATGTGGATGAATGATGATGAAAATGGATGGCGGTGGTTGAAGGAGGTAGAATATTATAGAATACAAGGGTGGATGGAGGAAAACTAAAGGAAATAGCATAAGATGATCTTCTTCAGACCTCTTAGTCCTTGGAGCTCTAGGAACCAAATGTTGGAGATGCAGAAGGCATTCTGGGAGAACCATGATGGAACTTTGGAACCTACTACCTCAGAACCTTTTTCTAAGTAGCAAGGGGTGGCTATTTAAGGGTTATGTGGAATGTATATGTAAGTGGAAATAAATTTTGACCAAATTCAAGTGAGTGTGGTCGAGCTCATTCCTTCGGTTTGCAGGAATGGACCATCAGGATGTGTTTCTTCATTGGACACCATTAGAAGATGAACCATTAGAAGTCAGGCAATCCGTAGTGACCTTCTAAAGGTACCATCAGAAGATGATCCTTCAGAACCATCCTTCAAAAGGTCAACCTCAAAAGGTGAACTATTATAAAGTGAACCATTAGAATGTGGCCTTCGGCATGAGGATCTTCAGATGTCTTCAAAGGAAAAAGGTTGGCGCTAGGAGGAAATGCATTTGACCAAATTTGTTTGTGTTCAACCAAATTCATATTGTCGGAAGGTGGTCATGGAATCTCTCCTTTGACTGATTGGTGGCCTTTAGTTTGTGAACTTGGAAATGGACCATCAGAAGAAGGGTCCATTGAAAGGCACCATTGGGAGAGTAAATTTAGAGCATCTTTTGATTGGTGCCATCAGAAGGCACCATCAAAGAAGGTCTTTTACCTATCTTCCAAAGGAAAAAGAGTCCATGGAGTAGCAACATGAACTATTTCAAAAAGGTGGGGAATGAATTTGAATGAATTCTTTGGGTTGAATTAAAGAATCTATGTTTCCTTAAGTTTGGTGCTTGCAAGTCCCAAAATTGGCTAATTGAGCAACTACATCCTAAAAAGTAATAAGTTACAATAATATAAGTATCAAAGTTATTTTGGGGGAAATTAAGGCTACAACATCATGAAATTATAGATAAACACTTAGCAAAAAATGCCTAAATTTTGGTCTTATCAAACTACTACTACACAACTCTTGTCTCTACTTCTTTCCCAAAAAACTCAAGACCTAGTAGTCAGGTCCATTCATTATCATGCATACTTCCCTCATAAAATTGTTACAGTTTGGAGAGAGAAGATTGGAGAATTCATTCTCAATGGACAAAACACTCAGATGTTATTTTACTATCTTTAATATGCAAGCCAACCAACCTCTCTCACTTCTCCCACTAACATATCATGATTGATTTTCACACATCGAGCCATCATCATTAACCAAATGTGTTTCTCAGGAGGCAACCGAGTGTTAATTTCATTTCTAATTTCTTTTAAAGGTGCTTCTTAGGAAGCAACCCAAGTGTTAGTTTCATTTATAATTGCTTTTACATTTTAGTTCATATTGCATTTAGTTGGATTAGGCATATCATGATAAGATCATATGTTTTAACAATATTGATTGTAGGTGAATAACTTTCATTGAACAGGGAGCAACCCCAGCTTGTGGACCAACCAACAAAATTCTTCACCTCCATCTCGGATTTCGTGTTTGCTTAAGGACAAGAAAATATCTAAATTTAGGATGGATGGTGGGTGGTAGGTATTCTACTATCATGGAACTATTTGTTACCCTAACCCAACACTCCTAATGGCTACAAAGACAAAGGCGAGTGGACTTGGGCGTCTGTCTGTAGAATGTGACAAATATTTCACACATGAAATATATATGTAAATGCAGTAACAACAATACTAAAGAGATAACAAGATACTAAACATGGAGATAAGAGATAGGTACTCATTTCTATATTCAAGTATACCCATTGGTTATTCATTTCAGAGCTTAGAGTCTTGAGTGCAGTGTATCTTCATTTGGAAACTATAAATTTGATAAACAAAATATATCAATCTGAGTGCATTGAGTATGCTATGAAAAACATGTAACCACAATTTAAGGGTAATATAAAATTTTCTTTGCTAGAAACATCATATTAAGCAAGAAGTAAAAACAAGGCGAGAACACTTAACCACATTCTTCTATGTAAATAATGTTTTTGATTTCTTTATCTACTATATCAACATAGGTCTTTGACCACTTCTCAAGGAAGGTTCTGTGAGGGGCATTTATGCTCCCAATTTCTAAATGAGGGACCTCAATGCCAAAGTCAATGAGCTAACCCTATTTAATTTGTACCTTGTGCCCTTACCCTGAGAATTCAGGCAGGTACACAAGATTATATAATGGATCTTTATATGTTATATTCAAGGTTCATCATGTACGATAGACAACATGGAAGTATTATTCATAGGGAACATTATCTCAAACAAGTAATTATCTAGACAAGCATTTATATTAGCATACATACAAACAATTCAATATCATAGTAGGGTCAAGAGATTAAGCATACCTTGTGAGTAGAGTACAAGTTATGATCCATGAGTGAGATTCCTAGAGAAGGCCCAAGCCAACAAGGACCTAAGATATAAAAGAAATGATAGTGGGTCTTATATCAATAGGGCATTGATGAACTAAACATCATATGTTTCGTGTGGATGTTCCCTTAGGTCTAGGTTTCACTTAGTTCAAACATATATCCAAACTTCTAAAATTGTATGTCATTATTCAACATAGTCCAAGTATCACTATATATCCTAGTTCTAGGTGAATCATCCACATTATGTTTAAATCAAGTTAAAGAAAATCTCAGATTTAGAAATAGGGGGAGAATTATATTTATATTATCATAACAATTTAATCAAGTAAGATCACAATTAGTCATATAAAATCCATTTCAAGAAATAGGGTCATATTTCCATGTCATAGAAGTACTAAGTAGATCAAGCTAGGATATAGAGCTATAGCATGAAAAATCTATTGATTTGAAGTCTTAATATACATGTGTAACATTCTAGCATGTTCTTAGCCAGGTTAGACTTCAAACAAGAAACATATGCATTTAGATCACACGAGGTATTAAATGTTGTCAAAAAGAGTACATGAGTATGCTACACAGAAATTAGTGAGACAAGTCATTAGGGAGTCTCTTTTGATGGATATCATAAAGGTTTGGGGATATGGAACCACTCTTTCATAAGAATTTGAGGTTCTATCATGTAGGTATATAAACATTACATTTGGGACATAACAAGGCACTAGAGTAGATCTTTTAGTCACCTGAGTTATTATAGGAAAACATAGTAAAAGGTCTTACTCATACTTAGCACATAGCAATAGCAAAACTATTAATTTCAAGTTGGGATAGTTATCAGACAAATATTTAGGCTAAAGTTTCCTTATTGATCATGTTACATCACTCATATACATAAAGGGGTCATTTTAGGTCAAGGACTAAACATAAGTTCATCAAAGTGATTTATTTCATCATTCAAGATAAGAGGTGCACAAAAGTTTCTGAACCAAAATTTTAAGAGTGGGATAGGGAGCAACAATAATTTTTTGGAACAAGATATACCATTAATCATTCAAAAAGTACATAAAAGACTTGCTTTTTTTATATCAAAAGAAAACCAAGTAAATTTAAGTTTTGAAATTAGGTCCATTTGAAAGATCTCGTCGAGAGGATAAAAATCATATAGTATATGATATGAATGGCCAAAGTATGGATGAGATATCATTTCTTGGAACATTGTGTTGAAAACTTTGGAGAAAAGGGATGGGGCATTACCAAAATTTATGTGGCTCCCCAGACTATCTGATCTTGATCCTATGGTTTCTCACTCCCATGGTCATCGATCAGAACTCACCGCTACAAGTCGCTCGACTGCATTGTCTGGCGGTTCGTCATCACCCCTTTTCATCGGGTCACGGTGATCTTAGCTCACCCGCAGTCAGCCACTGAACCGCACCACATCTAGCAGTGCGAGCTACATGAGCATCAGTGGTGGCTCTAGTTAGAGCTTTTCGGGGCAAGGCAAGACATAGCTATGAGGGAGGTTGGAGCTCACGTGAAGGAGCCATCCACAACCAATGTGAAGCCATGAATAAAACACCATTGTTGAATTCAAAAGGAGGTTCAAGGAGGAGGAAAGCCCAAACTAGGGGTGGTAGTGGCCGCCAAAACAAGGAGGGAAAGGAGGAGCAACATAGCACATTAAGATTTGCAAAAGGCCAAGAAAAGAGAGTCAACGGGTTAGGAAGGAAGTTTATAGGAAAAAAAAAGTCTCAAGTTTGCATCAAGCGGAGGGAAAAGGAGGGTTGGTAGGGGGCAACATCATTGTTACCAACCATGGTGTACAAAGGAAGGGTATATAATCATGGTCATTGATGGTGTCTTGGATCCAAGGCTTGGAGATCAAAAGGCCAAAAATTGCTGCTCTTCGGATCTAAGGTTTTGATTGGTTGCCAAAAGGAAGTTTTCATAGAACACATAAGGGGAATGGGAAGTGGGTTGCATGCCCTACTTGGCCCAATTAGGAATGACTTGATTAAAAGAGAAAATCATAAGGTTTAAACTAGGGGGATTTCAAGTGGGCATAACTCTCACAAACTAGCTCTAATTTTAATGAAACAACATGTGTTAGATTTGTGAGAATGAGCTCTAGAATAATGAGATCAAGGTGGGTAGGTATTATAAAATAAGATTAAAATCAAATGAAGGGATTACAATGAGTGATAGGATTGAAAACTAAACTAGAGTTAAATTGAGTGTCACCAGGGTATGGATTTCAATCAAAAGTTATCAATTTTGCATTAAAACATATTTGAATATAAAATTGAAGGTAAGACAAGAACATTGAGCATGATAGGTTTTAAAAACTATATAATTGGAAAGAGAGAAAGATCCATTCCATCAATTCCTCCCCACCTTAAAGAAATTGTGTCCCCAAAATTATATCAAGTTGTCAATCAAAATTCGGTCTTTGTATTCCATATCATGAACATCTTGATATCTCTTGATATCAACATGTTTCCAAATTGAGCAATTGAGAACGTTAGTCAGTGTAAAATCACATTGATCTTCAAATTAGGAGGTTCATCACATGAGTTGAAATTTGGAAGATTATCATGTATATCATCAAAATTGGGGAGGTCATGTTTCAAGTCAATAAGATAGAGTTCAAGAGTAAGGCAAGATTTTCATCTTCACATTTAGGGTTATAGCTTCTACATTATCCTAGGTTGGGTTATACATCCATGACTGAGATTTCATATTTTTGATAACTCAAGACAAACATCATATTTAAACATTGTGAGTTTGTTCTCAAAATTGGCGGAAGGTCCCACCCTGGTCTACATGGAGCTCACCCTTAATTTATAAATTGATAAATTTCATATATTCATCATTTAAAAATTTTGAGATTCGGAATCATGAAAATTATTAATCATATACAGAGTGTGATCTTAAGATCTGAATAGGGTGATTATCGGAGCCTAATCAATATCACTATCATTAAACATCAGTCAAGATTTCATAAATCAATGTCGAGAGTCAAGTTTGGGCGTCAAAGTCATAAGTCCAAACATTTGGAATCTAGAGTTTAGGTGCCTAATTAGACCTTAGTGGTGATCATTCATCTATATAAAACAATTGAGAAACAATTGGGCAACAACTTGAGCATTTTTCAACATCTCATGGTATCAATATCAAGTTCATTTTCATGGTATTCATGGTTTATGAAGGATCCATGCCTAGGTCTTTTTAGGAACTTAACCACTAACTATAGTCAACATTATCATACTTGCAAGATCATCATCAAATTGAGATTCAAGATCGAGTACTAAAATCATCATGGATTTGATCTACTATAGACTTAAGTCAAGAAATAAAAATCATGTGGAAGAGGTTATCCTTACCAAGCTCTAAATAGTCAACGAGATAAGAATTTAGAAGCAGTCTTAATAGAGATATGACCTAGGTTAGGGGAGTCTTGAGTCAACTTCCACCCTAATCTAGCACATTAGTTCATATACATCATGAGTCATCAAGCATATCCAAATAGGGTGAGCATCAACTACCAAATCGTATTTCACAAGATTGTGAGTCTAACATCAAGATCATTAATAGGGCAACCATATTTCAAGCTTTTGTGAGTTCAAGGTCATAATTACAATATCTCCTTTTCATGGTCAAGGTGAGGGTAGATTTTGGAAATTGAGAAGTCAAATTGAGAATTAAAGAGTGTGATCATAATAGGACAATAATGACATCTAGGTCCATCAAATCATTTTAATCAAGTCTACAAATAGGACTAATGGTCAATAGGGGGATTTCCTCTTGTAAAAAGTATTCACATCATGATCTAGGGTCCAAAGACATGGTCATTTTGTGGCATGATAATTATAAATATCAAACAGGGGGGACATTTACTTAACTATGTTTGAGGTTTAGTCAAGAATAGGGCAACATAGGTTTAATCAATAGGGACCTCGTCAAACATGAGGTGTAGGATAAGAGTTCCACCTTATTTCACCATATCAAGAATTTACCTCAAACATAGACAGCACTTATATCCTATTGGGTATCATTGAGTTTTCATAACCTACATGAGTACATCATTTCCAAGAGCACATTCATACAGAAAATAGGGTTTCCAATTTAAGGTCAGATCATGGTATTACCAATTTACCCAATTTTGATGATTACAAGTGAGTTTTAGTTTCCCCATGCATGAGCTACCCAAAATTGAGGCATTATGTAATTAATAGTCAAGAGAGAAGAATCACATGAGGAGATGAGAAGACTAACTAATTATCATGTACTTAAGTGGTTTAGGTGGTCCTTAAAGAAGAGATGAGATGCTATAAGACTCCCTAAACATTTAAGGAAAGTATTTTAGTCCTTCTCAGGTTCCTAAGATGTGTTATTCCTTAAACATATATAAAGGTATGTGTGTATGGCTCTGATACCATTTGTCAAGGAATTGTTTGTTACCCTAATTCCACACTCCTAATGTCTACAAAGCCAAAGGCGAGTGGACTTGGGCATTCGTCTGTAGAATTTGCACAAATATTTCACACAGGAAATATATTTATAAAAGTAGTAACAACAAGAATAAATAGATAATGAGATACTAAACATGGAGATAAGATATATGTACCCATTTCTATATACAAGTATACCCATTAGAGATTCATTTTAGAGATTAGAGTCTTGAGTGTAGCAGATCATCATTTGGTAACTACAAATTTAATAAACAAAATGTATCAATGTGAGTGCATTGAGTACGCTATGAAAAACATGTAACCACAGTTTAAGAGTAATACAAAAGTTGCTTGGCTAGAAAATCATATTAAGCAAGAAGTAGAAACAAGGCAAGAACACCTAATGACATTCTTCTATATAAATCATGTTTTATATTTCTTTATCCATTATATCAACAAAGGCCTTTGACCACTTCTCAAGGAAGGATCTGTGAGGGTAATTTACACTCTCTATTTCTACATGAGGGACCGCAAGACCAAAGTCAATGAGCTAACACTATTTCATTCATGCCTTGTGCCCTTATCCATATAATCACGCAGGTACACAAGGTTATATAATGGATCTTTATATCTTATGTTAAGGTTTATCAACATACTATAGTCAACATCAAAGTAGTATTCATAGGGAACGGTAGCTCAAACAAGTAATTATATAGCCAAGCATTCATACGAGCATACATACAAACAAGATAATAGCATGTAGGGTCAAGAGATTATGTGTACCTTGTGAGTAGAGTACAAGTTATGACCCATGAGTGAGATCCCTCGAGAAGGCCCCAGCTAACAAGTACCTGAGATATAAAAGACATACTTAGATCAATAAGGAATTGATAAACTAAACATCTTATGTGTCATGTGGATGTTCCCATAGATCTAGGTTTCATTTAGTTCAAACATAGCTCCAAACTTCTAAATATGTTTGTCATTATTCAACATAGTCCAAGTATCACTATTTTTGTAACATACCGGATTTCGAACCCTACCCTAGAACTTTGATCTTTTGGGTTGGACCAAACAAGGTTAAGGTTAGATTGATCCTAATAATCGAATGCATGAATAATGTAATATAATACATCAAATAACTCATTTGGTGATGATAAACAACTTAATTGGATGCATAATGAAGTTAATAGGCCTCTAATTGGCCATATGAAAAAACCCATGTAAGAAAGTCTTAAAAATGGAAACAAACTCCAAATTCGTAATTTATACATAAAATAAGTTTACATGTCAATTTTCATTTTAATTGGACAACCTTGAAATCATATGGTAAGTTAGGAGAGAGAAATTTCCTAAAAGGTGTAATTAATAAATAAATAAAATAAATGACTCCAAAATAGGAAAATAATCTTAGATTCAGAATCTACATATTAAATATAGTCTTTGGGTAATTTTTTATCCAATTTGGAGAAAGTTTGCTTAAAAGGTAAAATCAGGAGAGAGAGTGTGTGTGTAGAACCTTCAAAAATATTAAATAAATATTCAAACGACTCCAATATGTAAAATTGATGGCAAATTCGTATTCAATATATCAAATATAACTTAAGGACGAAGTTTCACCTAATTTGGATGATCCTAATGCCATTAATGAAAGAGGAAAGAGAAAATGTGATTTTATCTATTTAACCCATTAAAGGTTTCTAAAAGGCAAAATTAAGTGTATATTCAAAATAGACATGTTTAACTTAACTTATGTACAAAATTTGGTTTAATTTGGATAATTCTAGAACCCCTAAATAAGGAAAGAAAAATACATGCATTATTGGATTTCACTTTGTTTAATTCGGTTTATTTCCCTATTTTCTCGCCTAAGTCTTTGTCGTGCATTGGATTTTATTTCCCGTTACTGTAGTGTTTGATCTCATCCGTTGATTTTGGATCCGATGGTGCTTGGGTCATCTCCTACCCTAAGTAGGAGAGCCCGCTTGGTGTGAATAGAAAGGCAATTTTTCCACCGCGCATATCTTCCCCGATTCACGATGGTTTTTGGAGATTCTTTCTCCTACGGATTCCTCTCACAATTCCACACAACCTGATCCCTAATAGCACCCCTCTCATGGCCTATATAAGTAACCCCCAATTTCCCTCTCCCCGTTGTTTTTCACATACGGCTTTTCACCTTTCCTCCTTCATGAGTAACTGTCCAGAAAGGATCCTTCACCTTTCTCCTCTTCTCCTCTGGCCTCAATTGGACCAGGAAGCGTAGGGTGTAGTCAGGCCTACTCGGTTTCTCCTTCGGTGACCTCAGTGATGCCCCGGCCATCTTCTCCACTTTTAATTCAATTAGTTCTCTGGTGAGCATCCCTGGACTTCCCTCTACCTTTTCCTTCTTACACTTTCATCTACAGATGTCTCTACCTCCCGGTCGACAAGCTTGGTTTGAACTTGGTTTTTGGTCATTTTCGGCGAGGTCCCTGCTCGCCCTCCTCACACTTTTGGCCTCGTTTTGGTTTGAGCACCTTCGGTTGAGTGTTTTCTTCTTTTCCCTCGCTTTGTGTCGCCACCAGCTTCTCTGGTCTTGCTTCCATATTTTTGAGCTCTACTGGTCATGGCAGAGAACTGCCTTTCTTCCTTCTCCGGCTGGCTTTTGGACCTTGGTTAGGGTCGTTGGCTTCATTTTAACCTCAGGAACTCATTGGTATAATTGGATTCTTGGAATGATCCTATGTGATCGGGTTTTGATTGAAGGTTTGTGCTCTTGTTCGCTGGATTCAGGCTATTCAACGAAGAACAATGCCTGCTATGCTTTGTCTTTGTTACCCCTCTGGTTTCCTCTTCTGCTTTGTTTTTCTTATAGGGGTAATTTTGTCTTTTCATGTGGTTCACTCCTTTCTATTTTGCGTGAGCCATTGCTGAGATGGTCAGGTTGTCCACTGACTTGGGTGGCTCTGAGTGGCCAGCCCAAGCCAGGGTGGCCATCTCTCTCTTCCTTGTTTCAAATGATTTGGTTTACTCATAATTTCCTGATTGGCTGATGCATAAAAATTAATAACTAATTAATGGATCATCAGAAAATTATATAAAAATATTCGTTGGATTCAGAAAAATGCAAGCTTTCATGATATTGGTTTTGTCACTTGAATTTGATGTTTAAAGAGGTTATTTTAATGGATCCAATTAATAAGATATTAATTTGTATAATTCATAACTAAATATTTATAAGTCAGAAAAATATAATAAAATATGTTCTAGACTCCTAAAAACCTAAACTAAAATATGGCATGGTTTTGGTAACCTGATTCACATGATAATAAAAAGGTGATTTTTAGGGTTTTGAATAATTAATGGAAACCTAACACTAATTTGCCATATATGTATCATAGGTTCTTTGAAAGCCTAGGTTTGAACCTAGTTGGACTTTGGATCATTTGACTCTGAAGTTGAGGTATGTTGCATCTCTGACTATTCATATTGAGCAATTCTTCTCTCTTATGTATGTTGCATCTCCGATTATTCATATTGAGCAATTCTTCTCTCTTATGTATGTTGTATCCCCTATTCATCCATATTGAGCAATTCACCTACTTTATCATTCTTTTGAATTTGGCCTACACAATATGTCTTATCTCTTGATATCATGGTTCATGTAAACTATCTTGATTGTAACCTTGGATATTCTTTTGGATCCTACCTTGTGATATGGTACATGATGATCTTGTTGATGGTATATTCCCACTGTGATGTGGAGGTTTATTGGTGGTTTCATATGTTGTCCATTGTGTGATATGGAAAATCTTGTATAATGTTGACTATACTTTTCTACTTGCCTCTACATTTTCCTGCTATGTGATTCAATACCCCTAGAGTAGTATAATTGCATTGGTTTTGTCTCATTGTGATTTATGGCAACATTGTGATATTTTGGATGGTGGATGTGTGATTCCCCATGCCAGGGCAGAATGTGTGATTCATGGACCAAGTTATATATATGTTTGGGTGGTGGATGTGTGATTCCCCATGCCAGGGCAGGATGTGTGATTCTTGGCCCATGTCTCACAAGGTTCAAGATGTGTGATTCTTGGCCACCATTGTCTTTTATAATATTCTAATGTTATGCTTATCTCACATGTATGTAGGATTTTGGTCATGATATGTGCATGTGGCACTTCTTTATTGTTTTACATATGGCAAGTACCTCTTTTATCATGTTATGATCTTAATCTTTTATGCCCTCTTTTTGGGTAGTCCCTATCTCTTTCATGGGAAGCCTTTTATTTTGATGTTCCTTATTCTTTATAAATTGCTCAATTTTCTTTTTAGTATGCACATAGCATCCCTTGCTAATGTCTCCTTTTGTCTCTCTTTTGTTGGGGTATGCTTCCAACCCTAGGTGGAGGACATGGATGGTTTGACATGTGGACTCGGACTTAGATTGTGAAGTTAAAGCTTGGAGACAATCTTGAGGTGGTTTAGATTTCCTCTACATGGATCCTTGTGATGTAAGTTTGTAACCCTTTGTTTTATAATTGAATATAGTCAAGTTTTTATTCCGCTGCTATACTTTGGTATTTTGTTACCATTATATAAAGATTTGAAATTTTTACACCCACTCCATCATACCTTTTGAGTGTGTTTGGATTGGAGGTTTTATTGTTCAAATTTTTAGTAGAGAGGTGTTTTCACTCTTTTACAATTTTGCCTAGGTCTAGGTGAACCATCCACATTATGATTAATGCATGTTAAAGATAATCTTTCATATAAAAATAAGGGGAGCATGAGATTTAGATTATCATGAGTATTTAATCAAGTAAGATCACAATTAGTCAAATAAGATCTGTTTCAAGTAATAGGGTCATGTTTTAAAGTCATAGAAGTACTATGTACATCAAGTAATGATGTAGATATACAACGTTCTAAATATATTGATTTGAAGTCTTAAGATCCATGTGTAACATTAGAGTATGTTCTTAGCAAGATTAGACTACAAAGAAGCAACATACGCATTTAGATCACACAATGTATTACATGTTGTCAAAAAAAGTACATGAGTATGCTACATGGAAATTAGTGATACAAGTCATTAGGCATATGGAGACACTCTTGCATAAGAATTTGAGGTTCTATCATGTAGCTATATACAAATTACATTTTGGGATATAACAAGGCACTCAAGTAGATCTTTTGGTAACATGAGTTATTATAGGCAAACATAGTAAAAGGCTTTAGTCATACTTAGCACAAATCAATAGAAAAACTATTGATTTCAAGGTGGGATAGTTATAAGACAACAATTTAGGCTAAAGTTTCCTTCTTGAACATGTTACATCACTCATATACATAAAGGGGTCATTTTAGGTCAAGAAGTAAACATAAGTACATCAAAGTGATTTATTTTTTCAGCTAAGAGATGGACAAAAGTTTCTGATCCAAAGTTTTAAGAGTGGGATAAGGAGCAACAATAATATTTTAGAATAAGATACACCATTAACCATCCAAAAAGTACATAAATTTTTTTCTTTTTTAGGATATTAGAATAAGACCAAGTAAATTTATGTTCTAAAACTAGTAACATTGGATAGATCCCATCGAGAGGATCAAAATTCATATATTATATGCTATGAATGGGAAAAGGATGGACGAGATATCATTTTTTGGAACATTGTGTTGAAAACTTTGAAGAAAAGGGGTGGGGCCTTACCAAAATTTATGAGGTGCCCCAGACCATCCAATCTTGATCATGTGGTCACTCACTCCTAGGGAACCTGATCAGTGGTCACTGATGCAAGTCACTCGACTGCATTGGCTGGCGGTTCATCATTGCCCCTTGTCTGGTCATGGTGATCTTGGCTCTCCCAATGTCATTCACCGGCCTGCACCACATCCAGCAGCATGAGTTACACGAGCATTAGTGGTGTCTCTAGTTAGAGCTTGCCAGTACTAGACAAGGCATTGCTACGAGCGACGCCAAAGGTCACGCGAGGTAGCCATCCGCAACTGCCACCATCATCGAATTCCAAAGGAGGTGCAAGGAGGAGGAATACCCAAACTAGGGATGGAGGCACCTGCTAAAACAAGGAGGGAAAGGGGGAGCAACTTAGGGCATTAGAGTTTGCAAAAGGCAAATAAAAGAGGGGCAACAAGTTAGGAATGAAGTTTTATAGGTGAAAAGGCTCCAGTTTGCGTCAAGAGGAAGGAAGAGGAGGGTTGGTAGGGGGTGGCATCATTGCTGCCAACTGTGGTGTATAGAGGAAGGGGATATAATCATGGAAGTTGATGGTGGCTTGGATCTGAGGCATGGAGATCAAAAGGCTAAGAATTGATGCTCTTTAGATCCAAGCTTTTGATTGGTTGGTGATAACACCCATTTTATGGCTATTTATGGCTCATATTTCATTGTCAAACCTGCCCTCTAAACTGTTTGCCTCTCTGTTTTATCCTATTGTTTGCATAAGAATAACCCACATTGTGCTCCTAACTCTTTTCCCATCTTTCGCAGAGTTTTCCCTCGCTATTCCACCCAAAATCAGCAAAAAGGCCCATCCCGGCCCACTTACGGCCCTTTACTGGCCACACGACACGCCCACTTACCTGTCACGGTCGCTACCCGTCATGGCAGTAACTTGACACAGGCGTGTCACGCGAGGGCCCTAACGAGCGATACGCCATCTACCCGACAGGGAGCTTTGCCCACCACGACTCACCCCGATAGAGTCTATCGCGTGATGAAGCCACTCATCAGAGCAGCTACCCGCCAGGAGTATTACCCGACACGGTCAAGTGATTTGCTTGCAACCCGACATGCATCGCAGCCGTGTTGGGCGACAGGCACGTCGGTCCTCCCCTATAGCCATGTAAATGGAGCTGATAAAGGACATGTGGCCCCATGAGAACTGCAACCTCTACCACTTACTGCCTATAAATAGCAGCTACATGACTCTGATGGGACGCGTCGGAATCCCATGAGAGGTAACTCCGGAAAGACATCAGGAGCTAGTGTGTCGCGTTCCAAGGCATGTCAGGCGATACTAGGTGAGCACACCCCCAACCCGAGAGGGGCAGGAGGAGTTCACTTAGAACCCGTCCCGGTAGCCACAGTAGCATGATACGACCAGGAAGGCCTCCTCTGTCGGATCCCTAGATGGGCCTCAACCCGAGATGGCTCGCCCCTCCACACCTGATACAAGGAACTTGAGGACCTAAGCGATTCCTAACCCGACACGATACCGAACCCGATACGGACCAACTATTGCGGTATGTCGCCCGAGAGGGTTGGCAGCCCGACATGGCCGTATCGGGTAGGGAGTTCCTGCCCAATATGCCCTGGTCATCACGCCTGTTTTCCGAGAGGGTTGGCTGCCCGACATGGGTGTATTGAGTAGAGATCATGCCCGGTACTGGGTTAGTAGTCCCTTAGGGGTCCGCTGTTGTATATCAACCTCCTAAATCAAGGAGACTGATGCTTATGTTTCCCTTTTTACTGCATTTTACTTTCATTTCCCTATGCATTGTAACTAAACCTTTTTACTCTCTTTAAGCTTATTGAAATCTATGGAGTTTATCTCTTGTTGTTCTATGTATGGTTCCTTTTTGTTGGATGATTTCTTTATAGCATATGAACTCTAGTTTCTTCTTTTGGATTGCCCTTTTGACTAGCTATCGAATCATATTTCCCGTTTAGACACCCTTGAGAGGGGGCTATTGCAACTCTAGAGTTTGGTCTGATCTGGGTGTACGAGAGTACCTAGGATCAGGGTTGCTTCAGTTTACCTTACCACTCTAATCTACGGCCACTTCCCTTGAGAAAGGGAAATGGTGCATAGTTAGAGGCACCCTCTTTGAGAGAAGAGGTTGCAGGATGTCTTCCGTTGCTGCTTGTTATGTCTAAGTTTTCTTCCTTTATGCCTTACCTCAACAACAGTTTTATCTCCTCAGCTTCGGTTATCTTAAACCTCTATAAAAATTGCTAAACCCTAAAATCATAATCTTTCTAGTAACTCTAGTTGGAGATAGCCTTTTAGTTTAATTCCTTTATGGTGCTTTCTTGTTACAACCAAACATATCCTTCTACCTGTTTGACGTGCTTAGACAAGTGAAACTCAAGTTCTGAAGCACCGTTCTTCCTATCCCTATGTTCGACCCCAAACTACTTTGACCATGTACTAGTTGCATGTGTCTTAAACATTCAAGTATTATAAATTTCTAAAGCCTGATAACCTAGACATGATTCCTTTCTTGGACCCACGTTTAAGGCTCGTCAACTTTTTGGTGCCGTTGTCAGGGATAGGTAAAGAAAACCATTCTATGAACTTTAGTTTCGCTTGAACTTGGCCAAAACCTTGTACATATGCATATAATACTGCAATTATTTATTGTGCTTAATATTTACTGTTCATAATTTATACAACACTCTTACATCTTTGTTTCTTTCCAGGTACTCCTTTCTTTCTTTCTTTCTTTCTAGGTCATCCAAGCTCTTGAAAAGTCATGGCTGACCAAGCCCCTGAAGCTCGCTCTATTCACTCGTTCATTCAAGTTCGAGCTAATGAAAAGAGAAACCCAGTTGTAACACAACCTCTAAACATCACCAACTTCAAACTGAGGCCCTCCTTTCTCCCGCTCCTGCAGCATAACTAGTTCGGTGGAAACACCTCTGAGGAGAACCTGTATAATCATCTAACGACATTCAAGAGGACGTAAAACACCTTCAAGATCAACAGAGTCCCATTGACAAATATCTACATCCAGTGCTTCCCGTTCTCACTGAGGGACAAGGCACTAGAATGGTACACCAGCTTACAGGATGGGAGCCTCCCTGATTGGGAGCATCTTGTCAATGCTTTTATTGCCAAGTTCTTCCCCGTCAAGAGGATCATCAAATGTCAAAACAAGATCATGAGGTATTCCCAGAAGCCCTCAAAGAATCTTCACGAGACTTGGGAAAGATTCCAGAGCTACCAGCGTGAATGTCTGCATCATGGTTTTTCGGAACCAAAGCTCATCACCACATTTTACAACGGGGTGTGCCTCGTTGAGAGAAATTCCTTGAATGCTACCACTGGCAGTGATTTCTTGGGACTTAGTGCCCAAATAGCCAGGGAGATTATTGAAAATATGGCTATGAACCAACAAGATGGAGAATACGACTGAGAGTGACTAAGTCACACTACTCTAGGTGAATCTAAGGCTATGGAGGCCCTCGCAGCCAAGCTTGATAAGATGATGATAGATGTCCAGTCCATCAAGGAGCAAGGTTACAAAGGGAAGGTTTGACAAGAGGTCATGAAGAGTTGTGTCACCTGCGGAGAGCCTGACCACATGTCAGATTTCTGCCCGCACACAGTGCCCCAAGAAGATCTCAAAGGGGACTTTACACATAATGTGAGTTTTGTTCAATATCGACGGCCCGACCACCCTAGTTTCTCTTATGGGAACACCAGTGCTGTTGAGAACTCTCACCAGCTGGTGAGTGGGAAACCTTCGGGAGGACCATCAAATCATCAATGATAGATAGGGTTCCAGCAGCAGAGGGCCTTCCAACAAAACATGCATCCACGACCATCTTTGATGACGGAATTTATGTCCTTTGCTAAGAGACAGAACGAAATTAATGAAAAAATGCATAAGAGTTCAGTGGATAGCATGGCTCTGCTCAAACTAATGCAGCAATAGATGGGTGGTTTTTCTACCCAGATAGGGGAGCTCTAGCAGCATAACAAACAGATTGATCAGCAGCTGGCGAGCCTTGCCCAATCCATCAATCATCAGGTGGTGTGTTTCCCCTCCAATACTGAAGCCAACCCACGAGGACATGAGACAGCAAAAATGGTCATTCTAAGGTCAGGAATGATTGTATCACCAGCCGTTGAGAAGACAGTAACGTCAACAACAGCACCTGCCAAACGAGTTAGCACAAAGGTTGTTGAGGAAGAAGTTCCATAGAAGTCAAAGAAAGTAGTCAAAGACAAGGTTAACCATGTCTCTTCTTAAGAGCGTCCAGATAAGTACACACCCCGCATACCATTCTCATAGAAGCTGGTAAAATCCCAGCTAAAGAAGAGGTATGAAAAGTTTATGGCCGCTATAAAGAAGTTGCATGTGGATGTCCCGTTCCTAGATGCCATTGAAGAAATGCCCACTTATGCCAAGTTCCTAAAGGACCTAATAATAATAAAAAGGAAAGGAGAATATGTAGAGACTGTGAAGCTTGCCAAGATTTCTATTTATTTCATTAAAATTAATACACCTTTGAAGAAGAAGGATCCAGGGGCCTTCATAATCCCCTTTCAAGTTAGAGATAATGAAACTCGGAAAGGTCTAGCAGACCTAGGGGTTAGCATCAGTCTGATGCCTCTATCCCTTGCCAAGAGAGTGGGGCTCACTGATATGGTAAGCACCAACATGAGGATACAACTAGCTGACCATACCTTCACATGGCCAGTTGGTGTCGTTGAAGATGTGCCCATCCAAGTGGGACGCTTCTTTATCCCTTGCGATATTGTTTTGATTGACACCATAGAAGATCTGAGCTGCCCTATCATTTTCGGGCGACCCTTCCTTGCCACCATCCGAGCTCTTATCGATGTCGAGGCAGGAATGATTATGATCCATGTTGGATCAGGAGATCACATTGACTTCAACATCAGTGATTGTATGAGGGCCCCCTCATTCTTTGAATCCTCCTACTTTGTTGAGAGCTATCAGTAGTTATGCGATGAAGTATAGGAAGAAAATGCCATGGTAGATCCTTTTATGCGTGCCTTAACTGGTGAGTTATGAGAGATCGATGATCCTGAGGTCAGGGAATTGTTGGCCTATCTGGATATTGAAGAAGCAACTGAGGATGAAGATCCTATTGAGACAGTTAGATATGCCGCTCTCCGAGAATCCTCTATTGAAGAACAGAAAAAGGAAGTCCCACCAGAGCTAAAAGTCTTTCTGAAAGGCCTTGAGTATCGTTTTCTGGATTAAGAGAAGATGCACCTGATAATCATCAACTCGAAGTTAACAGATTGCCAGAAAGACCAACTGCTCAAAGAGTTAAGGTTGCAGAGGAAAGCCATGGGCTACTCAATCAGGGACCTGAGAGGGATAAGCCCTTCGGTGTGCATGCACCGGATCCATTTGGAAGAAGACTCCAGGCCATATTCCCAACCACAAAGAAAGATGAATGAAAAGCTTTGCAAAGTCGTTAGCAAAGAAGTAGTTAAGCTCTGAGATGCTAGAATTATCTACGCTATCAGTGATAGCACATGGGTGAGTCCAATTCAAGTAGTTCCCAAGAAGGGAGGGATGACCTTGGTCCAGGGGGATGATGGGGTCGAGGTGGCCACCAAGATGGTCATTGGATGGTGGATGTGTATAGATTATCAAAAACTTAACACCACCACCTGCAAGGACCATTTCCCTCTTCCTTTCATCAATCAGATGCTAGAACGCCTGGCCCATCATTCCTACTTCTGTTGGCTGGATGGATACTCAGGTTTCTACCAGATCCCCATCCACCCTGATGACCAGGAGAAGACGACTTTCACTTGCATCTATGGAACTTTGCTTTTAGAAGAATGCCCTTTGGGCTCTATAATGCACCCGCTACCTTCCAGAGGTGTATGAACGCCATTTTTGCATATTTGCTCAAAGATAAGATGGAAGTGTTCATGGATGATTTCAGCGTCTATGGTGGCTCATATGATGACTGTCTAAACAATATGTCCCTCGTAATGAGAAGATGTGAAGAGCATAGCCTCACCCTCAACTGGGAAAAATGCCATTTTACGGTACAAGAGGGGATTGTTTTCGGACACAAGGTGTCAAGTAAAGGTATTGAAGTTGATCCATCCAAGGTTGAGGCGATAGCCAAGCTCCCACTGCCTACTTCAGTTATAGGTGTTTGTAGTTTTCTGGGTCATGTCGGTTACTACCGGCGGTTTATAAAGGATTTTTCAAAGATAGCCAAGCCTCTCTCTAACCTTTTGGTAAAAGATGTGAAGTTCGACTTCACGAAGGAGTGCATGAAGGTGTTCTCAACTCTGAAGGGTGCTTTAATATCTGCATCGATCCTCCAGTCCCCTGATTGGAGTCTTCCGTTCGAACTTATGTGTGACGCCAGTGATTTTGCTATAGGGGTCATACTCGGCCAAAAGAGAGACAAGAAGCATCACGTTATCTTCTATGCGAGCAAGACCCTAGATGAGGCTCGGCAGAATTACACAACCACAGAGAAAGAAATGTTATCTATCTTGTATGCCTTCGACAAGTTCAGGTCTTATCTCATGGGTTTGAAGGTGGTTGTTCACACCGACCATGGGGCTATTAAATATCTAATGCAGAAGAAGGATGCAAAGCCCAGACTGCTACGTTGGGCACTATTGTTACAAGAGTTTGACCATGAGATCAAAGACAAGAAGGGCTCATAGAATGTGGTTGCAGACCATCTTTCCATGATTCGAGTGCAAGATGATCACCCACTTCCCATCAATGAAAGCTACCTTGACGAATCCATCTACTCAGCCCAGTCAGCAGACCCTGAGGGGCCATGGTATGCAGATTTCTGCAACTACCTGGCATGTAAGCAGCTTCCCCCAGATATGTCTTATAATTAGAAGAAGAAGTTCTTCTCTGATTTAAAGAACTATTATCGGGATGATCCTTTGTTGTTCAGGCATTGTGTCGATGGGTTATATAGAAGATGCATACCAGAAGAGGAAGTTTTGAAAATTTTGTTCGAATGTCACTCCTCTTCTTATGGAGGACATATGGGAGGTGAGAGGACATCTAGCAAGGTTTTACAATCTAGTTTCTACTGGACGACCTTGTTCAAGGATGCTCATGCTTTTGTAAAGTCTTGCAAAGAATGCCAGCGAACTGGGAACATCTCTCGTCGCAATGAGATGCCACTATCGGATTGGATTGAAGTTGAAATTTTCAATGTGTGGGGTATTGACTATATGGGACCATTCCCCTCATCCTACAGTTTCAAGTACATTATTGTCTTAGTCGACTATGTCTCGAAGTGGGTAGAAGCTATACCCACTACAACATGTGATGCAAGGGCAGTAATCAAGCTCTTTACCAAGATTATCTTTCCAAGGTTTGGAGTTCCAAGGACCATCATTAGTGATGGTGGCTCTCACTTTGCGGAAAGACAGTTTGAATTGCTTCTGTGTAAGTACGGCATCTTCCACAAGGTTGCAACTCCATATCATCCATAGACATCGGGACAGGTGGAGGTCTCCAATCAGCAGATAAAGCAGATTTTAGAAAAGATAGTTGGCAAGTCCCACAAGGACTGGTCAGCTAAGCTATATGATGCTTTGTGGTCATATCGAACCACTTTTAAAATGTCGTTGGGTACCACACCTTATCGCTTGATCTATGGAAAATCCTGCCATCTTCCTTTTGAATTGGAGCATAAAGCATCTGGGGCAATCAAGCAGCTTAATATGGACCAGACATTGGCTGGAAAGAAAAGATTTCTTCAGCTCTAGGAGCTTGAAGAATTAAGACTCCTGGCATATGAAAATGTCAGGATTTACAAGCAAAGAACCAAGATCTGGCATGATGCCCATCTAAATAAAAAGGACATCAATGAAGGTGATAAAGTTCTATTATTTAAATCCTCTATCTGTCTTTTTCCAGGGAAGTTGTAGAGCATATGGTCTGGACCCTTCATCGTGGCAAAGATATACCCATCAGGGATGATGGAGCTCTATGACAAAGACGATACGGCAAAGGTCTTTCCAGTGAACGGGCATAGAGTCAAGAGGTTTTATGAAGATGAAGCATTCGTGAGAAGGTCAGAGATAACCCTACAGGATGTTGAGGCAACAGTCAAAGGATCGGAGTAGAAGTATCTGAATCCTGTCAAGCTGATGATGGAAACTACAGCGCTCTTCAGAAGGCAGCTCGAATTTTTACTTTTCCTAGCATAGGACGTTTAGGATGTGAAATCACTACTCAAAAGTCAACTAGCTTGGACTGAAGGGACCACTTGCCCGTTAACAAACTTGTACCAGATGGACTGATGGGAAACAAGAAAAACCCAAAAAGCCTTAAGCCTACCCAAAAACCCAACTTCTTACCCCCAAAGCTATTTGGTGTGAAAGCTAACTTCAAAATCATGCACCAAAGTCTCGCCGAAGCATAAGAGAAATTTTTTTGCTTAAATAAGGCAGAAAAAAATAAAGTCCGTTGTATGTAGCCATACATATTTCTCCTCAAGAACATTTCAAAAAAACTCACTCAAACCCCTTGTCCGAAGACTATGTCGAGTTACGAAGAAGTATCGCAAAACAAAGTTTTAAAATAAGTTCAGATTGATTGAGGACAATCAAAATGCTAAGTTTGGGGGAGTTGATAACACCCATTTTATGGCTATTTATGGCTCATATTTCGTTGTCAAACCTGCCCTCTAAACTGTTTTCCTCTCCGTTTTATCCTATTTTTGCATAAGAATAACCCACACTATGCTCCTAACTCTTTTCTCATCTTTTGTAGAGTTTTCCCTCGCTTTTCCACCCAAAATCAGCAAAAAGACATGTCCCGGCCCACTTACGGCCCTTTACTGGACGCACGACACGCCCACTATCCCGTCATGGTCACTTCCCATCACGGCAGCAACCTGACACGGGCATGTCTCGTGAGGGCCCTGACGAGTGATACGCCATCTACCCGACAGGTAGCTTTGCCCGCCACGACTCACCCCGATAGAGTCTATCGCGCGATGAAGCCACTCATCAGTCCTCCCCTGTAGCCACTATTACCCAACACGGTCAAGTGATTTGCTTGCAACCCGACATGTGCCGCAGCCATGTTGGGCGACAGACACATCAGTCCTCCCCTGTAGCCACGTAAATAGAGTTGATAAAGGACATGTGGCCCCACGAGAACTACAACCTCTACCAGTTGTTGCCTATAAATAGCAGCTATAGGACTCCGATGGGACGGGTCAGAATCCCACGAGAGCTAACTCCGGAAAGACATCTGGAGCTAGTGTGTCGCGTTCCAAGGCGTGTCGGGTGATACTAGGTGAGCACACCCCCAACCTGAGAGGGGCGGGAGGAGTTCACTTAGAACTCGTCCCGTTAGCCGCGGCAGCACGATACAACCAGGAAGGCCTCCCCTACTGGGTCCCTAGATGGGACTCAACCCGAGATGGCTCACCCCTCCACACCCGATATAAGGAACCTGAGAACCTAAGTGATTCCTAACTCGACATGATACCAAACCTTATACGAACCAACCATTGTGGTATGTCGCCCGAGAGGGTTGGCAGCCCGACACGGCCGTATCGGGTAGGGAGTTCCTTCCTGATACGCCCTGGCCGTCACACCTGTCGCCCGAGAAGGTTGGCTTCCCGACATGGGTGTACCGAGTGGAGCTCATGCCCAGTACTGGGTTATCAGTCCCTTAGGGGTCCGCTACTGTATATCGACCTCCTGAATCAAGGAGAATGATGCTTATCTTTCCCTTTTTACTGCATTTTACTTTCATTTCCCTTTGCATTGTAACTACACCTTTTTACTCTCTTTAAGCTTATTGGAATCTATGGAGTTTATCTCTTGTTTTTTTTGTGTAAGGTTCCTTTTTGTTGGATGATTTCTTTATAGCATTTGAACTCTAGTTTCTTCATTTGGATCGTGCTTTTGACTAGCTATCGAATCGTGTTTCCTGTTTCGACACCCTTGAGAGGGGGCTGTTGCAACTCTAGAGTTTGGTCTGATCTGGGTGTACGAGAGTACATAGGATCAGGGCTTCTTTGGTTTACCTTACCACTCTAATCTACAGCCACTTCCCTTGAGAAAGGGAAATGGTGCATAGTTAGAGGCACCCTCTTTGAGAGAAGAGGTTGCAGGATGTCTTCTATTGTTGCTTGTTATGCCTAAGTTTTCTTCCTTTGTGCCTTACCTCAATGACAGTTTTATCTCCTCATCTTCTGTTATCTAAAACCTCTATAAAAATTTGTTAAACCCTAAAATCATAATCTTTCTAGTAACTCTAGTTGGAGATAGCCTTTTAGTTTAATTCCTTTATGGTGCTTTGTTGTTACAACCAAGCCTATCCTTCTACCTATTTGACGTGCTTAGACAAGTGAAACTCAAGTTCTGAAGTGTCGTTCTTCCTATCTCTGCATTCGACCCCGATCTACTTTGACCATGTGCTAGTTGTAGGTGTCTTAAACATTCGGGTATTATAAATTTCTAAAGTCTGATAACCTAGACATGATTCCTTTCTTGGACTCACGTTTAAGGCTCATCAGTTGCCAAAGGGAAGTTTGGATCATACCCAGAAGGGGAAGGGTTAGTGGGTTATGTGCCCTACTAGGCTCAATAAGGAAGAACTTGATTAAAAGAGTGAATCACAAGTTTTAAATCAAGGGCATTTCCATTGGGCATAACTCTCACATATTAGATCTGATGTTGATGATACGGCATGCATTGGATTGATGAGAATGAGATCTAGAACATGAGAATGAGATAAATTAGGTATGATAAAATAAGATCGAAATCAAAGGAAGGGATGGAGATGAGTTATAGGATTTAAAACTAAATTAGAGCCAAATTAAGTGTCACCAAGGTATCGACTGCATTCAAAAGTTATCAATTTTGCATCAAATCATGTGTTACGACCCTACCTCCCAGTAACCCCCAATTAAGGGAGACTGAACGGATAGAGTCGTTAACCAATAACCCGGATCAATGGTTTGACAAATAATCATTAACAATTATTAAATTCTACCAACTATACTGAAATATGGAGAAAAATAAAAACTTTTGCATACCTCTTAAAACTGGGATTTCAAAACTTCTATCCACACAGATACTAATCTATCTAATCCTCATTTGCACTTTAATTCTCATTTAGTACCACATATGCCACTTTACTATTTGTTCTTTTCATTGTACCTAAAACGCCGACAAACAAAACGTCGGTCAGTAAGAAGCTGGTATGTGGGCGAAACAATAATCATGCAAATATAATAACAATGTAATCATGCAATTAATCGTTTAACAACCAAGATAACATTTTAAGCCATACTACTCAATCCATACCTATCCACAACTCTGTGTTGTCCCTGTAAGGACTTATATAATACCTCTATAAAGGTAGAGTCACATGGCACCACCCAAAGGTGGCCCAATATCTAACTCAATGTGACTTGATGGACCTACCCTCTAGGTAGCCATATACTAAGTCATTCCATGACCTGATGGACCTACCCTCTAGGTAGCCGTATACTAGGTCAGCCATTAAGACATAGAGGGGACCAGGATCTGAGCTAGTAGGCACATATATTATGTGATAGTCATATTCACATTATAGTTTGCATGAACTAAATTCATCCAACAGTTTATTCAATTCATCGGTGAAAATCTCAGAAAACCTCGGAAACCTATCTCGAGATATTCATAAGCGTAACCACATACCTTAGATTGCAGATTTCAAGAAAGATTCAAGTATGCAGAGAAACCCAATCAAGCAAGCAATGAGGAATAGAAATCCTGAAATAAAAGTACCAATTTCCTTTTATTAATATTTATCTAATTTCATCACATTACTTAGGATTTCAATTACATATTTAGGGTTTCTTTGGAAATTAGGGTTTTTACCTCCTCTTTTAACATTATGATTCTTAATGTATCAAAACTACATAAAACCCCTAATTTCTCATCATAGCACATCTTATCAAGTTGAAGATCTTTATTAAGCCTTTGATTTTCTTAATTTAAATAAATATGATTTTTCTCTCCTTTTATCCAAATTTAGGGTTTCCATATAAATTATCCTTCTTTATCTTCCTTGTACTTTCCTTTAATGTATTGGAATGAAATTAAGCTTTCCTTTTTTTAATAGAAAATACATTCCTTTTTCAATGCCACAAAAAATTAGTAATAATGTATTATATTACTCTCTTATTTTGCTTTATTGGTATTTTCTCTTTCCTCTTTCTTCATTGGGGCTCCTTGGTCCCCAAGAAACTCCAAGATTTCGAAATTCCTTCATAAGGATACTTATTATCCTTCTAGATGCATCTATATGCATTATCTCACATTATCTTGTTTATTTCTCATTAAAAATATCTCTTTTTGAGGATTTCTCTTTATTTCTCTTTTATTTTCCTCATTGGCATTCCTTTTAATATTAGCAACCTCATGGATACGAAATTTCACCAAGAAATCTCATTTATGCTTCTTTCCACTCATTTTCCACATTTTATCATTATTTTCAATTTCTTTCTTAATAAAGAAATACTTAATTGGTCTTTTCTTTTCTTGTTGCAATATTTATGCAACTTTGGACTCCTTGGAACCCAAGGAACCCAAGAGGCACGAAATCCATCCTTGTATTACATCTCTTTGCCTTCTAGAGGTTTCTACCTCTTCCTTTTCTCAAATATTCAATTATTCAATTACTAATTGAATTTTCTTTGTTATTTGGGCCCAATAGCCAATAAAGCCCACAACACAGACATCACGGCTATTGTAAACAAAATCCATGTATTCAAAACAAATTATACCATTCTTTGTTCAATTATCTTTAATATGAGAAATTACATTTCTCACCAGATGCACCCAAAAATTGGGGTTGTAACATCCTTCCCCTCTTATAGGAATTTTGTCCTCAAAATTCTATCAAGCAAACAACCAGTTCAGGATAAGACTTTTCCATGTCCATCATTGGCCCCTATGTGGCTTTACCATACTCATGGCATCTCCAAAGAACCTTTATCATCACATATTCTTTTCTCTGAGTTCTTTCATCCTGGCATCTATAAACTGCACAGGTGGACTCAGGCCATTTCAGCCTCCCTTGGGGCTCACTAGGTTCATTGCTCAGCACATGGTCGGGGAACCTCACATAGTGCTCTAAATTGGACACATGGAACTCATCACACATTACTTTATCCTGAGGGGTAAGGTCAATCTTAACCTTCCCCGCCAAACCATGTCAAAATAACCCATGCATCGGGGACTCAGCTCTCTTAGCTATAACTTAAAGGGGTCAGATTTTTATGTCACATATTCTCCCACAGTGAACTGCATGTCAGTCTACTTTGCATCTTCTCACAACTCTTATCGTCTCTAGGCTCCTTTCAGCCATTGCACAATCAAAGTGACTTCATCTACACACATTGTGGTCCTTTTCTAAACATCACATGGTCCTTTCACCAACATCACCTTACTGAAGTGGTGACCGACGCAACCTCTCTTATAGAGCTTCTTTGAATCCCGATATTGGCTATGGTGGTTAACTTCACATCTTGCATAGGACAAGAACTGTCTCTAGCTATCACCCCGAATGAGCACATATGCTCTCACCAGACCCTTTAGTCTAGATCATACTAACCATTTGTTAGGGGTGATAAACTGTACTAACATCGAGTTCTTCATGTACCTTCTTCCACCTTTTAGAAGGGAACCTTTAGTTTAAAACTCAAGAACCTTTGAACTCGCTTCATAGTGTAATTGAACCATCTTTCTCATGAGTAGTTCAACCAAATCTGTCTCTTGACATAACTCTTTCTTTCACATGTCATCTAGGTAAGGCGATCTACCATAACCCATATTGCACCTTGTCCTTCCTTGGTCTTAGGGGAGAATCAAAACATCCATAGTGATGAAATCCCATCCCCTCTCGGGAACTCTTTATACGTTATATCCATACACTGGGTTACTGGTGTTCGTCCTTCACCTCCTGGCTTGCATGGCCACATGCAACATGTATCAGGCATCCAAAGCTCTACCATCACTTACTATCTTTGTAGTTTAATGGTGTATGGTGTTCATGATTTCCTGTATGTCATGATTCCTCAAGGTCAATTCCTCGGAAGTCCTAAACCACTCTCATCAGGGTTTTATCACTTTCCTTTCCAAAGAAGTACATCTGAGGTTCTACAACCATCCTTTTATTGCATCAAAGCCTAGGCTGGCTAACCAAACCACTTCTAACTTGACCAATAATTATCGTTACGTCTGTGTGTTAGCCAAAACACATCTTCTTTCCAAACTTAGGGTTAGCCTAACAACCTCTTCTAGCCAACGAGGCAGCTATATCTCAACCAGAGCATCCATTACGACATTCACATCCTTAGGTATTAGGCAATATTGAAGACATGCATTGTCTCAAACTTTAAGTCTACCTTCATTAGAACTCTCTGAGCTCATCCTCTTGGTTATCAAACTCAACCTTGTATCTCTTGAAAATTTCACATAGCTCCTGATAAAACATCCTCATAAGCTGACTACACTACTTCTCTTAGTGTTCCCTCCACCAATGTATATTATCATCTCTGTCCTCATACCTCGTAGCAATGTTTCAACTCGCATCATCTTTTATCATCTTTTATCCTTGGTGTATGGCATGCGTACTATCCTATCTCTCACTCCCATAACAAGGGGAAATAAGCATTTGGCTGCAGTCCAAATACAGAGTTCTTCCTGTTCCAAGAGTAGAGATGGTACAGCCCACCTAGCCAGTACACTTTCAAAACTAAGTGGAAACGTGCAACTTATGTCTCCACCTCACAACCATCATGATATCAAAATTGCTTCCATGGAAAACTGGTCTCGAACGTACCTGGTTTACTACACAATCCTTAGTCATATCCTCTAGGTCTATAGAGTGTCGGCACTTTTGGGGTCATCCCTCTTCCCTCATGCATCAGAGAGTGCCCTACTCATCTACCCTTTGGGTCCCATGAGTTCATGAAGGTGATCAATCTCCTAACCCATGGCCCTCAGACAATGATAGATGTTACCTCCCGACCCTATGGTCTTGTGCAAGTAGGGAATTAGGCAACTCCTACTTCCATCAATCTTACCCCTACCTGACCCTAGGATAGACTTAGGATTATATCATAGCACATGTCCAACATAGAACCTTACCCAAGCATTCATCATCTCTCTTCTTGCATTCATGGGCTGACTTTCATCCTTTCATAGGGATCATGGCAACTTGCCTACCTTGGTCAAGCCCCATACCGGTTACCTCCATGGTAACACATCCACATGCACATAGAGATGGTTATCTATGGGTCTATAGTTTCATTCTCATGTCGTGTACTCTTCACTTAGCTTCTCAAGATTCTATGAAACCTCCTCAGGTTACCAACCAAACTGGTAAACTCCCTACCAAAGGGTCCCTCTCCCAGGATGGGAGGAAACTACACCTTGATAACAAAGGTCACAAGCGTCCTTAGGGTTTACATTCACATGAGCATGCTTAATCCTAGCAAGCTACTAAGGCACAAGAAGACACTTACCAAACCATGCTAGGTCACACTTATTCTCATCCTCAACATTAGACCAACTTTGTCGTGAGGGGTTCATCAAACATACCTTAAACTTAAGGGGTTTCTCTTTCCTCTCAACAGAAGAAGTACCATGCTCACTTCTACAGGAACTCAACTTTCATCATAAGCATTAGGTACACCACTTCCCCTCTTAGGCCTAGGAACCCTAGGTTCACTTGTAGGTGTCCAACTGCATGCTCAAACTCTTAACCACGAATCAAGCATGCAAAAGGCATGACATGCACTTCCTATCATTCTTCAACTCGAGCAACACTTCGAGTTGGGTCCTCCTCAAGGACAACCAACAAGGTACAAGGCCTCATAACTGGTTACTTAAACCTCCTCAGGGTTTAAAGCACTCTTTATCTCCTCCAGCAGGTAATCACTTATACCATAGGTACTAGAAGCTTCATCCTCTCTCTAGGGTTTGGTTCCTCCAAAGGCAACCAAGATATCATCAGCCTACATGGATCCAGCATAAGGCAACCACTATCATCCACGTAGGTCACATCATCCTCAACTACCCAATGTTCCTTATGTCTCAGAATCTAAGCTTCCAACCTTCTTGCTTGAGTCCCGCTTTTCTCTCTAGAGCTACCTCCACATCCAACCTTACTACTAGAGGTCCTCTTTCCATGAAGGATCAAGCTCACAGGCATACTTCTATGAGGGTGAAGCCTATGCTCAAACTTATGTTTGCTCAAGAGCATCCATAGCCCTTTCATAAGACATACATCATGATCTCTTCACTAGGATTTCATCAAGCTATACCCTACTTGCCTAAGCCCATAGAGTAACTATAAGTTCTCCTCTAACCTCATCCACGAAGGAGATATCCTTCGCTATGGCATGCACGACCCTCTCTAGGGTTGGGTCGCCAAAGGTACTAGGTCATCTACCCTCTTATGGCATCCCAAAGGCGTGACCAACCAAACACTCGGTCAACCATGACATCTAACTCATCATGTCATCTCTCTCTAACCTTCACTTAGGGTTAGGGTTAACATCATCCTCAAAGGATGTGCTAGGTCTCTACTTCTAATGGAGGTCTCTACCTCTAAGACTAACTCTCTCTACTCATCCTCCTACCAAGGAGGTCTATCTTCAGGTCTCTCCTGAAGGCAATGACAACTTATGTCATACGACCTAAGCATGTATCTATTCCTTTACGCTTACTCTATTAAGCTTATGTCCATGACATATTATTTACATGTTTTTTATTAATTTGGTGAGGATTCCTTAATCCTTATCAACCTTACCCATACCTCAAGAGGGTGAGGAGAAGAGAGGAAACCCTAATCATTAAGGTCCTTAATAGAATTGGTGTTGAGAAGGGATGAATAAGATGAGAAAGTCCTAAAGGTATCTTATTTTGATTCATACCCTAAGACTTTGGCCAGGCAGTCACACAGATCCGGGAGTCCTCGTATTCCGACTAGTGGTGCGGAAGAAAATATTGCCAGCCCCCGGACGTGATCCTTTTCTAGACACCTCAATCTCTTGGATAATCCTCTAATAACTCCCTTGGATTCTACAGAATTTGTAAAATTTAATAATTATTAAAGATTAATTGAGGAACCTATGCTCTGATACCAATTGTTACGACCCCGCCTCCTGGTAACCCCCAATTAAGAGAGACCAAAAGGACAGAGCCGTTAACCAATAACCCAGATCAATGGTTTGACAAAAAATCATTAACAATTATTAAATTCTACCAACTATACTGAAATATGGAGAAAAATAAAAACTTTTGCATACCTCTTAAAACTGGGATTCCAAAACTTCTATCCACATAGATACTAATCTGTCTAATCCTCATTTGCACTTTAATTCTCATTTAGTACCACATATGCCACTTTACTATTTGTTCTTTTCATTGTACCTAAAACGCCGACAAACAAAACGTCGGTCAGTAAGAAGCTGGTATGTGGGGGAAACAATAATCATGCAAATATAATAACAATGTAATCATGCAATTAATCATTTAACAACCAAGATTACATTTTAAGACATTCTACTCAATCCATACCTATCCACAACTTTGTCTTGTCCATGTAAGGACTTATATAATACCTCTATAAAGGTAGAGTCGCATGGCACCACCCGAAGGTGGCCCAATATCTAACTCAATGTGACTTGATGGACCTACCCTCTAGGTAGCCATATACTAAGTCATTCCACGACCTGATGGACCTACCCTCTAGGTATCCGTATACTAGGTCAGCGATTAAGACACAGAGGGGACCAGGATCTGAGCTAGTAGGCACATATATTATGTGATAGTCATATTCACATTATAGTTTGCATGAACTAAATTCATCCAACAGTTTATTCAAGTCATCGGTGAAAATCTCAAAAAACCTCGGAAACCTATCTCGAGATATTCATAAGCGTAACCACATACCTTAGATTGCAGATTTCAAGAAAGATTCAAGTATGCAGAGAAACCCAATCAAGCAAGCAATGAGGAATAGAAATCCTGAAATAAAAGTACCAATTTCCTTTTATTAATATTTATCTAATTTCATCACATTACTTAGGATTTCAATTCCATATTTAGGGTTTCTTTGGAAATTAGGGTTTTTACCTCCTCTTTTAACATTATGATTCTTAATGTATTAAAACTACATAAAACCCCTAATTTCTCATTATAGCACATCTTATCAAGTTGAGGATCTTTATTAAGCCTTTGATTTTCTTAATTTAAATAAATATGATTTTTCTCTCCTTTTATCCCAATTTAGGGTTTCCATATAAATTATCCTTCTTTATCTTCCTTGTACTTTCCTTTAATGTATTGGAACGAAATTAAGCTTTCCTTTTTTTAATAGAAAATACATTCCTTTTTCAATGCCACCAAAAATTAGTAATAATGTATTATATTACTCTATTATTTTGCTTTATTGGTATTTCTCTTTCCTCTTTCTTCATTAGGGCTCCTTGGTCCCCAAGAAACTCTAAGGTTTCGAAATTCCTTCATAAGGATACTTATTATCCTTCTAGATGCATTTATATGCATTATCTCACATTATCTTGTTTATTTCTCATTAAAAATATCTCTTTTTGAGGATTTCTCTTTATTTCTCTTTATTTTCCTCATTGGCATTCCTTTTAATATTAGCAACCTCGTGTATATGAAATTTCACCAAGAAATCTCATTTATGCCTCTTTCCACTCATTTTCCACATTTTATCATTATTTTCAATTTCTTTCTTAATAAAGAAATACTTAATTGGTCTTTTCTTTTCTTGTTGCAATCTTTATGCAACTTTGGACTCCTGGGAACCCAAGGAACCCAAGAGGCACGAAATCCATCCTTAGATTACATCTCTTTGCCTTCTAGAGGTTTCTACCTCTTCCTTTTCTTAAATATTCAATTATTCAATTACTAATTGAATTTTCTTTGTTATTTGGGCCCAATAGCCAATAAAGCCCACAACACAGACATCAAGGATATTGTAAACAAAATCCATGTATTCAAAACAAATTATACCATTCTTTTTTCAATTATCTTTAATATGAGAAATTACATTTCTCACCAGATGAACCCAAAAATTGGGGTTGTAACATCATGTCTGACTATAAAAGTGAAGGTAAGATGAGAACATTGAGCATGGTAGGTTTTAAAATTTACATAATTCGAAAGACAAAAAGATCTAGTCCATCACATCTACTCTCTATACACACCTATGTATATAGAACTTATGATCTCATCACTACATTCATGCATTGCATTTAGCGTATTTTTTCAAAAAAAAGTTTCTATTTGAGTAATTAAAGTCATTATCTAGACGAATCTGATTCAAAATTTCTATTTTCATTCATGCATACCATCATCAATGACACCCTTTACTCAAAGAAAAACCTCATATTTACCTATTTTTGTAACAACCAATGGCTAGAAATCACCCTATGCGGCCTAGGAACCCAAGCATCTTATTTTCATGGAAAAGAGGGTAGAAATTTGAGGAATAGATAGGGATCAAACACATCATTCTTCTAACTGAATAGTGGAACAAATTCATGTAATTGACACGTTTTCCCTTATTATGCCACTATTTGAGCATAGTGGGACAAGGAGAACAACCCGGTACATTGATTTGTAGATCAAGATGCATGTTGATCTGACCCCTCTTCTATACTTCTTGTTCCATCTTCTTACCTTCCACCCACCAAAAAGAAAGTAAAAAGCCATAAAAAGTGTCAGACTCCAAGTTTGGGGTGGCCATCCCCTCCCTACTCTATCCATTTCTTCCATACCCCTATTTATATAATAGGGGTGTACCAACAAAAAGAAAAGATGACATGTGCACACAAATAGAAGAAAAAATGTTGTAATATATATATATATATATATATATATATATATCTCTTTGAATATATAATAGAAAACTTGAGTCAAATATAGGGGAGACTTGCATCTTTCTACCACAACCCCTTTCTCTCAATTTTCTACCCAGAGACACAATGAATGTCTCATTTTGATATCCTTTTCACACACCCGAAGGTCAGATCATATGCATACTTTTTGTTCTATGAGATTCTTTGAACGCTCATGCTCATAGTTGTGCCTAGTATTGGGAATAGTAGTGAGGAAGTGTTTTTGGGAAGAAAAATTGGAATGAAGACATGCATAGATGTGTTTTGTGGTCTTAGGAAGTTGGGTTGCTTGGCCATATCAGGTGGTAGGGAAATGAACATGATGGAAAGGTGAGGCAACTGCATTGGTTGTAAGTATTCCTTTCACGACTATTTTATATTTTGTTTTGGGATTAGAAATATTTAAGTTCAGGGTTATTTGATGAATTAATTTTCACACTTGTTTTAGTTGCATATATAACTTATTTTTGCATTCATTTCCATCATTTTAGCTTAGAAATTGTTTGCATTTAGGATTCCTTAATTTTATGGTAATTTATAAGGTTTTGGTCCAAATTCTTGGTTTCCATGATAGGCTTGAGCTTCATTGCATGGTAGGTGTGTAGGACGTGATTGTAAAGCCATCAGTTTGCATTACACCTACCAATCCATCAGTTTTCTTTGATCTTTCAAGCCATAGGCTGACATTACTTTAGTAGAAGCTCCATCGACGTGGGTCATCGACCTTACACCAACTCCCCTAGTGGGTATCATATTTTGAATGATAAGATTGCATTACCTCTGCCTGGTCATTAGTTTTCATCATTTTGTCCACCTTTTGGTTGACAACCAGCTCTCACCTTGTCATGATGTACGGAGTGGGACCTGAGAAGGGATCCACTCACTTACTAATTCAAATAAAAAGGAAACATCCCACATATTAACCACCACTACAAATGTTTTGCAAAGGAATGGTAATCCATTTGATTCAAAAGTATGATTCAAGAAACTAAATGTAGCAGCAGAAACAAAATATCTAACTATTACAGAACTTGGTATATCTCAAAAACCTCACCATGCAGGGTGATACATATCAAAACTAGAGAAACTAAAGGATCAGCGGAAGGTCATCTAACCACCTCAAGAAAGTCTCTCAAAAGTTGTGATAAACTTGAAGTGATCTTGGTCCAACTTGGTTATCTTCTCATTGACCTACACCTGGGGTTGGAAGTGTACCCCAGCAAAATGGGGGAAAAGGAGATACATCAGCAAAATGCTGGTATGTGCATACTAAATTGAGGAAAAGAAAAGGACTACCCCAATTGGGTATAAAAAGAATATGAATTCAATAAATGTTAAATAAAAGCAAGGCATCCATGTGTTTTACCTGTGATAGTACTAGACAATATAAACATGTTGGTAGCAAATAACACATCTACCACAAATATGGGGTGAGTGGGAACATATACAAATCTACTCTGAGCAGGACAAGATACACATATGCTCTACTAATATCTCTTGCAAGAGTTATCACCTCTGCATTATCAAGTGTGAGGATATATAGATCCACACAAAATAACATATGTCACATTATACTAGTTGTCACCACACCATGCATACAAAAGAGTAATCAAGTCTAAATCATAATATGAGGAATGAGAACATCCAAACAATATAAGTGGTTGAAGCTCATGTGAGGTAGCCATCCTCAACCACCTCAAAGCCATGAACAAGACGCCGCATTCAAATTGAGAAGGAGGTGCAAGGAGGAGGAACACCCAAACTAGGGTTGGCTCTGGTTGCCAAGACAATGAGGGAAAGTAGGAGAAACTTAGGGTGTTAGGGTTTGCAAAAGGACAAGAAAATAGCAATAGCGGGTTAGGAAGGAAGTTCTATAGGATAAAAAGGCTCCTATTTGCATCAAGAGGTGGGAAAAGGACAGTTGGTAGGGGTGACACCATTGTCACCGGCCATGGTGTAGGTGGTGTTATACATCCATGATTGATATTTCATATTTTTGACAATTCGAGACAAACATCATATTTCAACATTGTCAGTTCGTTCTCAAAATCAATAGAAGGTCCCACCCTAGTCCACATGGATCTCACACCTAAGTCATAAATCAAGAGATTTAATATATTCAACATTTCAAATGATTGAGATTCCAGAGCATGAAAATCATTAATCATATATCAAGGGTGATCTCAAGATCCAAATAGGGTGATCATAGGAGTCGAATGAATATCAATATCATTAATAATGAGACAATATTTCATAAATCAATGTCGAGAGTCAAGTTTGGACATCAGAGGCATAGGTCCAAACATTTTGAATCTAGAGTTTAGGTGCCTAATTAGACCTTAGTAGTGATCATTCATTTGTATACAACAATCGAGCAACAATTGGGCAACAATTTGAGCATTTTTCTACATATCATGGTATTAATATTGAGTTCATTTTCATGGTATTCATGGTTGATGAATGATCTTGGAGTAGCTCTTTCTAGGAACTTAACCACTAACTATAGTCAATGTCATCATACTAGAAAGATTGTGATCAAATCAAGTTTCAAGGTCAAGTATTAAAATCATCATGGATTGATATATTAGAGACTTAGGTCAAAACAAATCATGTGGAATGTGTTATCATTCCCAAACTCAAAATATCCAACAATATGATAATTTAGAAGTGGTCCTAATAGATATGTGACCTAAGTTAGGGGAGTCTCGAGTCAACTTCCACCCTAATCTAGCACATTAGTCCATATCCATCATGAGTCATCAAGCATATTCATGTAGGGTGAGTATCAACTATCAAATTGTATTTCATGAGATCACGAGTCCAACATCAAGGTCATTAATAGGGAAACCATAATTCAAGATCTTGTGAGTTCAAGGTAATAATTACAATCTCTCTTTTTCATGGTCAATTTAAGGGTATATTTTGGAAATTGAGAACTCATGAGCTTCAACATAATAGGGAAAGATTGAGATCTAGATGCATTGTATCATTCAAATCAAGTCTACAAAGAGGACTAATGGTCAACAGGGGATTTTCCTCTTGTAACAAGTCTTCACATAATGATCTAGGTCCAAAGACATGGTCATTTTGTGGCATGATCGTCGTATATATTAAATAGGAGAAAAGTTTGCTTAACTATGTTTGAGGTTTACAATAGGATAACATAGGTTTAAGCAATAGGGACCTCATCAAACATGAGGTGTCGAATAAGAGTTCCACCTTATTTCACCATATCAAGAATTTACCTCAAACATAGAAAGCACTTATATCCTATTTGGTATCATTGAGTTTTCATAACCTAAACATAAGCACATCATTTTCAAAGAGAACCATCATACATAAAATATGGTTTCCAATTTAAGTTCAGATCATGGTATTATCACTTTACCCAACTTTCATGATTTCAAGTGAATTGGAGTTTTTCCATGCATGAGCTACCCAAAATCAAGACATCATGTAATTAATAATCAACAGAGAAATATCACATGAGGATATGATAATACTACCTAATCATCATCTACTTGGGTGGTTTAGGTGGTCCTTCAAGAAGAGATGAGATGCTAGAAGTCGCCCAAAACTTTTAAGGAAAGGATTTTAGTCCTTCCTAAGTTCCTAAGAGGTGTTATGCCATAAACATATATAGAGGCATGTGTGTATGGCTATGATACCATTTCTCACATATTTTTTTGTTACCCTAAGTCCACACTCCTAATGTCTACAAAGCCAAAAGCGAGTGCACTTGGGTGTTCGTTTGTAGAATGGCACAAATATTTCACACGGGCAATATATATGTAACAACAAGACTAAAAAGATAACAAGATACTAAACATGGAGATAAGAGATATATACTCATTTATATATTCAATTATACCCATTAGTGATTCATTTCAGAGCTTAGAGTCTTGAGTGAAGCAGATCTTCATTTGGCAACTACAAAGTTGATAAACAAAATATATCAATGTGAGTGCATTGAGTATGCTATGAAAAACATGTAACCACATTTTAAGAGTAATATAAAAGTTGCATGAATAGAAACATCATATTAATAAAGAAGTAAAAACAAGGTGAGAACACTTAATGACATTTTTCTATATAAATCATGCTTTAGATTTTTGTACCCATTATATCAATATACGCCTTTGATCACTTCTCAAGGAAGGGTCTGTATGGTTCATTTACGCTCCCTATTTCTACATGTGGGACCTCAAGACCAAAGTCGATGAGCTAACCCTATTTCATTTGCGCCTTGTGCCCTTACACCGATTATTCATTCAGGTACACAAGGTTATGTATTAGATCTTTATATGTGATGTTCAAGGTTTATTAACATATAATAGTCAACATGAAAGTAGTATTCATAGGGAATAGTAGCTCAAACAAGTCATTATATATCCAAGCATCCATATGATCATACATACAAACAAGCCAATGTCATAGTAGGGTCAAGAGATTAAGCGTACCTTGTGAGTAGAGTACAAGTTATGATCCATGAGTGAGATTCCTAGAGAAGGCCCAAGCCAACAAGAACCTAAGATATAAAAGACATAATAGTGGGTCTTATATCAATAGGAAATTGATAAAATAAACATAATATGTGTCATGTGGATGTTCCCCTAGATCTAGGTTTCACTTAGATCAAACATAGCCCCAAACTTCTAAACATGCATGTCATTATTCAGCATAGTCCAAGTATCACTATTTAGCCTAGGTCTAGGTGAACCATCCACATTATGATTAATGCATGGTAAAGATATTCTCTAATTTAGAAATAGGGGGATCATGAGATTTAGATTATCATCAAGATTTAATCAAGTAATATCACAATTAGTCATATAAGATCCATTTCAAGAAATAGGGTAATATTCCAAAGTCATAGAAGTACTAAGTAGATAAAGCTATGATGTAGAGCTTTGGTGCGATAAATATAATGATTTGAAGTCTTAATATTGTGTAACATTAGAGCATATTCTTAGCAAGATTAGACTTCAAACAAGAAACATATGCATTTAGATCACACAGGGTATTACATGAGTATGCTACATGAAAATTAGTGAGACAAGTTATTAGGGAGTCTCTTTTGAGGGTTAGCATAGAGATTTGGGCATATGGAACCACTCTTGTGTTGGCTAAATTGGACATTAATATAATTCCTTTGTTTCGATGATGACAAACATTTCTTTCTTGTGGTTTTAACTTGCTATTTGAGTGTTTCAGGAATAAGCACAAAAGGTGTGGATAACAAAGACTTGGAAGATCCTTATGCTCAAAATTGCTTTATTTTCATGATTGTAATCAAATGTAAAAACTTGTACAAGTATATAATGTAAAAGTACTTAGATATCATGTAAATCAAGTGTTTAGATCTTCCCTATCCACACACAACACTTAGATAGGTCATCTCCTAAGTTAGCGTCACAATTGCACATTGATACACACACTCAGTAAATGAATACATTGAATCAGGGATATTCTCGGTCGACAAAAACTTTGACCGAGACACTCTCGGTCGACAAACTCCTCGACCAAGAATAGACCCTCCTAGTCATTAGAATGAGTTAGAAAAGTGGTTGGGAGTTGGAATCGAATGTTACAATATATTGACTCAGACTCCCACTCGGTCGACAAATTCCTCGACTGAGAAACTCTCAGTCGACAAATACTTCGACCAAAAATGGTTCTGTCTGCACTTTTCAGAATTAATTAACTAGCCATTACAAAAGTAGTTAGTGGACACTTAACGTCTAGTTGAGCACTAAGAACACCCTAGAAGGTGTCTAGAACGTCCCCAAGCATTAGCAAAACACTCCTATAAATAGGACAGCCATAGGACACCTCAAGATACAACTTGCATACACAATTACACTTGAGATTCAATCTTTGTGAGAAAACAAGCTGAGATACACTTGCAATCTATTTTCTTTGAGCTCTACATTAGTGTCCTATAGGCTGATATCTCCTATCCACTATGCATCCACGTCCCTCCACTTTAGCTAGGAGATCAAATGCTTGATATATGATCAAAGTGTTGTACTCAATTGGTAACATTGTTTCCTTCTTCAATCTTGTTCCTTTTATTGTATTTTGTTCTCCTTTGCTACTCCTAGGTTGGAGGCTGTGGAAAGGAGGTTGTTGGAGCTTCTTCAGGTGGTCAAGGTAGCTCGGTGAACTTTGGACTACTTCTAGAAGGTCTCAACGGGAAGCTACTTCAAGGAGGAAGGCTACTTCAAGGGGGAGCTTGAAGGCTACTTCAAGGTTGGTGAGACGACTTCGGGGTGAATATTGTCCAAAGGGTGGTGAAGGTGTTTGTAATTTTATGTAACATCCTTGCTAGGTAATAAAATTCAAATACTTTCAAAATCCCGATTGGGAACAACCGGGTAGTGGATTGACTCCCTTAGTTTTTGCTAAGGGTGGAATCACTCTAAACGTCGTGTCTCATTCTCCAAATTTCAATTTTGGTTGCTTGGTTGAATTAATTTTAAAATCATTATAAAACCCTATTCACCCCCCCTCTAGTGTTTTTCAATTGGTATCAGAGTAGACTTCAAGGAGATCTAATCGAGTCTTGAAGAAAATGGGTGATGGGGTACTAAACAACCTCAACTTGGAAGGAACACTTGTGGCTCAGCCTCCAGCATTTGATGGCACCAACTACACCTATTGGAAGAGGAGAATGCAATTCTATTTCCAAGGAATCAACTAGGATCTTTGGAGAATGGTTTCAAATGCCTATGATCTTCCTCAAACTGAATATGCTACATGGGATGCAAACACGGTGAGATTAGCCCAATTGAATGCAAAAGCCGTAAGTATCCTTTATTGTTCAATTTCTGTAGGTGAGTTCAATAGAATCTCAAATTGTGAAACTGCATATGAAATATGGCATAGACTCTCTATTACTTATGAAGGAACTATTCAAGTAAAAAATTCCAAAATTGGCATGCTTAAACAAAAGTTTGAACAGTTTCATATGGAACCATATGAGTCTATTAGTGAAATGTATGCAAAGTTTTCTTCTATTTTTAATGGGTTGAATGCATTAGGTAAACCCATTAGTGAAGAGGATCAAGTATCAAATATTCTTAGGTTATTGTCTCCAAAGTACAAACCAAAGGTGATGGCCATTGAAGAAGCCAATGATCTCACTACATTAAGGATGGAACAACTCATTCGCAACTTGGAGGCTCATGAAGCTACCCTTAAAGAAGAAGAAAGATTGGTGGCTGAATACAAGAAGGAGAAAAGAAAATACATTGCATTCAAATCATCAACCAAGACTAGTCATGACACAAGTGAAGAAGATAGTGAAGAAGAAACTCTCATTGTAAACGGTAAGCAGTATAGAAGTTTTAAAACTAATAAAACTTCTGGTGTTTCTTCCTTCAGGTGATTTGAATGTGGCAAAAAGGGACACTTAAAAGGAGATTGTCCCAAACTTAAGAAGGGAAAGAAATCATCTCACAAGAAGAAAGAGAAAGCCTACAAAGCTGAATGGGATGATTCAAGTGATGATAGTAAAGATGGAGAAAAAAGAAGTAGAGTGCCTTATTGCTACAACAAATGAAGTAGAAGAAGAAGAGGTAAGCCTTTTTTATTTATCTAAAGAAGATTTATTTGCTAGCATTGAGGAATTACATGATAAATATATTGATTGTAAAAAGAAACTAAAAAGAGTTACTAAAACTAATGAGGATTTTTATGCACAATTAGATGATCTTGCTTCTGAAAAGGAAAATATTATTTCTGAAAATTCTTCCTTGAAATCATATTTTAATTATTGCAATACAAAATTGCTTACTCTTGAGACAAATCATAATTTGCTTTGTCAAGAAAAGGTTGAATTGCTTGCAAAATTAAATGATCTTCAATCACAACCTATCTTGTGTACTCATCTAGATTATGATGCTATTGTTAAAGAAAGAGATACTTTATCATCTGATCTAGATCAAGCAAAGTTAGATATCAAAAGAAAATGGATGAGATTGCAAAGTTACAAAAAGAAGTTAGTAGCTTGAAAAATAATGTTATTCTTGATAAGATCCTAAAAGATTCTTCTGATCAGATTGGAAGAAGAGGACTAGGTTATAAGCCCAAAAGTAAATCCTATCAAAAACCTAGAATAAGGACACAAGTGCCCAAGACTAAAGTTATGTATGTGCCTAAAGGCAATCTTGTTAAGAAGAGAAATGAAATTGATTCTATATGTTGCCATTACTATTTACGTCTTGGACATTATTCATTCTCTTGTCCATACAAGGAAAAGGATGTTGATCTAGTTAGGGTTCCCAAAACCTAGAGATTTGAATATGATTAGTTAAGATTTGACCTAAAATGTTACTTTGATATTCAAATGTCTTATCTCAACTAAACTGAGTTTTAAATTGCATATTTCGATAAAAATGTATTGGAAGTGATCTATGTTTTTATAACTACTAAAAATAGTATAGAAACAATCTCGGTCGACAAAATCTTCGACCGAGACAATGTTGGTTGAGAAAATTGTCGACCGAAGTAGTTTTTGTGTCTAACATGTAGAAATCTGGAAAAACAATAACCATGTCGGTCGAAAAAGACTTCGACCGAGATAAATTCGATCGAACATTTATTGGACCAAATTTTAATTGATAAAACTAGAGATACAGCAACCTTCTCGGTCAAAAATCATGTCGACCGAAAAGAAGTCGGTCGAGAAAGAGTTCGACTGAATAAGGTTCTGGAAAACTTGTTTAACTGGTTTAGTTTGTTATAAACTTGCTATAAATTTGGTATAAATGAAAATTGGTTGGAAATTATGAATGAATAATAAATCTTGGAGATAACTCTCAAATCACATATTAATAATTTGCATCATGATCTATACATTGATTCTTGATATCCTTTTGAAACATGTTGTAAATTTACTAATATGTGACCAAAAACTATATGCAAATAGAAACCGAAAATGTTTTCTTAAAATCAATGCACACATTGTAAAGCCTTCAATTGCTATTTCTCTTGAAATGATTAAGCATGTTCATTTACATGGTTTGTCTTATATTTGAAAATTGATGAACCATGATTGATTGAGAAAAAGATATTGCCTTGATAAATCTTCCTTAAAAGGTATCATTCCCTACATTGTGTATCTTAAAACTAAAAAATGTGATGATTTGAGTAAGTTTAATCAAGAAATTATGGATATGCTTCTATTTCTCTATCATGATCATTGTGTTATGGATATGCCTTTATTGTTTCACCATAATCATTGTGTTTCATCTTTTACTTGGTTTACCTGAAATAATCTTTGATATATATATATATATATATATATATATATATATATATATATATATATATATATAACCATGAATGGATATTGTTTTCAAATGATCATAGTGATTCAGCTCATTACACATAAAGATGATGTTATCATTGAAAATGCCATTTTTGCAATAAGGTAAATCTCTATGGCACACATGCATCTTGACATATTATGAAATGATTATCATGTGCTTAGCTTATGGAAAATGATATCATCCTTGTTATACATGAATACTTTTTATATGATACTCTGTAAGCTATGTTTCAAATATTCAATCAAGTGGATCATTGTGAATACTTAAACTGTAAATCTATAGAAATTGCCTCTCGGTCGAAATAAAAATCAACCGAGGGGTGCCCAGGTTGAAGTCAAGGTCGACCTAAAATAAGCTTGACAAAATATTTAATTGTAAATCATTTCCTTGCACTCAATCTTAGTATATTGAAAACAAGATTTTAGTGCATAGCTCTCATAAAAGGTTAACTTATTATGATATAATGCTTATTATGACCTTAGAATCCTTAAATTATCTTGATTATAAGATTAAGGGGGATCTCACAAAAACTATCTTGACTACAAGATTAAGAAGGAGCTCACAAAACTTCATAAACATTATGATAAATCTTGATCAAATCAAACTTTAAAAACTTCCTATGACCTTAGGATTATTAAATTGTCTTGATCTAAAATGGACTCTCTATATCAATATGGGCTTAACATCCCTCATTATTGATTAGAGATATATTTATTGATCCTACTATGCCGTAAAGAAAATCTCATATCATTTTCAGGGCTTAACATCCCTTGTAAAATGGATGGGAAATCAATATATGTATCCATCATGAGCCTAATTGGATCTCATATCATTTTCAGGGCTTAACATCCCTTATAAAATGGATGAGAAATCAATATATGAATCCATCATGAGCCTAAATGGATCTCATATCATTTTTGGGGCTTAACATCCCTTGTAAAATAAATGAGAAATCAAAACACACATGCCATGAATCTAAAAGGATCTCATATCATTTCAAGAATCAACATCCTTTGAAAATGATTGAGAAATAAATTGTGGCTAAATTTGACATAAAAATAAGTGGTTTGCATTAAATTGTGTTGATTACCCTTGCTTTAAAAATTGAGTATCAAATTATCAAATTAAGGGGGGGATAAAAGTCATACTTAATGATTAGCTTGGTTATCTTTTTGAAATGACAAAGGGGGAGAAATAATATAAAATCCATAACATAAAGTAAAATGAGTTTCATAATCTCTCTGCTAGCACACACTTGTAAACAAGAGAATGGATGCAAAAGGTAAACTTTAGGTATGAAACTCATATGATTTATATTTCCTTGATTTATATTTTGGAAATGTTTGTCATCTTCAAAAAGGGGGAGATTGTTGGCTAAATTGGACATTAATATAATCCCTTTGTTTCAATGATGACAAACATTTCTTTCTTGTGATTTTAACTTGCTATTTGAGTGTTTCAGGGACAAGCACAAAAGGTGTGGATAGCAAAGACTTGGAAGATCCTTATGCTCAAAATTGCTTAATTTTCATGATTGTAATCAAATGTAAAAACTTGTACAAGTATATAATGTAAAAGTACTTAGATATCATGTAAATCAAGCGTTTAGATCTTCCCTATCCACACACAACACTTAGATAGGTCATCTCCTAAGTTAGCATCACAATTGCACATTGATACACACACTCTATAAATGAATACATTGAATCAGGGATATTCTCAGTCGACAAAAACTTCGACCGAGACACTCTCAGTCGACAAACTCCTTGACCAAAAAATAGACCCTCCTAGCCATTAGATTGAGTTAGAAAAGTGGTTGGGAGTTGGAATTGAACGTTACAACATATTGACTCAGACTCCCACTCGGTCGACAAATTCCTCAACCGAGAAACTCTCGGTCGACAAATACTTCAACCGAAAATGGTTCTGTCTGCACTTTTCAGAATTAATTAACTAGCTGTTACAAAAGCAATTAGTGGACACTTAACGGCTAGTTAAGCACTAAGAACACCCTAGAAGGTGTCTAGAATGTCCCCAAGCAATAGCAAACCACTCCTATAAATAGGACAGCCATAGGACATCTCAAGATACAACTTGCATATACAATTACACTTGAGATTCAATCTTTGTGAGAAAACAAGCTGAGCTACACTTGCAATCTATTTTCTTTGAGCTCTACATTAATGTCCTATAGGCTGATATATCCTATCCACTATACATCCACGTCCATCCACTTTGGTTAGGAGACCAAACGCTTGATATAGGATCAAAGCGCTGTACTCAATTGGTAACATTGTTTCCTTCTTCCAATCTTGTTCCTTTTATTGTATTTTGTTCTCCTTTGCTACTCCTAGGTTGGAGGTTGCGGAAAGGAGGTTGTTGGAGCTTCTTCAGGTGGTGAAGGTAGCTCGGCGGACTTTGGACTACTTCTAGAAGGTCTCAAGGGGAAGCTACTTCAAGGAGGAAGGCTACTTCAAGGGGGAGCTTGAAGTTACTTCAAGTGAAGGCTGCTTCAAGGTTGGTGAGATGACTTCTGGGTGAAGGTTGTCCAAAGGGTGATGAAGGTGTTTGTAATTTTATGTAACATCCTTGCGAGGTAATACAATTCAAATACTTTTAAAATCCCAATTGGGAACAACCGGGTAGTGGACTGATTCCCTTAGTTTTTGCTAAGGGTGGAACCACTCTAAATGTCGTGTCTCCTTCTCCAAATTTCAATTGTGGTTGCTTGGTTGAATTAATTTTAAAATCATTATAAAACCCTATTCACCCCCCTCTAGTGTTTTTCATCTTGCATAAGAATTTGAGGTTCTATCATGTAGGTATATAATCATTACATTTTGGAACATAACAAGCCACTCGACTATATCTTTTAGTCATATGAGTTATTATAGGCAAACATAGTAAAAGACCTTAGTCATACTTAGCACATAGCAATAGCAAAACTACTTATTTAATGGTGGTATAGTTATAAGACAGCAATTTAGGCTGAAGTTTCCTTCTTGATCATGTTACATCACTCATATACACAAATGGGTCATTTAGGTTAAGGAGTAAACATAACAACATAAAATTGATTTATTCAGTCATCTAAGAAATGGAAAAAAGTTTCTAATCCAGAGTTTAAAGAGTGGGATAAGGAGCAACGATAATATTTTGGAACAAGATACACTATCAATCATTCAAAAATTACATAAAAGTCTTGATTTTTAGGCTATCAAAAGAAGACCAAGTAGATTTAGGTTCTGAAACTATTTCCATTGGATAAATCTCATTGAGAGGATCAAAACTCATATATTATATGCTATGAATGATCAAATGATGGATGAGATATAGTTTTTAGAACATTGTGTTGAAAACTTTGGAGAAAAGAGGTGGGACATTACCAAAATTTATGCGGCACCCCAGACAATCTGATCTTGATCATGTGATCGCTCACTCCCAGGGCCCCTGATTGATGCTCACCGCTGAAAGTCATTGGGCTGCATTGGCTGGCAGTTCGCCATCACCCCTTGTCACTTGGTAGAAGTGATCTTATCTCGCTCACAGTTAGCCACCAGCCCACACCATGTCCAGTAGTGTAAGCTCCACGAGCATTCGTGGTGGCTCTGGTTAGAGCTTGCCGGTGCAAGGCATGGTTGGGCTACGAGAAAGTTCAGAGCTCACATGAGGTAGTTGTCAAAAACCACCTCAAAGCCGCAAACAAGACACTTTTTTCAAAATTGGAAGGAGGTGCAAGGAGGAGGAATGTCCAAACTAGGCTGGTGGCGGCCGCCAGGACAAGGAGGGAAAGGAGGAGCAACTTAGGGTCTTAGGGTTTGCAAAAGGTCAATAAAAGAGGGGCAATGAGTTAGGAAGTAAGTTTTATATGTGAAAAGGTCTCCAATTTGCTTCAAGAGGCAGGAAAAGGAGGGTTGGTATGGGGAAGAACCATTGTCATAGGACATGGTGTACGAATTAAGGGAATATAATATTGTCTGTTAATGGTGGCTTGGATCTGAGGCATGGACATCAAAAGGCCAAAAATTGATACTCTTTGGATCCAAGCTTTTGATTGGTTGCTGAAGGGAAGTTTGAATTGCACCCAGAAGGGGAAGGGTTAGTGGGTTGTGCACCCTATTGAGATCAATAAAAAATAACTTGATTAAAAGAGAAAATCACAAGGTTTAAACCAAGGGGATTTCAATTAGGCATAAATTTCACATACTAGCTCCGATTTTAATGAAATGACATGTGTTGAATTCATGAAAATGAGCTCTAGAACATGAGAATGAGACAATGGTGGGTATTCTAAGATAAGGTCAAAATCAAAGGAAGGGATGGCGATGAGTGATAGGAATGAAAACTAAACTAGAGTCAAATTAAGTGTCACCAAGGTATCGACTACATTCAAAAGTTATCAATTTTGCATCAAATCATATTCAACTATAAGATTGAAGGTAAGACAAGAACAATGAGTGTGAAAGGTTCTAAAAAATACATAATTAAAAAAATAAAGATTCGGTCCATCACATCTACTCTCTACCCACACCTACCAATATATAGCTTATGATCTCATCACTACATTCATGCATTGCATTTAGCATAATTTTTTCAATATAATTTCTTTTTGAATAGTTAAAGACATTATCTAGATGACTTAGATTCAAAATTTCTATTTACATTCATGCATACCATCATCAATGACACCCTTTACTTGAACAAAAACATAAAATTGACCCATTTTTGTAACAACATATGGCTAGAAATCACCCTATGTGGCCTAGGAACCAAACCATCTTGTTTCCCTGGAAAATATGGTAGGCATTTGAGGAATTGAGAGAGATCAAACACATCATTATTCTAACAGACTAGTGAAACAAATTCATGGAATCATCACTTTTTCACTTATCATGCCACTATTTGAGAATAGTGGGACAAGGAGAACAACCTGATGCACTGATTTGTAAATCAAGTTGTTGATGATTTGACCCCTATTGTATACTTCTTCTTCCATCTTCTTACCTTCCACCCACAAAAAAGAAAGTAAAAAGCCATAAAAAGTGCCAAACTCCATGTTTAGGCTGGCAAACCCCCTCCCTGCTCTATCCACTTATTCCATACACATCTTTACATGATAAGGGCATACCAAAAAAATAAAATATGACATGTACACACAAAAAGAAAAAAAATGTTGTAATGTATCTCTTTGCATAAATAATAGCAAACTTGATTCAAAATGAGGAGACACTTGCATCTTTCTACCACAACCCTCTTCTCTCCATTTTTCTACCTAGAGACACAATGAATGTCACATTTTGATATCGTTTTCACACACCCCAGTGTCATATCATATGCATACCTATTGTTCTATGGGATTATTTGAATGCTCAAGAAAAATCATAGTTGTGCCTAGTATTGGGAATAGTGAGGAAGTGTTTTGGGGAACCAAAATTGAATGAAGACATGCATAGATGTGTTTTGTGGTCTCTGGAAGTTGGGTTGCTTGGTCATATCAGGTGGTAGGGAAATGAACGTGATGTATATGTGACAAAACCAAATGAGTTGTAAGTATTCATTTGGCTACTATTTTAGATTTTGTTTGGGATGAGAAATATTTAAGTTCGGGGTTATTTGATGAATGAATAGGCATCCTTATTTTATTTGCATCTATAACAAATTTTTGCATTCATTTTGATCATTTAATCTTAGAACTAGCTTGCATTTAGGTTTACTTAATTTCATGGTAATTTATAAGTTTTTGATCCAAATTATTAGTTTCCATAACAGGTTTAGCTACATTGTGCGGTAGGTGTAGGAGGTGGTTGTGAAGCCATTGATTTGCATTACACCTACCAAGCCATCGGTTTTCTTTGATCTATCAAGTCTTAGGTCACCACTCCTTCAGTAGAAGCTCCATCGATGTGGGCCACTGACCATACGCTGACACCCCCCCATGAGTGGGTATCATCTGTTGAACCATCAGATTGCATTACCTATGCTTGGTCATTGGTTTTCATCATTTTGTTCACCTTTCGATTGAAAAATAGATCTCACATTGCCATGATGTAAGGAGTGGGACCTGAGAGGGGATCCACTCACTTACTAAATCAAATAAAAGGGAAACATCCCACATATTAAACACCACTATAAATTTTTTACAAAGGGGTGGTAATCCATTTTATTCAAAAGTATGGTTCAGGAAACCAAATGTGTCAGCAGAATCAAAATATATAACTATTACAAAGCTTGGTATCATCTCAAAAGCCTCACCACGTGGGGTGCTACCTATCAAAATAAATTAAACTAAAGGATCAATGGAGGGTCATCTAAACACCTCAAGAAAGTTTCCCACATGGTTGTGATAAACTTCAAGTGGTCCTAGTCCAACTTGGTTATCTTCTCCTTGACCTACACTTGGGGTTGGAAGTGTACCCCAATAAAAGGAGAAAATTAGATACATCAATATAATGTTGATATGTGCATACTAAATCGAGTATTGAGCAATGCTATGAAATATAGGACGTCAAATAAGCAAGGCTTCCCAAATGAAAAGGAAAGGACTACCCCAATTGGGTATAAAAAGAATATGAATTCAATAAAATGAAAAATAAGAGCAAGGTATCCATGTGTTTTACCCATCACAGTACTAGACAATATAAACATGTTGGTAGGAAATAACACATCTACCATAAATATGGGGTGAGTAGGAACATATAAACATATACCCTAAGCAGGAAATGATACACATCTACTTTACTAATATCACTTTCATGAATTATCACCTTTGCATTATCAAGTGTGGGAATTTGCAAATCCCCATAAAATAACATACATCACAATATACTAGTTGTCACCACGAGATGCATACAAAAGTGTAAGCAAGTATAAATCAAAATATGAGGGATGAGAACATCCAAAAAATATAAGTGGGCTCAAAGGACCCATTAAATAAGATTCAACAATGATGATGATGTGAGAGAAATAATCATAAAGATAACTTTCAATAACAATATCAAAGGACATGTAGCAATCAAATTAGGATTTCGGGTCATCAAATAGATCAAAAGATGAAAACATAGGTGATTGATCAATAGGAAAAATATGGAATGCAAACATACATTAAAAGAGAGGAATTAGAAATTGATTAATATAGAAATAATATGGGATGCAATCATATCTTGACTTGAGTGTTAATTCAGAGATCAAGTCCTAATCCTCCAAATCTAAAGGCAACTCAACCTACATCTAAGATTAGGCCCAATAATTAGGGTTTAATGATTTATATTGGGTGAAACCCTAAAAATATAAACCTTCAGTGAAAACCTAGATTCATTCAAGATTTTACTCTAGAAAGTGGGTACAAGGTTACTGATTATGGATTTGATCTAAGATCCAATTTTTACCCATTAAAATATTTCTTCAATTATTATTAAGTGAAAATGGATTATAAAACCCTAAAATTCATGGTTTTAAAATGTTGATATCAGGTGATGAGACATGGATTAGATGATAGAGAATAACTTTTTTGAATCCAATGAGTATTTTTGCATAATTTTTGGATAACCAAAGATTAAGTTGTGATTTTTAAAAGTTTCATCCAATCAGAAAATAGAGAAATTACATGTAAGCCAAACCAATACAATCAGTGAGATTGGGCTCACTGAGGTGGCCCAATCACCAGTGGTTGCCTCTCCTAGTCAGCATCCAGTGGGCTGTATGACTAAGGAGATAAAAAAACAGTTGAAAAGATGAAAATATGCTCAAAAGAAGAAAAAAATGAAACAAAAAGGGAAACGAAGGGCATTTAAGTAGTTTCTCTAGGGGTCATCTTCCCCTTTATGTTTGCACACCATAGATGCTTGGCCTGTGTGTTGCAAGTGAGACCCAAATTGAGGGATTTTCAATTAGGTGAAGATCAACAATTTTGAATGGCAAACGACGAAGGTCGGGGGCTAAAAGTTCTTACCCTGGGGACAATATGTCTGCGACAGAGGGAAGAGGTAATTACTGAGGTCAGAAGTCCATGAACAAAGCCTTATTTGTTGGCAGTGCGGGGATCAATACCAACCAAAATTGGTACAAGAAAGATCTTCTACAAGGTGTGGTAGAGGCAAAGGTGGGGTTAGATATATATATGGTGTTGAGTCAGGGTTACTGTCCATGGAGGTTTTGAGAATCTAGGAACAAGAATTGGGAAAAACCCAAATAAGGAAACATATCTTGCAAGCCGACTATCAATGTATGTGTAATAAAAATGGAACTTGTAGGTGAAGAACTCTCATCAAATCATCAATAGGTGACTAAGAAATTGCTAATGAAAAGAACCACCAGTCCATGTTCAGACCGCGCAATGAGTTTGGGGTTGAAGATGAGTCTGGAATTGTCAATCCAGTGGGAGCAGGTCTAGGGAAACATCCCAACTGTCCACTCTGTGGACCCACCCATAAAAGAAAAGTAAAGTATTTAAATGACAGCGTGATATTGAAAATTGAAACCTAATCCAAAAGGGATTAGACTAAAGTGTGATTAAGTAATTATGTCCTTTCTTTCCCAATCAAATTGGGTGAGAATACAAAGTCCAAATAAAGTGAAATTTTTAACCTAGGATAACTAAGACTTTTAAATTCCAAATTTCAAATTAGATATCACTTTTGAAGAGATTTCATATTTTATTTAATTTATTTATATTATAACATATATTCTCTTTCTTTTATGAATTTGAGGCATCTAGAAACTTCCAAAATTGTGAAACTTAGCCTTCAAGCAAAACTAAACATAAGGAATAGGATTATATAATTAATGTTCCCTTTTGGGATCATTTAACACGTTATTTAATATTTTGGGCTTAAATGTACATTCTCTCTCCTAAACTACACTAGGATAGTAAGTTTTTCCAAATAAAATGAAAATTCACACATATGCTCATTTTTTCATGTAGAATTTGAATTTGAGATTTAATTCCACTTTTGTATACTTTTAGTAATTTCTTTGATACTTTTGGATCTTATCCTATTTTCATATCCAAATAGAATTAAGATAGTTATTATTATGTAAATAATGTGAAACTTGGCTCCCAAGGCAATTGGGACCCAAACAACACAATTTCACTATTATATTTTATTTTTGAGATTTCCTTTTATAAGTTATGGCACCATTAAAAATTTTGACACATTAGAATTATTTTATCAAAATATTATATTTTTATTTTCAACACTTA